>CM021101.1:536890915-537086639 GCA_007115665.2 Sequoiadendron giganteum
CAGTCCTCTACATAGATATGAGGTTTTTTTCTATTTTATATTTATGCATGTTTAGGCATTCTCTCCTTTTGTAGTCATTGGGGATTGTAATAAATGAACTGATATAAAGTTCCATCGGGGGGGTTTCTTGCATGATAATCTTCATCATGTTTTGATGGCAACTCGCATGGGTTGTAATATGGTTTCTTAGTTTCTTTTGGCCACATATTTTTTCTTAGCTTGACACATACCAGATTCATTTTGGTTCACACTTTAGATTGAGAGCCTATGGTTAGTGATCCGCATCGGATCCATCTCAGTTTGAGGGCCACTAAATTTGTGGTTATTGTTCTTGAGTCTGTATGGTATTTGTTCCCATGGAAGAGTTTTAGTCTTAATTTGGCATCGATATCGAGATTCACGGCTTCCAGATTCTGTCATCATCATATCAGCTACTATTGCTCTATGGATTCTAGGGTTGTTCCAGTTTGGTGTTTTCGAGTGTTCTGTGGCATCGTGTCTACTGCCACATTATTATGATTCCGATATGGTTTCTTGTAGATAGAAGTATCTTTCCTTGCTTGCCAGATTGCGGTTCCAGTGTTACTCTATAGTGTTCTTCCAGTGCTTCTTTGTAGCAGTTACCTCATTGTAGGGGGGGTTGTCCCACTGGGTTTTCCTTCTCTACCTCATTATTGCATTTGTACATGGGTACCTGATCAGGCCTTGTTGCCAGGACCCATTCATGCTTTCTTGCATTCATCTTAGTTTTAAGCGCATGCTTATTTAGTCTCCCTAAGTTGCACTTATGGGGGGGTGTTAGTGTAATTAATATTTAATTACACTTGCATAACTTTACTTAGGTTTTGCTTAGGTAATAATTAGTTTACTTAATTAATAAATAAGCTTTAATTAGTTGAGCTAATTTTTAGGTCAACATTAGGGTTGCATACTTTGCTTTTATAAAGCAAATCATCTCATTGTAACATTGAATTCCTGAATATTATCATTTTGCACATTCACATGCAAAGCTCTTGCTTTTTCTGTTTTTCTCTTTTGTGGAAGGTGTTTAGGTTTGCATGTCTGATCTAGGGTTTCTAACATGATTCACTGGTCATCATTGAAAATTGAAATGAATGAAAATACCTATGCATTGGGCTCTTAGGAAGAGATAAAATAAAATAAAATTCATCCAAATATTGTCAATGAGGAGTTATATTTTTTTTAAAAATTAATGATTTTATTTATTTATTCTTGTGAATTCCAAGATTGGATACTCATTTACCCACAATATTGGTTTAGATGGATCCTAGCTCTATTCTAAGGCAATAAAATTATTTATATTAGTGAGTGATGGTTCATGTTGGATATCTTGCAATATCTTATCTACCTAACATATAATTATGATGGTTTTAGTATTCACTCTTTATTAAATTTTGTATTGAATGATATAGTTCCATTTTAATACTTGGGTATGACTATTTTTTGGTGTCAATTAAAAAATCTAGCTCCTAAATAACTAGGTAATTATATCCAAACTATACTCATGAATTTATTCAAACTTTGAAGATGAAATCTACAAAAATATATAAAATGGCTCAAACTATGTATGTAACTTTATGAAAAGTGAACAAAAATCCTCATTTCTCATTAGTATATTTTTCTTAAATACTTTACATTCTCCAAAATAACAAAAAGAAATATAAATACCAAATTTTCTTTTACAATAAATTCATCTTCTTATCCACCAAAAATAAATTATCTAGTGCCACGTCTCAAATTTTTTCTTGCATTTAATAAATGTTAAGTTATTTAAATAATTATGGAAAATGAAATTTATTAGTTGACTTGTGATAATTTTAAGATTTCAATGTCATTTGAAATATATTTATACCCATGTGATTAAATATGAAAGATGAACGTTGTGATGTGAAATGAAATCTTTTCATTTCAAGCATTGGTTATTGGTTACTAATGAAACTTTACAAGTGCAAGTGTGTGAATGCAAGAACAAGATGAAGACCAAGAAATTGGTTGAGGTAGGAGTATTTAGTTGGATTACGAAATGTAACCAAGATTGGAATATGAAACATGCACACACCACTGAAAATCATGACAATTGCATTGAAATTTTAATATGTTAGAAAACATCATTCATGTGAATTGCACTAATGGATAAATAAGTAATCTTGTGGAAAATAATTTTTTTAGATCATATGTCTATCTTGTTTATTTGATGATATTGCTATAGTGTTAAAAAATGTCGTCAAAACATTTTCACACTTGTTTGGGCCCTCCTTGCTGAATTAGGCTTAATGTTGCCTTGATTTAGTGTTGTAATGTGGTTGACACATTCACATTAGGTCTTGGGCCCTTGTGAACTAATGGATTTAAATGGTACCTTGCTAAAAGTGTTGTGAAGTGTTGTAACTCACTTTAAGACTTTTCTAAGGTTTTATTAACTAACTGAATCTAATAAACCACTTTTTAACATTAATCTTACCTTGTTTAAAGTGTTGTAACACACTTTCACACTTCTCTAGGCTTGTCATTAATAATTAGGATTTCTTATGCTTTAATTGGCCCCATTTTGCATCCACAAGCCTCATTTATTACATCTTTTCAAGAATAATCCTGACACCAATCAATACCCAATCATAATTCAGGTGTTTCAAGTTTGAATGGCTCAGATTTAGTGATTTAGGACTCATTCACCACCTTGGGTGAATGAGTCCCACCTAGATATTTGGTCTTGAACTCGGTTTCACACATTTCTAAGCATTTTAAAAATTAGTCCCAAAAATTAAGCCTAGTGGGACTCATTCGCCATCTTGGGTGAATGAGTCCCGTGTGGCCCAAAATCAAAATTAATTCAAATTCTTGGTAAAATTTTATTCTCCTAGATCTAATGTCACCTTTTAGTGTTGTAATTTTAGGAATTCTTAAATAATTGAGTATAAATACAAGGTTCTTTCACTCATTTTCATCCTAACAAGCAATCAAGTGACCTAAGACTTTTGTGAGAGCATTCATACTTGCATAATTGAGTTCACAAGAGAAATCAAGAGCATTCAAGAGAAATCAAGGGAAGCTTATCAAGCATTTTAGAGTAGCATTCAAGCATAAAGATCATCACGAAAAAGATTACATGCATCGTGTTTGGTTTTGAGCTAACAATTGTGATGTAGGATTTCATGATTCAAGTAGGTGTTCAATTCAAGATCTATCTCATTCAAGCAAGAGTCAAGATCTATATCCATTGGAACCATCTCAAGCATATTTGCAACACTTTATTGCTAGGGTTTGGTGAGTTGCAACATTGTCATTTTTTCATTCATCATTCTCCATTCATATTTGATTTCATTTCAAGGTTTAATTACCAACAAGGGGTTTGACCAAGGAAAACCCCTATCCACTAACCTAACAAAATTTTCCCCTCTTCTTTGTGTGTGATTTGTAGGTCTAGGTTGAAAATTTCCTAAGGAGCAAGATTAGAGAAAAGTTGTCAAGAGCTCAAAGTTGTCAACAAGCCTTGGAGAAGACCTATAGGTTGCAAATCAGAGATTTGGATTTGAAAACTTGTAGAGGAAGATTGTGCAGATAAGGAAGAGTAGATTCAAACTTTAAAACTTTAGAAAATCCCAACTGTATTGATTCACTATTTTTGGTGAATGAGTCCTAGTTCTAGTCAATTTTTAGGTTTTTGGAGATCTAGATACCCATTTGGAAGATTCTTGTTCTTGCACAATTTTCTAGAATTTGAATTGATTTGCCTAGCTTGGAAAATGAGTCCCAGGTAGACTTAAAAAGAAGATTCTCTAGTGTTCTAAATCTCCATCCATCCATCTCTAGATTTCCAAGTGCACACATTTTGTTTTGTAGTTTTCTGTGTCGTTTTATTCACTTTTCTAGGTCATTTAGTGTTACTTTGCATTCAATTAGGGTTTTGCATTTCATCTTGGATTTCATTATCTTTTCCAGGTCTAAACTTGGTGGTGAACACCTTATTATATCATATTCAGCCCCTAGAACAACCCTCTTGCAATATCTCTTTCTCTTTTACATTAAGATCTCGAGGGTTTATTCTTGAGTGAAAGTTAGCGAGGATTGTCATTATAGGTCTTGTACCCTAGAAAAGAAAACAATTTTCCACATTTCATTTTGGTGAACCTACATTTAGAACATCATAATTTTGATTTGGAGTGCATTATCATCCTATATTTAGCTTGCATTAACATTGCATTAGGGTTTACATTGGTTAATTTGCATTCTAGGGTTTCAAATTTTGCATTAGTGAAAGCTCATATAGCTTGCATTTTTGCATATAATTTTATTGAAAATCATTGAAAATCCGCATTTGCATCTCAGCTACAAATCATAAAACATAAAAAACATAAAATTCAATTGAAAATTTTGAAAAAAATTCCTATTAGGACTCATTCACCACCTTGGGCGAATCAATCCCTCTACATATTCTGCATTACATTTTCTGGAATTTAAAGTTCTCTTTCTGAGTTTCTGTTTACTATTATTATGTTTCTGTTTTAATTTCTAGAATTTTTGTTATAAGCATTTCATTGTTCTTAGCTTGCATTGTATTTGCATTCATCTTGCATTTAGTAGCCCTTGTATGAGTATTTGGTGTCCTATTGATAATACTGTAGTGAGATGAAGTTTGAGACTCATGTCATCCGGTGATAGCACAATCATTGTGGATCTTGGGTTGTCTAGCTCTTTCACTCCTAGTATTTGTTGATGGTGTTTTTATGCACTTCACAAAATAGGTAATACGTAGGAGCATTACCTCTCTTGAAAGACAATCTTCCACAATCAAATTGCAGAACACTATCCCAAGGTCTCTCGGGTGTCAGGTCATGACGAGGCTTGGAATATTTCAGTTGGTTTATGTGATTTGATGGAATCATAGGGCGACCTTACGTAGTCGAAGCTGTAGGAGAATTGAGTCAATGAATGGAGTTACAGGGATCTGGAATTACTATGCTTCGCTACAAGTTCAAACAACAGTCTTGAACTCCATTATTTCATTAGATTTGGCTTTACAATGTGCAACGAACCTTAACACAAGTTGTTTCTAAAAAAAGAAAAAGAAAAGGGCAAGGAAGGAAGATATTTCCTGGACCTGCAACTACCGATGAACAGTGATCATGGAGGTTCCTACTGTGGACAGTTTCCTTAAACAAAATTTCACTTAACCAGAATTCTCACAATATCATGAAATCTGTGCTATTTTCTAAGGACTGCAGATATTCATCATTCATTCGCTATGGGAAGGTGAATAAAGATGAGATTCAATGAGCAACAATGGAATCAAAGTCCAGACTAACTTTGCACAGTCATCTACCTTCAGCAAATGACCAAAAGTATGGACAAGAAAAGCATATACACAGCAGCAATCTTCAAAACCAGAGATAACATTCTAAATCTACCAAGTCTAATCTAAAGGCATTAAAACAAAAAAGTATCTTAAAGCAAAGCTATAGCTAAAAGGGAGATGAATCATGAAACATATTGAGAAACCCATAAATACACCAGAAAATGACTGTATTTGCTATTATAATTTCAGCAGCATGCCTTTACAACAACTCAACTCTCTTAAAATGAGAGGAGGAGAGCCCTATTTATAGTTTTCAAAAAAAAAATGGAGTGGCCAAGATTTGATTCTATTGTGTGGCCAAGATTCACTTTACATTAGGGTTTCACCTACCCCCAAACATATTACATTTATAAATTCATTTTTGTCTTTTCCCTATTTCGTCATCTAGTGACAACACTATAGCAAATTTGTCTTTTAGCCATTTGCCCTTTACTGCAGCTATTCTTCAAGGAACTCATTGTCGATGATGGGATTGCCCTCTCGCTTCTTCAATGTGGCATACTCCATGAAATTCAGGATCAGGGACTGAAACTTATCTACCTCCATGATGTCAGACTTCAAAATTTGGTAAGACCACTCCTGGGAATTGCTGCCTAGCTTCTTCCAGTCATCCTCATACTAAGCAACGTTGTCCTTAAAAAGTTTCGATTGTGCAAAGGCTCGGGAAGTGAAACACATGAATTTAGTGGTGACCTCAGCGGACATCCCATCTTCCATGATCTTCAAGAAGTAGGTCTTTATATTCTCAAGATTAATCTCGACCGCCAGCAGCTCGTACCCTGTCATCAGCTTGAGGTACCGAGCGCACTTCCCCCTGGGAATCTCTTGCCCATTCAATGTCTGGCGCCATTTGCTCCAAAACCTACTCAAGTCTTCTCTTCCCGTGATTAAAATCTCGCTTCCACGTGTCCACTAGCCAGTGATCATCATCCTTGAAGGCAAGATCCTTTTCCCAGACATCGCTTGGCAACGCGAGTATGGCCTCAATCTTTGGGTAGGCCGACTCGTACTTCCTTGGGAACCTTTCACAGATCTGCCTTATGTCCTCGAGAGTCTTTTGAACTTCTAGGAACCTATTTGCTGCTCGGACAACCAAGTTGATGCCCATGTTTCCCATGTCCAAGACCTGCTGGAACCAGTTTTCCGTAGTCTTGTCCAAGTTTCGTCTCTTTTCGAGATTGTTAATTTGTTCCCGGGATAGCAACTGAGGCGGGGCTGATGATGTTTTAGGCTGCTCATGCGGAGATGACCACTGCTGAATATAAGTTGTTAGATTAGCCACCTGCTCCTTTAGTTCTTCTTTGGAGACCTTATCCTGCTGGATAAGGTGCACTACTGTGGCGACCGACTCTTGGAGATGCTCAACTTTTTGTTCCCTTGTGGCCACTCCCAAGTCGATGGTGGAGATGTTGTAAGTTATACCTTGTTCCCCAACCATCGATGTTGCTATTTGCACTGCCCTTGATCCCGAGGAATCCATGGTTACTTTTGATCCGACCTTCGGTTTCTTCTCTTTTCTGGTGCTTACTCGTGCTCTGGCCATAATGGCTTCGAGCCTCGCCTTGGGATCCTTCAAGGTGGGAGTCTTATGCTTGAGTTGCCTTTGCAGCCAATTGGGCGCTTGGGGTTCCTCCCTTGGCGGTTCACTTTGAGTCCCACTGTCCTCCTTCTCAAGTTCGACAGTTCTGACAACAAGAGCCTTCTCCTTTGCTCCTGCATCTTCCCTTTCTTCATCAGGCTCTTGTTCGGACATTTCATGTCCATTGGGGGACTTGGTGTGTAGATGCTCCTTGGGTGAATCATTCTTTTCAACATCCTCCTCCTTTTTGTTTAGAGTATCTTGATGTTCCTCGAGGTTCTCCCCTTGTTCATCCTCGTGGAGAAACGTTTCCTTGTCATGCTCTGGGGTTTGGCCATGTCCCTTGGTTGGAGACCTATTACCTTCCATCTCTGGAGCATCAATCTCCTCTTCCTGTGCAAGTCGGTCCTCAGCCTCCTTGTCCTCAATTTCCTTGAGCTACTTGCCCCACTCTGCATTGAGCTCGAGATCATTTGACTCTCGGATTAGTTCGGCATCAAGGTCCTCAGTGCCCTCACTGGAAGACTCAGAGGCCACTTCATCAATCTCTCGATGCTCGAACAAGGGGTGTTCGTGATATTCAAACTCTTCGTACTCGGGTGCCTTCTCAGCCTCTAGCTGCTGTCGTTCATGCTCGTCTGATATATGCATGGTTGCCTTTATCTTTGGTGATTCAGTAGAGGGGGATGCTGTTGGAGCGGAGGCCATAGCCTGAGCTATCGCAGCCTGGACTATTGGACTGGTGAGCATCCCTGAAAGCTCAGACGTCACGTTCTGCATATACTTTACAAAAGACTCTGGAAGGCTAAGGGCAGGCATTGTAGTAGCAGAAACGGTGGGAAGGGAGGGAGACATGGAGGAAGAGGTCATTGGCGAGGTGGTGGTAGACGATGAATCTATGGGAATAACCTGTAGCACTGGAGGAGTAGGAGCAAGATGGACCGAGATGTCCACCGCAGGTGGGGAGGAAGCAAAGACTACAAGTGAAGCTTGAGGGGTAGGGGAAGTAGTAGTAGTAACAATGGCAGGAAGGGACCTTGGCGAGCTAGATCCTAATCCTTCAATCCCAAGGGATGGACCCTTGGTTAATACAACCATCTTTGCGTTGCCAGTTGTTTTCCTCTTCTTCTTGGAAGATTCAGGCTCAAAAGCCTTACGGGCATAGACCTTCGGCTTGGGCAGCTGTTCGCTAGCCTCCTTTCTTTTCTTGGTCTTCACCGATGGTGGGGTCTTAGATGTCTCTCCAATTGTAGCGATGATTGCTCCACCTTCAGAGCCACTTGGTTCACTTACATGCTCACGTGTAAGTTCGGTGAATGTTAGGACGACCCCTTGTTGTTTCAATTGGGCCACCTTCTTGTCTATCCATGCCCTCGTTCGGATTTCAACAGGCCTAGTGAGCACACCAATGTCATTAAGCTCCGGTGCATTCCAGTCAATTGCAGGCAGCGACAAGTTGGAAACTACATTGTATCCTGGGTCCACAACTATGTCTTCATCCTCTTCTAGCTGATCAGGGACCGGACACAAGTTCACCCTTCACACGTAGATGACGATCACGCGCATGTAATCCCGCAACCGTACCTCAAGATCATCCCTGTAATTGGCCCAAAAGTCCTCGATGTTGTGAAGGTGGGAATACTCACATCCCAGTGCCTTTTTGACATGACCATAAGGATCCATTTGAGGCTGCGCTGTATATTGCTCGAAGTTATATTCTGCCAACTCCTTTTTCGAATATCCTACGCACTGGGAGGTGTGGATCTTATACATCCCCTGACCAAGGTTCATGGGATAGGTGGGGCCTACCAAATGCTTTTCGCTTAATACATTGTGAATGTGTCACAACTACCGAGTCAGCTCCAAGAGAATGATCCGGTCATTTGGGTACTGGGGCAGCTTGTTCGGTCTCTCGGTGAATCCCTGAGCGCGCATGTATGTGAACCTTGGGAATTGAATGTACCAGAAGGCGTACTGCCTGAGGAGGACCCTAGCACTGTGGGATGTCCTCCTATGAAAATCCCCACCTATGGATCGGATGATGTGAGCAATGAATGCGTCATTCACCCTGTAGTAGTCTCTTTTGAAGTTCCAGAACTGTAACTAGGGGTACTTGTCATAAGGCTTGAGTTCTGGCCCCGATGGATCACTGGGCATCATTGTCAACCCTTGATAATGTTGCCGATTGGCGAGAGAATATACCAAGTAGGAGGTCATGAATAATTTGTTGGTTTTCTTCATGGTGGTAAACTACTCGTGGAAGCAGTTGCTGATTATCTCACCCCAATAGAAGGCGGTGCCCTTACCTTAGAGAATCTGTTCTATGAAATAGAACATCCATTCTTGGAAGAAAACAACACTGGGAAGGCCCATGACTCAGCTGAGTAGAGTTATAAGGTCATGGTAGTCCTCGAAGAAGTCGCTGCGAAAGAACTCCTGAGGAAGCTTCCCAGCACTACCCCATTTGTCCTTCAACCAGTACTGGTTGATAAGTCTTTTACACCCCAACGGGTCCTGTTCCCACACCTCTTTACAGTCTTCCATGGTGGGGACCTCCATGATCTCAAAGATAGGAATGTGGAAGGTTGCTGTTATACCTGACGGAGACATATCTGCAAGGATATTTCCGTCATGGTCCACTATGGCTCTAGTATCAGATTGGTATGCCTCTACACACACCATTACCAGCTCCGGGGCCACTAAGGCCGGTGGGAAACCTACAACTTTAGCAAGTCCACTGCTCTTTATTAATCTTGCGTTTGCTATTTTTGGGTTCATTCTGACCCTTTGCGTGAATTCATCAACATCGACCTGTCCGATGTTGGTATCTGAGACATCCCTCCAAAGGGTAGTGATCCTGGATTGAATAGGGACTCCCTAGAATTTGTATTTCATCAGGTCCCTATCTTCCTTGCCCCTTGGTGGCTTGGCTGTTCCTTTTCCTTTTTTGGAAGCACCGGAAGTCTCTGCACCGGATTCCATAAATCCTACACAAAAGACGAGAATCAGTAATGATGAACTTGACAAAATGGCTATCGATAAATCCCTGCATGTCAAGATTAGTCCGGCAATTATAATTCATATTTAATAACCATGCAAGCTAGATACTTCATTGTTAGAGAGTAGTGCAAACAATCCGGAGTTCCTGGGTGGGAATTCCCTTGGTAGACTGTTGCTTGAAAGGGCAAAATGAGAATGGAATTCCGATAGGCATTTCTCGAGGTTGGATTTGAAGATTTGAGGTTGAAGGCGGAGGAAAACTAAATTTTAGCAAGTGGGTCAAAATCCATTTTGGATTTGGAGGTCATTTGATACCTCATTTGGAAGTTTGGGCATCATCTGCAGGGAAGCCGTCTGAAACTGTGCAGAGGAAGCGGAATTCTGGACGTCGAAATCTGGGTCTTAGATTGCCGTCGTTGGGAAGCAGCTAAGGGTCCCTCATTAAGAATGGTGAAATGAAAGTGAAAATCCGGGGGAGGAAATCCGAGAAGCAATTTCTGGAAGCGGTCAGAGGGTTCGGGACAATTGGGCGGTGGGCGGAGCACCAGGACCTGGAGGTCGGGAAGCTGTCCCAAACTCATCGTTAGAATGACATAGGTTAAATGGAATCCCAAGAGGGGAATTTCGGATGTCAAAATCTGAAAGAAGTTCGGAGGAAGTTTATTGATTTCGGGTTTCGGCGGGCAGCGGACCGGGTTCCGAAAGCCAGGAAGATGCTCCGGAGGGGCCGTTTGGAATGGCGATGACACAACGGAATCCCGGGAGGGGAATTCCAGAGGTCGAAGTCCAAAGAGGGAAATTTGTTGGGAGGGGCCGAGAAGCGATGTTCGAAAAGTTGCTCGGGGAAGGCCGTAGAAACGGCGAAGACGAGATGAAATTCTGAGAAGGGAATCTCGAGGACCAAAACCCGAGGGAGGATTTGAAGATGTGAAGATTGCGATATTCGAGTTTAGACGGACTTCAAGGTTCCGGGGTCCGGAGGTCGAGAAGACGCTTGGACGGGGCCGTTTGGAACGATGAAGATGCAACGGAATTTTGGGAAGGGAATTCCAGAGGTTGGAGTCCGATGAGGGGAATGCCATCAAAAAAATTTGAAGAGGAGACGCGGACGGCCACGGGAAGACCCGGGCCTGGAAGGCACCAGTGTTGTTTCGAAGAACAGGCGCAGCACGGTAAGGTTCCAGATCGAATTTTTGGCCACTAGCAATCGATTTTTTTGGTTTCTAAAAGGTGGGTTTTGAGCGGAGGGTGCGGATTTATTTAATTTTAGTTCCATTTTACATTTTTCCCTCGCAAAAATCCGAAAATTCACAAAAACAAGAGGAGGGCACACGGACGACAAACCTACCTCGAAATCCCAAAGAACAAGTTGCCGGATGCGTGGAGGTCGGTGGAAAAGCACTCGAAATCCAGGATGGAAGAAAAACTTGGGCGCCAAGAGTTCTCCAACCCTCTCAATCGCTCGATCATTTGACAATGGCGGCTGAAAAATTCAATTTTATAGCAAAAACCGCCATTAATACAACAATAAATTCATTTGTACGGGGTAGGTGGAGTTGGTGAATTTGAAAAAATGCAGGGGCGGTGGGAGGTCCAGGGTTTGAGGTCCGGAAAGCCATCGCGAGATAGCCATTGAAACAGCAAAGCCCAAGGGGAAGCCCAGAAGAGGAAACCCGACAGAGGCAATCCGGAAGGGGAAACCCGGAAATTGCCACATGCTAGAACCAGCGTTTTGACAAGGAAAACCCGAGTTAACCCGAGACTTAACAATTTTAAAAAAGGGGGACTTCGGTCAAGCTTGAAATATGGCATTGGGAAACATGCTAACCCCCTTTAGGGCAGAAAAATGGGCATGCAAAACGAGGAAAACCAAAAAGGGCCCAAAAGACAAAGAGGGAAAAGAGGGTCCTCGTTCCGAACAGGGTGTGTGTGCAAAAGGCACAACAGTATTGACACTAGTACACTAGGTATGGAAAACACCCTTAACAACTCTTTTCCTTCAAGTAGTATGCAAGTTGAAACAAGGAATGATAGTGTCCCGCAAGAAAACATAATTCAAATTCACGAGGACCTAGCAAACTTACAACATCAAGTGCAAAATGACAATATTTCAACCACTGCCGTACCTACTATAGATAACATTCACCGCATGCTTGAAAGTGAATATGGGCTTGACCTTGTGAAAAATATAATTCAAATATTTGGAAAACACCTCACCTCAACCACTAGTTTCCTTTTACCTACAAACAATGTCACAAGCCAAGGAGGAACTAAAATTCCCCCTCCCACAATAATTGCCTCAATACCTACCTATACCAACCCTAAAGTCACAACAACAATGCAACAAACTAGTAATGTGATTCCTTTCTTGGGTATTCCTGCTAGCATCCCTAGTTCCTATGTGGCATCGCAAGTCATATCTCCCACCACCTTACCACCTATAAGAATTCCATTCACCTTTCCTTCGAACACATACACTCCACCATTTTCACTTCCATCTTATAACACAAGTAATGACTCTCATAAATCAAAATTTCCAAACCGTTTCATCCCTTCAGAAACAAATTTCCACCATCAACCAAAATCAAAATGGCCCACCCACATATTTTGTCAAAAGTAGTCCATTGTCCTTGGAGATATTGTGAACACCGATGCCACAAGGTGTAGAGGTGCCTAGATTTGAGAAATATAGAGGGAAGGGAGATCCTTCTAGCTATGTTAATGTATATACTACCTTATGTAGTGAATTTTTCCTTGATGATAAACTTTTGGCAAATTTTTTTCCTAGGTCCTTGAAAGATATTGCCATGGAATGGTTCTTCTCTTTACCGAACAACTCAATTAGTTCATTCAATGAACTTGTTGATGCATTTGTAAACCATTTCCAAGTGGAAATGGATCCTAAGATGACCTTGGCTGATTTGATGAGATGCAAGCCAAAAAATAAGAAAAGATAACTGACTTTGTCTCATGCTATCAAATCACTTTATTCCAAAATCGATGTCAAGGTCCCTGATCCTCACCTTCAAAAGGTGTTCATAGAAATTTTTCAAATCAAGATTCAAGACAAGATCACCATGATTAAATTCCCATCCTTCATGCACTTGTGTACTACCCTATGTGATTATCAAAATTTGGTTAGTAGTCGAGATACAAAGTCCACATCTAGCCGGATTGAGAAATTTGAGCCCACAAACCAAAGCAATTCCCATTTTAGAAAATAAAATAAAGGGTTCCTTCAATTTAATCCCCCTCAACAAATGACTCAAAATGTCAATAACCAAGTAGCTACTATTAGAGCCACGATACCATTTAGCTATGGGAACTCGAGAAGAAAATTCACTCGCTTACCCGATACCCTTCATAACATAGTGTCCCAACTTTTAGAACAACAAATGATTACCTTTCCTCCCATAAAAACACTCAATCATAATAAACCTTTACCCCAAAGCTTTAGATCAAATGCTTATTTCCAGTATCAATTTGTTGTGAAGCTAGGCTACCCATGGCTTCACTCCATGAAAGTCATCCCTTTGATTGTGCATAAATGCTTAAAGTTTGCCTTTGTCAATGAATTTTTCACCCTCCATCATAGTGGCTTTAACCCCTTGTCCTCCAAAGAAATTTTTTCCTTAGATTTATTTTGGCCCAAACCTATGGAACCTATAAAACCATGAGAAGACTTCTTTTTCTTGTCCTATCAAAAGTTCAAGGCAAAGAAGATAGTAGAACTATCCCTCCAAAACATGTCCCCACCCACCACTGAGCCTAATATGCTTTATAAAACCATGCTTGAACCTAAAGAAATTCCAAACAACCAAGACCAACCTAAGACAAAAACTTCACCTACCTCCTACAAATGACCAAGAGACAATGAAAACAACCCTGTTACACCTCCTGGAATAAAACATGATTACAAAGTCAAAGAGAAAGTGGTTGAACAACCTCCTATGGTTCCTTCTATTCCTCCCCTTAGGGAAGGAAATAAACCTATGGTTGATCAACCCTCTCCTACACAAATGCAACTTGAAAACAAAATTAAAAGAAACAAAGGTGCTAGAGAGCGTAGACGTCGTGCCCTTGCTCGTAGGCTGCATGAAGAAATAGAAAAAGAAAATCAAAATCCAAACTTGACTGAAGCAATGCATGACCAACCTCCCCCTTCACTGAAACAAAACAATCCACTACAACAACCACAACAAATGTTGAAGCCTTATTTATACATTATCATCCGACCTCCTATTGTGATCAATTTGGATGATGATGAGGTTTCTAAAATTGACAAAGAGGTGCATAATGAATTGAATAAATTGTTATCCTCTTCCATGAGCTTAGATGATAAATCCCCTACAAAGAGTATTGAACCTGGTGTTGGCCGTAGTTTGGCACTTTCTATTACCCCTTTGGCTAGTTTCCCACCTTCGATATACAATCAACATGATTGGGATGTGGATGACCTACTCATAGGTTGACTCGCATGTTCCTTACTAGTATTTTGAATTATTTATTTTTCATTTTCTTTTGTGTGATTACATGTGCATGATGTGATCCCCCATGACGTTCTCTCTCTCACTCTTTGTGACATTCCTCTATTTTTACCTTCATTCTTCTCTATGTCGTAAACCTTTCATTTTTTGCCTTTTATCTTTTTTCCTTGTCTTGTGAACTTTCCTTTTGGGGATGACGAAAAGCGTCAAGACATCCATGTCTCTTCCATGTTGACCCAAGATATTTTTCCTTTTCCTTTATTTCTTTTCATTTGTCTTGTGTTTTCCTTTTGGGGATGCCGTAAGGCATCGAGACATTCATGTCTCTTCCATGTTGACCCAAATTGATTTTTCTTTGTTTTTGCTCTCTTTGTGTCATTCTTCTAGTTCTGTGTTTGGGGAATGTTGACAATTCTGATCTCTCTAAAAATATTGCAGCACAAACATACTGACCTCAAATCCATAGATCCCTTATGTGTTTGGTGTTTTCATTTTGGGGGCAACCCCATTTTCTATTGTCTTTCACATGACGCAACTTTATTTGGAAACATATGACTCGGCATAGGGATTTCCAAGTTATCTCTCATGTATTCTTTATTGTTTGCATTTATCTTTTTCTACTTTAAAGTAATTTCTCACAGTATGGTATTTAGCAATTTCTTTAAAGTGGGGGCATACATTAGCATTATTCTTTTGCATATTTCTTTTCCATGGTTCATGGTGCAGTCTTTTTATTTCATACGATGCATTTTTCACTTTGTGGATGACAGTGGGTGTGATGTCCTTCAAGAGTGTGATCTCTCTTAGCATATTACATTCCACTTAGTGGATTGAAAGTTGTGAATTTTCTATTCTTTGATCACAATAGCACAACAGACAATTAGTGTCAACTTTTGCACCAGATTTTAGTGTATTTTGAGTGCATGAATTGAACAATTTGGCTAGCACTGAACTTGGCACAAATAGGCATGGTTAGCTCAACGTCAGATTTTTCACTGACTTCTATGTCGGATTTAGCATTGGATTTAGTGTTGGGAAATCATAGTGCCTTCGTTAGCGCCTAGAATAGGGCCGGGAAGTAACGTCGGAAATTGCACCAAAATGGGTGCCCAATTTGGCTTCCAGTTTTGCTTCCATGTCTACTCCCATTTTTGCTTCTAACTTTCCTTCCAATTTGATGTCCAATTTTGCTTCCAGTTTTGCCTCCAGGTTTTCTTCTAGGTTTGCTTCCAATTTTGCTTCCAGGTTTGCTTTGGGTTTTGCTTCCAGTTTTGCTTCCGATTTTGCTTCCTGTTTTTCTTCCAGTTTTCCTTCTGGTTCTTCTTCCGATTTTGCTTCCAGTTTTTCTTCTGGTTTTGCTTCCAAGTTTTCTTCCAATTTTGCTTTAAGCTTTGCTTCTGGTTTTGCTTCCGATCTTGCTTATAGTTTTGAATTTTGCTTCCGATTTTTCTTCCAGTTTTTTTTCCAAGTTTGCTTCTAGATTTGCTTCCATATTTGCTTCTAGATTTGCTTCTAGATTTTCTTCCAGGTTTTCTTTCAAGATTGCTTTTGGTTTGCTTCTATTTTGGCTTCCATTGTTGCTTCTAAAAATGCTTCTTTTTTTGCTTCCATTTATTAATTTAATAAGTTTTATTTCAATTTGATTAGTTAAATATATCACGCCTCTTAAATAACTCATATGATTATAGAGTAAGTAATTTAATTATTTCTCATATGATTAAATAACAATATAATTATTATAACATGATCATCATCTATAATTAAAACAAGTGAGTCAAATATCTATAATTTAATTGAATTTGACAACATCCATCCTGAGCAGTAAATTAAAATCATCATACTTAATAAATATCCATCCAAAAATCATCAACCACTTTTAATATATATAAATTGACAAGTCAATACTGATAAGATCATCATCATATATAACTAAAACAAGTGAAAGTCAAATATGCCAGTACATGAAAAACATGTCAAAATGATACATGTCCAACAATCGACATAAGTGAAAATGATAGATGTACAAATGATATAAATAAAATTGATAAGTTATGTAACTCAAATTGATACAAGTCAAAATGATACATGTCCAAATGATATAGTGAAAATGATACATGTCAATATGATACAACTCAACAATATAGTACTATAGGCCGTGAAAATGATATATATGATAGTAACCATGAAAAGAGTCATCATAACGATATATCAACAATGATCCATGATGTAGTCTATATGATCATGAATGTCACTGGTTACTATCACCAACTGTCTCATCATCATCATCACCATCATGATCATGATCATCATAGTTGTCATCGTCGTCATCATCATTGTCATTGGCCTCGGTGTCTTTCGTATCTGCATCATCATCATCCTCTACCATGTGATCTATATCGGCATAACCAATATTTTGTGGATCTATATCATGTTGAGGATCATCTTGATCTTCTGGAAGACCCGTGTTCTACAAAAAAAACATTTAAAATGAAAAGTTATTATTTATTTCATGCAATAATTTATTTTTATGTTATATATAATATTAAAACATATGAGACAAAACCATAATCATATTACATCATATAAAAGTGCACATATCATACTAAAATTTCAAAAAAGTTACAACTAATACTGGTGAGTCAGGAGAAACTTCAACTTTTGAAAACAAAGCCAATTAGGCTTGCTGACTTGTGGATTAGGCCAACATTTGGTGGAAGAGGAAGAAATATGACTAGAACTCTGGAGGCCCACCATAATTGATTTTAGTATTCAACCATGAGATAAGAAGAGAGCGCTGATATCATGTATCAAAACATTAAGCATGCATTCTTCCAACCAACGGAGAAGGAGATGATTATTTTGCTTCATTTTCATTTGCATAACCATATCACAACATGGGAACCGAGAAGACCAATGATGTCCAATTTTATGTGGAGGTAATGGATGTGGTCCAAAATTTAGGAGGGGCAAGAAGGTCAATGTATGATCCTGATGAAATTGAGGAAGAACAACAAGAGAGGGGCACAAAAAATAAAATCAATACAGAGTTTCAAGGATTTGTCAAGCGAGTAAGAGAGCTATGGGAGCAACCTCATCTAAAATATTTTGAACTAGAGTTTGATATACCATTTAGAGAGCTTGGTTTTCATGGATTTCCTTTCAAAGCCTCTACTTTTATTGTTTCTACGGTAAAATGTTTGGTAGAGTTGGTGGAATTACCTTTCTTAGTAATCACTACTAGTGAGTTTGATGTTGTTAACCTTGAGAGAGTAGGACTTGGGAAAAAGGCATTTGATATAATGGCTATTGTTTTCAAAGACTTCAAGTGAGATGCACTCCAAATTGACGCCATTCCTCAATCTTCACTTGATGGCATCAAGGAATGGCTGAACTCCATGGATATAAAGCATTATGAAAGAAAAATGAACTTGAACTGGCAGCCAATTTTAAAGAGTATTATTGATGATCCAGATAAATTTATTGAAGATGGTGGTTGGGAATTTTTGAATATGGAAGCTAGTGATTTTGATTTTGATAATTTAGAAGAGTCAGATCAAGGATATGAACCCTTTGATGTAGAAGAGGAATCAGAATCAGATTTCATGTAGCCACCATCAAGAGTGTTACAAGCCAACAAGATGGAGGGAATCATTCTTATATAAGGATAATTTTCAATGTTGTAGGTATCGAATTTAATGCCAACTACAATGGCAACATTGAAATTCCATAAGAGTATTTATGTTAAGGAAATTTCCTTTAGATGGAAGGATTCAAATCACATCAACCATGTGGTACAAATGATTAAATCCAAAAGATGATCTTTAGCAATAAAAGATTCTAAAAAGGTAGAGAAAGCTACACTAGTGACTTAGGAGAAACTTCAGCTTTCAAAAACAAAGCCAATTAGGCTAGCAGATGTGTGGATTAGGCCAACATTTGGTGGGAGAAGATGAAAGATGACTGGAACTTTGGAGGACCACCATAATGGATTTTGATATTCAACCATGAGAGCAGAAGAGAGAGCTGATATCATGTATCAAAACATTAAGCATGCATTCTTCCAGCCAATGGAGAAGGAGACAATTACTTTGCTTCATTTTCATTTGCATAACAATATCATGGCATGGGAACCAATAAGACCAAGGATGTATAGTTTTATGTGGAGGTAATGGATGTGGTCCAAAATTTAGGAGGGGAGATCCTGATGTCTGCCAAGAGGCATAGAGTCAGATGAATTAAGTTCACCTACATGTCTACCAAAGTTTACTTCCAATTTTTATGACTATTTTTCTTGACTGTCAGAGTTTACTTACAAATTTGAAATTTCTTTCTGGTCATTTTGATGAGGATATATTCAACCAATGTGTAAGCACATTTTGTTTATATCACAAGCATATGTGCATTGCAAGAATTCTGATTATCTATGGTCTACAACTATGCTGATCTTCTATTTCAATGTTTTCTATGGCCTTCTCTATTTGAGGTAGCACCTGACAATCCTACCTCCTTTCCTTAGCTAAGAAGTGGTTTTGAATTTGGAAATACTGCACTTTAAAACTAGCTATGGTTTAAGGAGAGCTATTCTAGCTTTGTTGTTGACACCCTCAATCTTCAACAAGGACTTAGATGCATGGACTGAAATGCAAGCTTTCAAACTTAGATTTGAATGTGCATAATTTGATTGATTATGGTTTTCACAGGCAATTGTCTTTACATGACTATTTTGGATTTTTAATATGTGTAATAGTGATTGCATTCTTATCATGTTTGGCTACCCTTATTTAGAATGCCTTGGTCTTTGGACTCGATACAAAGTTGTGAATTGTTATTCCATATTTGTAACATGTAGGATATTTAAGGGGTAAAACATATAGAAGTTTAGTACTGTTATCCAAGGAAAACTTACAGTTGGTGTATCAAGAACAAAAAAAAATGATTTTCTTAGGGTTAATGCTTTCTTCCCCCATGCTGCTGATATTTTCCCCAAAACATGTTTTTTTTAATTATTTCAACACATCTCAAAATTCAATGTATTGATTAACATTTGTTACTCATTTCAACTATTTATGCAAATGATGCATATATGTTAACTCGATCAGTGTTGTTACTTCGGTAGTTTGAATTATATGACAACCAACCATTAGGAGATTGTCCTGCACGTTTGTGTTTTTAGTTAGATTTTTTGGATAGCTCTACTGGGTGTTGGCAACATTCCATTTATCTTTTGAATTTTAGAAGTCAGAGTTTCAAGGATTTGTCAAGCGAGTAAGAGAGCTATGGGAGCAGCCTCATCTAAAATATTTCAAACTAGAGTTTGATATACCATTTAGAGAGCTTGGTTTTCATGGAGTTCCTTTCAAAGCCTATGCTTTTATTGTTCCTATGGTAAACTGTTTGGTAAAGTTGGTGGAATTACCTTTCTTAGTAATCACTATTAGTGAGATTGAGAATTTTTAACCTTGAGAGAGTAGGACTTGGGAAAAATGCATTTGATATGGCTATTGTTTTCAAAGACTTCAAGTGGGATGTACTCCACATGTATGCCATTCCTTAGTCTTCACTTGATGGCATCAAGGAATGGTTGAACTCAATGGATATAAAGTATTATGAAAGTAGAATGAACTTGAACTGGTGGCCAATTTTGAAGACTATTACTAATGATCTAGATAAATTTATTGAAGATGGTGGTTGGGAATTTTTGAATATGGAAGTAGTGATTCTGATTCTAATAATTCAGAAGAGTTAGATCAAGGACACGAACCTTGTAATGTAGAAGAGTAATCAGAATTAGATGAGGAAGGTTCAGAAGATGAATCTCTTATGGAGTCAGAGGAGGACGATGACGAAGAAGAAGATTCTGAAGAGGAAGGTAAAACATGGGATGAATTAGAAGCCAAAGCCAAAAATGCAAATAAGGGAAAAGGAGATGAGTCTGACAGTGAAGAGGAAAGGAAACAACAAAAGGTAAAAGCTATAGGGAAGTCTCAGGCACCTGATATTAAAGATTCAAGAGGAATTATTGCCAAGAGACATAAATTCAGATGAATTGAGTTCATCTACATCCTTCTACTATTTATTCATGCACATAAATGATCATCTTGTAATCATAAGATTTGAGCTCTATTTACTCATCCTACGCATTAATAAACAACTCAACACAAGAGATGCGAATTGACATATTGACACAAAAATATCCAACTAAGTTATTAAAACTCAACTATTGATACCTTGTTCTCCATCCAAATTACAAAATCGTTCCACTTTTTATTTTGTAACATATTCTTTTCAAATTTCTTTGGATGGCGACCATATTTCTCCTCCTGTCAAAACATGGCACATGGACTAGTTAAACTAATTAATATGCAATCATTTAATTTATCCAAGGAAGTAAAAATAATAATCATTTAACATATTAAATATACTTACAAATGTACAGATCAAGGCCTGTAAACCTTTCTGGCCACTGCGATGCATGGCACGAAGTTTCTCAAGCCTAGCCTTGGAGGCCTTGTACTGAAACATATACTAATTCAATTTAACTATGCACAAATAAAATTTAAATATCGTTTAATAAATTTGATATAATCTTATGAGAAAATTCAAATACTTGTGTACTCTCCTCACTAGAATTCCTCCATGCATCAGAATTTTGTGGTGGCATGCGAGTCTTCCTTCTGTTCCTGGTGGTGTTGTGGTGACTCCCGCAAGTCTTCTACCAATGACATGTGGTAGCACAGTAACCACCGTTGTCCCGTGGCTCCTTCATCAGCTCGATGTAGTAGAGTGGTTTTTATTGCGATCCCGCAAGTTGCTTCTTCCTTCTTGGCGGTATTGCGGTGAAAGCTTCTGTGGTAACATTTTTATTCATAGAGGAGGCCATAGATAGAGGACGTGGATGGCGTAGAAATACTAAATTGCTGAGAGGAAAGTGGGTGGACATTGTAGCAAACAATAATGTTAATGACCAAGACTTCTAATTTTTCAAAATTATTTGCAATCCATGTTTATGTAGTAGACATGGAATTCTTATTTCTCTTGCACACTTATCTGAAAGACATAGGGTATTCACCATACATTTCCCTTGACAAAGAAAACATGTGCTTTCATTTATTTTTACTGTATATCTCATAAGTGAAATTGTTGTTACATAATGATGCACTGAGAAAATAATATATACAAAAAAATGCAATGAAAATGTTATAAATTTAACATGCAACCTACTGTGTTTTTTTTTTGATCGGTGATAATATTTGATTTTATTAATAATAATACATAATTTACATCAAATTCAAAAATTAAGTCCATCCAACAACTTCTAAAATATGTGAATCCACCTCTAAACAACCCTATCTACTATTACCCATACCCCATACTATTTACATTTTCAAATAAAAAACAGGGCTTAACCCTAGATAATGTACAACAACAACTAAGATATAAACTGTATTTTAACCAAAATTGAGCTTGAGTTTATGCAGAAGTGCCCGACGTGGTACCTAGTTGCATTTGGAATATTTCCTTGATTGGCTTCATCTTCTTCCTTGGGCGCAAACTTTTCTTCTCTCACAGCTCCTCTCTGGCAACATCTTTGAGTCCCTCAATGACTGTCTCAACCTTCATTATTTCTACACAAAGTTTCAGGTCTTTCCATCCTAGCTTCACTCCTATCCACATAGCTTTGGTGATTCCTTCTAGCCACCTAATGAAGGGACAATTTATCTCTGCTACTTTAGGTCCACATCTTCCATGCCTTCGCTCACATCAAAGCCTTCTCCTGGTATAACCCATTCCAGGATACTTTCCATATTCACTAAGAAATCCTTGTGTACCAACGCCTTCATTAATTTCCTCACTTCCTCCACCGACTCTCCTAACTCTAGTCCCCGTGCCATGATCAGTGAGTAAATATCCATATTAGTACGATATCTGTGCTTCAAATCTTCAAAGCCATTACTTAGGATATTTTACATAGATTGTGGCACCTTCACATCCTTGGATAGGATCAATCCTCTCAACCTCTTCATAGTTTCTTTTCCAACAAAAGGGTCCAATTTTCTCCTTGAATGTAGAGTGAAATTGGCCTCCATTTCTTCTTTGGTACACTAGCTTCCAAAATGCCTTACATCGCAGACCTATTACATTCCTTGCCACTGCAAACTGAGAAGCACCAAATGAAATACCTTGTGTTTCCTCAAAACACATCCTATTGTCATCCCTGACCATTAATGTTGAATGTACGTCGAATGCCAACAACAATACCTTCATCAATGCTTCAAGTCATTTAGGAATTTAAAACACATTCCTCTACTTGCCAGTGTTAACTCCTTGCATTAATTACAATGGAAATTTTTTCTCCATAGGAACTCCACTAAAATATTCTATCTAAAGGAACCATCTTCAGAGCTCTTCATAGAAATGAGGGTTGAAAACATTAGAAGAAAATAAATACCATAATTCTAAAGTAACAATTTGTATCAAGACAAATGTCATAAAGTATAATTAAAAAGATAAATCCTTACAATTGGACCTCAAATTGGACCAAACAATAACAAAAAATATGTCCTGATAAATCTTGCACATTTAAACAACTTGAAAAGACCACTTTGGAGACAAAAAAGGAATAAATAAGCATGAAAATCAACACAACAATTGAACACTGAAAATGGATTACGAGTTATAATGTATCTGCTCCATTATATTGCTCAAAATATAAACATACATAACATGAGTTATTTTGATATGAATAAGTGGATGAGATGGTCGAGTATCTATTCTAATGGATTGAAATGATGATGATATGATGATCAAAATTAGACCTTGGTTTCCCTATTTGTACAGGAAGCAACAAGCTTCAGGTTCATTCAAAAAGTTACATCGTTTCTTAACTAAATCATAATTAACATAACATAGAAACTTAGAAAGATAGGTCTGTTCCAATTGTTTCCAAACATTAAATAATGCTTGCATTTTTTGATAGGTAGAAGATTTTGATGAAACACATAATAATACCCAAGATCCAACTGGGTTATTAAGATTTGGACGGGATGATCCAAACCATCCTTTAAACCATACTAGGGTGAAAAGAGAAAGATTGAAGAGAACACCTAAAAGTGTTTCACACTGGCTCAAGGTACAATCCAACCTGGTTATGACATTAATAGAAATCCAAATTTTTCTGAACCATCCATACCCAAACATTGTATCACAATATATTCTTCTTGCACATAAAAATGCCACATATTAACCCCTTCTAAATAAAACTCAAAATACCATGAAACAATGAGTCCCCTATATTAGTAAGTAAGTAGGCAGTCTATAGGGAATTGTTTGATTTTATACAAGGATGCTCATGAAAGGAATCTTCAAGTGACAATGAGTGAGTTGTTTGAGATTGCAGCTGATAGTACAATATCTAGTCTTAAAGGTAGTTAACAAAGTAGTAAATGCACAAGAAAATCAAATTGTACACAACAAACAATTCACAATGTTATCTTGCATAATACCTTAAGTTTGAAGATAAAAATATCATTGTATCTTGATGAAAGTAGTGACCTTAATGGTCAATCACTAGAAACCATGATTTTAAAACATGGTATTGTGCTTATGGAGGCAACATTTTAAGCAAGGTGGTGAGTGGTGGTTTGGAACAATGGCGGGTATGAAGGACTTGCTTTATATGCATACTATGTAGTCGAGCTTAAGACAACATTCTTAGAAGAGATTGAAGGCGGACTAGGGAACTCAAGGGTTAACATGATAAAGATTAAAGCAAAGACTAAGATCTATTTAAAAGCCACTATCATGAAGATATTAAAGATGTCAAATGCAAAACCCTAGCAGCTGGAGTAATGAACGCAATGTGAAAGAGGATAGTTTTCTAGGGCAGATTTAGGATATCTACACATTATCTAATCATAGGAAAATACATCATCTTTTTTTTAAATTAAAAGAAATTATTCTAAACCCTATATAGGACACATTGATACTTCAAAATAATCTGATTTATTTTTTTAAATTGAAAGAAGTCATTCTAAACCCTATATAGGATACATTGATACTTCAAAAGAATTTGAAGGAATTTGAGATTATGCAAACATATGTCAATTAAATACCTAGATTACAAGCAGTAGCGTGAACATTGTAACCCTTGTTGATCAGAGTTGGAATTGATAAACAAAAATGAATCCTATGCCTCTTATCACACACATCTCCTTACCATTCTCTGTCATTCTTTATTGAAACATTTCTCCATTTTGGTGAGCTACGCTTGAAAATAAGGTTTCAACAAAGGTTTTATTGTATGTTTATTAAAATGAAAACTCCATTCTGGTGGGCTATGCTTGAAAATAAGATTTGGACAAATTTTTTAGAGTATTTTGGTGGGCTATATTCTTGATTCCTTAAATGATTTATTCAAATGGATTGTGACTGATGTGATTTGCTACATTTAGTGCTATAAATTGTAATGATGCCATGATTACGGTACTACCTCCATCTCTTATTATACCCTCTATGGTATGGCGGTGTTTTTCTCTTCCCTTATACTATTTACTGCACTACTTCCTTGCTCAAGGATTCTTGTTGTGGGGTTGCGGTGTATACCGCTCTACCACATATGTTGCTCACCTTCCCGACAGTATAGCGGTGTATGCTTTTGATCATTACTTGAAGAGTGTCGAAGAGACAATCTTATTTGTCTTACCAATATCTCAATGTCTCATCAACATTAGATCTTATGTTCCTTTGATGTTGGTTTCTGGTGTCAATGAGACAAGTTAATATCTCTTGCCGATATGCCATTATCTCATCAATATTTTCCTTAGGCGGTATTTCTTTATATATCGGTGTAACTCTTCCATGTCGAGGAGACTTGTGATTATCGCTATGGTATGATGGTGTTTTTCCCTTCCCTTCAACTGTTTACCACACTACTGCCTTGCTTAAGGCTTCTTGTTGTGGGATTACAGTGTATACCACTCTACTGCATATATTGCTCACCTTCCTGGTGGTCTAACAATGTATGCTTTTGATCATTACTTGAAGAGTGTCGATGAGACAATATTATTTGTCTTACCAATATCTCAATGTCTCATCAACATTACTTCATTATATCCAAGAGTTGTGTTTCACCAAGCACTTGTAGATATACCTTGTCGATGTGATGTAAATGATTCTCTCCTCGATATGCTCGTATCTTGTTGAAATTTCACTATTTTACATCGTCTATGAGACATATAAATAAGTCTCTTCGACATAGGGATGTCTAAACCAGTGCTAAACCCAAAGCTAAACTTGGCACTAAAGTCAGAGCTAAAAGTGGTGCTAAACTTGAAGGTAAAATTAGAGCCAAAGGTGACGCTAACGGTGGTGCCACACTCGAAGCCAATATTGTTGTTAAAGGCGACGATAATTTAGGTGAAAATCAGCACCTAAATTAGCACCAACTTGTCCTAATTAGTGCAAATAAATGCCAAAAATAGTGCCATCCCGATATATAGCGCCGACGTTTTCAAAAAATTGATAAAAAATACATTAAAATAGTGGGTGGAAGCAAAAAAAAGAGCGAAAGATAGAGCAAATCATAGGGATTTGTTGTAGTGGATTGGTCCTCTCTTGGAGACATTAGGAACAATGTTACCTATGTTAAAGACCTCGCATGAATTAAGCAAGACTCCTTTGAACATTCCTTATTTTGCATTTGTAGTTATATGGCCACCTTGCATAACACATCTTGCATGCTTGTAGAGCCATCTTGTTTGTTCATGAGCTCTAAGCATACAAAGTTTTTCTTGTCTCATGAAGCTCAAAAATCATTTCTTTTGTATGGCACCTTATTAAAGTTATTAGGAAGTATAACTTTGGTATGGTTTGAATGGGAAGCCTGACCGAGTCATGACTTTCCCCATAGCCACTTGCAAGTGTGTGTGAGTGCATACCAACCATGAGTGTTTGTGTCTCACCTTCAAGGACTTCTCAGCTAGTGGAAAACCAAGAGTTCTATTGCCTCAGAGTGAGTATGCATTTTTCAGATAAAATAGCCTACATTTGATCCACATCATGATGGACAAACGACCCAAGCTTGATTCAACTCTTTTATCTTTTATATTTCTCTTTTTCATATTTGACAGTGTATGCTTGTGCTTTTTTGTTGCTCTTTATATCATTCTCATGTGTGTTATTTTGTACCCATGTTGATTTGTCTTGGGATATTGATCACCCCTCTTGATAATTTTTGTCTCATATTATTGGTATTGATAAATTTGAACCCCTCTTGACATGCGTGTTTGTCTACTTTAGTGTGAGTTTGAAGCAAGGGCATCCTCTCGCTAAATTGGGGGATAAATGTAGTATCAAAAAATGTTGTCGAGACATTTTCACACTTGTTTGGGCCCTCATTGTTGAATTACACTTAATGTTGCCTTGATTTAGTGTTGTAATGTGGTTGAAACATTCACATTAGGTCTTGGGCATGTTTGTGATTTTCCAGTAGAACCCAACAATTCTCTAAAGAGTTGCTAACTCTCATAATGAAGAAACTATAAGGATAGTGGCAACACAACTAGCTTAGGATTTTGTGATCCTTACTCCACTTCTGGCTTTGTTAAATTAGGGAGGGTAATCCCAAATATGTCTTCATGAAATATATCAAATTAATAACATATTTATAAATAGATTGATTCCTGGTTAAATGCAAATAAATCCCACCCCACTAAATATTTGGTATATCCCCCAAGTGAGTGACTACTTACTTGCTACAAATAAAAAATACTTCCATCCTAGAAAATTATTTGAAAAATGATTTTAAATGACTATTGTTCTTATTTTAAGTTCACAGTTAGGTGTGCTACTTTCTCATTTTTAATGCAAGATGTTTTGATAAGCTGACCAGTGTCTTATCAATTGGAGAAAAAAAGTCAAATATGTAAGGATTTTTAATATATGAACTACTCATTTTAGAAGTAGATGAACTACCCTCATACTGCTTTGCAGATTATGAAAACTCAAAATGCCTAAAAGAAACAAGTACTACTTACCAATCCTAAGCAATTTATTACAAAGTTTATACCCTCTTCAAGAATTTTAATCAACTCTTTGAGTTAAAGATGAGAACATAATCATACATTCAAATCAAACCATTTGAAGATAAATGATAACACCATTAGTATTTTCATTCATAACTTGTGAGAAATATACATAGGAGAGCATTTGTTTCTAGAAAAAGATACTTTTCTATATCAATAGTTTATATAAAACTAATTTAAGATTGTTGTACATACAAAACTTCATTCCTAAGACAATCTACTAGCCTATTTACCCATATTTGATTCAAAATTCCTTTTCTGAGCTAAGCTTTCATGCAAAACCGTATTGAGACTTAAAATTCCAACCCCTGTAATGAGCTCAAAAATCCCTTTTATAGAATAAGGGAGCAACAAGCATCAGGCTCGATTACATTTACATTTCATTTCATTTTGAGATAATTTGCACCAAAATTTAAGACGTCCAAAGTTTGTTACATGCAATCATTGAGGAAAATGGAAGAGTAAAAGACAATATTCCACATCCCCTACATGTAGACCCGCCTGCTCCTCAAAAGGCAGAGTCAATTATAGCAACAACACCCCTATCCTTGCCAACCAAAGAAGATTCTCCACTCGCAGCCCCAACAAAAACTTGCATACTACCCAACACTAGGAAGTTTGTCACCTCTCCTATACACCAGCCTAAAATTTTTCCACATCAGTGCTAGAAACAAGAAATCACATGAATGCTAAATAGGACAATCCTGAAAATAGGGTCATAGTGTCATCAAAAACAAAAATGGGGTGTAGTCATCACTCTGAGTCATTAGCCTTAGAAGATACTAGCTCACACCTTGATCATGGTGGAACTAGAGGAACCATCACCACCACCTCATTGGAATCATCAGATGGTACCAGGGAGAGGGGATAATAATCACCCTCTGAGTTAGTGTCACCTTCATTATCTAGGGGGCTATCAGAAAAATCATCAAAAGAATTAAGTCCTCCTAGAAAAGGTTTATGATACTTGCACCTTTTCTTTGTCTTCTTTTCATATTCCACTAGTTCTTTCCCTTTGAACTTGAACAATTCTTCTTAAATCGTTCGGTTCCTCAGGAGGTAGTTACTCCTAACACCATACTTTTTAAATTTCCTATGTACCCTCCTATTCTTTGGTGTATCAAGAGATCCCTGTGTATCAACCTCATCCTTTGGGGCATTCTTCTCAGACTTGAGTAAACTCAATCTCCTAGACCTCTGGACTGGCCTAACAGACTCTCCTAACTTGCTCATCCTTCTAGTAACGAAAACTAGAAGACACTTACCAATTTTTCTCTCAAACTCAATCTCAATGCAAACTTTGAATGATAAATATAGAAATCTGTCCTTCTTATAAAAATCCATGCAAGTGTGCCAACCATTAGTTCTTCAAAGAAATCTTGTGCGCGTGAGCTGACTATAGTCCACCTTGATCTATTTTAATCTTAACCATTGATCATGTTTTAAAAGATAGATCAATGGGTAGATTACAACGCAACCACTTACAATTAAGTTTTAATTATGCATTTAATGCTCCATTAAATTAGAAAATCACTAAGTAGATAAGCATCTACGCTGTACATAACATTAATTAGAACTATTCTTGCTATAATTACCCACTCACCCGTAGGAATTATTTCACTTGTATTTCTTCTTATCAAAAAAATGAGGATTGATCCTGATCTAATCTCAAAATATTAGTTCGTACATTTCCATGCTTTGTTTTCACCTTTTCTACACGTATCATTAGCTGTCAGGACCGATGGCTGAAAATTCAAGCACGTTCCTTAAAGAACAAGGTTGAAAATAACACAGTTCAAAAATGGTATCTTCTTGGCCAAATTTGGAAGTAATCTAACTTCATTAGAGCCCACCTGAGCTTTTTAGAAAATCCACATGGCACTTGCCTGCTTGCCCATTAAAAGACACAGGACATGGATAGGGCCCCTACGAGATGGCGAGGAGTGGTTAGTATTAAGCTACATCACCCACTATCGACCATCACTTTAATTTTGTATGGAAAGATCCCCTTTTTCTCAAAACCTAGCGGGTTCCACAAAAATAATAGGTGTCACACTGCCCGCTAACCCGTGTGACCAACTTTCCTTACTACTATAGATAGACGAGAGTGTGGGGAACAAATCTGATGAAAACATGTGTAATAACATCCACCGTTGGTTTCCCTCAAGAAACATCTACTACACCATGGAGATACTGGTCAAACCATCAAATAGTACCATGTGGCCATTGCCCGCTAGCCCATGTCTTTAAAATAATAGGAAATAAATCAAGATGGGTGTGTGGGGATTGGTAGAGATATGGCCACATATTCAATTTCTTAGCTGTTGATCTTCTTTCAAAAGTGCCATTTGTCTTCACCAAGGAAACCAGATGCACCAACACACCAAACACGTGGTCGAAGCCCACCAGCCCATATGAATAAAAGAAGAAGAAATAAAATAGCGTGAACATATGGGGAACAACTGGGATTAAATCCCATGATCAAATGACCAACATGAAGCTTTATTTCTGCACATGCCACAAAAGTTAATCATAAAAAAGGGGCCATCTCTAGGCAATGAGACACTGACCCATAACAACAAAGGCTAAGGATATAAATCTTTTAAGATTAAGCCTTAAATCACAAGAAATTTAAGACCAAGAAAATCATACTTGGTAACCGACAAACCTAAGCTCAAGGGCTGGTAAGACAACGAGTACGATGGCACGAGTGACAACTTAAATGACCAGGAATGGGGAGAGCAAGTCAATGCAATTTTAAAATGACCAAGGGTTTTTGATTTATAGGCCAATCTTGAGGAGTGGTAAGGATATAAAACCCTATCATAGTGATGTGAATATGACCTAAAATTAGAAACAAGGGACAAAGCCAGACTTTGCAGAACAATTAGAGTGGAACAAATTTTTTTGGAAGGGTTCCATCAGGGCCCTTGTGAACTAATGGATTTAAAGGGTACCTTGCTAAAAGTGTTGTGAAGTGTTGTAACTCACTTTCACACTTTTCTAAGGTTTTATTAATTAACTGAATCTAATAAACCACTTTTTAACATTAATCTTTCTTTGTTTAAAGTGTTGTAAGTGTTGTAACACACTTTCAAACTTCTCTAGGCTTGTCATTAATTATTAGTCTTTCTTATGCTTTAATTGGCCCCATTTGCATCCACAAGCCTCATTTATTGCATCTTTTCAAGGATAATATTGACACCAATCAATATCTAATCATAATTTAGTTGTTTTAGGTTTGAATGGCCTAGATTTAGTGATCTGAGAATCGTTCACCACCTTGGGTGAATAAGTCCCACCTAGATCTTTTGGTCTTGAACCTAGTTTCACACATTTCTAAGCATTTTAAAAATTGATCCCAAAAAAAAATCTTGGTGGGACTCATTCACCACCTTGGGCGAATGAGTCCCATGTGACCCAAAATCAAAATCAATTCAAATTATTGGGAGGATTTTATTCTACTAGATCTAATGTCGGCTTGTAGTGTTGTCATTTTGAGAATTCTTACATAATTGAGTATAAATACAAGGTTATTTCACTCATTTTCATCCTAACAAGCAATTGAGTGACCAAAGAATTTTGTGAGAGCATTAATACTTGCATAATTGAGTTCACAAGAGAATTCAAGAGCATTGAAGGGTAGATTATCAAGCATTTTAGAGCAACATTCAAACACCAATCATCATGGAAAATATTACATGCATTATGTTTGGTTTTGAGATAACAATTGTGATGTAAGATTTCATGATTCAAACAAGTGTTCAATTCAAGATCTATCTCATTTAAGAAAGAGTCAAGATCTAAATCCATTGGAGCCATCTCAAGCATATTTTTAACACTTTATTTCTAGGGTTTGGTGAGTTACAACATTGTCATTTGTTCATTCATCATTCTCCATTCATATTTAATTTCATTTCAAAGTTTAATTACCAACAAGGTGTTTGACCAAGGGAAACCCCTATCCACTAACCCAAGAACATTTTTCCCTCTCTTTTGTGTGTGATTTGTAGGTATAGGTTGTAGATTTCCTAAGTATCAATATTAGAGAAAAGTTGTCAACAGTTCAAAGTTGTCAAAGTTGTCAACAAGCCTTGGAGAACCTTGGAGAAGACCTACAGGTTGCGAATCAGATATTTGGATTCAGAAACTTGTAGAGGTAGATTATGCAGAATAAGAAGAAGTAGATTTAGAATTTGAAACTTTAGAAAATTCCAATTGGACTGATTTTCCACTTCTGGCGAATGAGTCCTTGTTCTAGTCAATTTTCAGGTTTTTACAGATTCAGATACCCATTTGGCAGATTCCTGTTCCTACACAGTTTTCTAGAATCTAAATTGATTCTCCCAACTTGGTGAGTGAGTCCTAGTTATCCTTAAAATTATATTTTCTAGTGTTCCAGATCTCCATCTAACCATCTCCAAATTTCCAAGTGCACATATTTTATTTTTTGTTTTTTGTGTTGTTTCATTCACTTTTCTAGGTCATTTAGTGTTACTTTATATTCAATTAGTGTTTTGCATTTCATCTTGAATTTAATTATCTTTTCCAAGTCTAAACTTGGTGGTGAACCCCTTATTAGATCATATTAAACCCCTAGAAAAACCCTCTTGCAATATCTCTTTCTCTTTTGCATTGAGATCTCAAGGGTTTGTTCTTGAGTGAAAGTGAAGATTGTCATTCTAGGTCCTGAAACCTAGAAAAGAAAACAATTTTCCACCTTTCAATTGCATTCAAGAAGAAAAGAAAATACTAGAGATTGAAATATAATTTCTTGTATAAATACATACATGTATTAAACCTTTCATTTAGAGAATGATTTAAATAAAGATTTATGTATATACCTATATATATGAGAAGGAGAAGGGAATAAAATGCTATTTGAAAGATAATTAACTCCAAGATAATATTTGATTAAATTAAAATTTTAATTTGAATATGAAATTGAATGGGTGGAGGTTGCCCATAATCCTAAAAAAATAGAGGATAAAATCTATGTGTAAGTAGTGGGGGGTGGCTATCATAATGGAACACACCAAATTGGGAGAAAACACAATGTTAGTGGGTGCAAAACACATGCAAAAGGAGAGGAGAGAACTCAAGAGAGTATAGGGGGTGAATTTTGGTAAAAAAAGCAGAGGAAAAAGAAGATATCAAATTGGTTAGCCGAGGAAGGAAAGAGAATTTTTCTTAGATTTCAAGAATTATTCACCTCATATCTTGGCCAATTGTGTGCTTGACAGAGGTATGTATGATGCATTTAGAATTTTTCCATTGTAAACATGTTTTTCTTCTATTCCTTTGAATCCTCTATTTTTCTATTTGTTAAACAACTTGAAGAAAACCAATTATCTTGTATGTACTTTGCATTAGAGTCCCTGTATATGCTTGTCATCGGCTTGCCATATTGCCATCGACTCCCTTCCTTTAGTCAAGGAAAGGAAAATCCATGAGGTTGTCCATTCCATGGACCTCGCCTCCATGGAAAATTATATTATATTCATAATGCTCTATCTATATGATAGTAGTAGGGACATTTTGAACCTTGCATGTAAACGAATGTGTGTTGGGTTGTTGACCGAACCCTCTTTTACTATAATGAAGCCTTAAGATGGATATGTGATGCTAAGGACATCGAATCTGTAACGTTGGTTCCTTCAAGTGAATAAACTTGAGAATGATATGATCATTCAAATCTCGTATATATTTTCTTTGTAACCTAATGTAAATCTTGTATGTATTTTATCTATGTAACATGATGTTTGGTATCGAATGATTCCCATCATTCCATTTGATAAGTTCATATTTCAAAGGAATCGATTATTCATTGATTTAAATCATGCCTTAATAGGATACGCGATGAAGATTCATCATGCAAATTTAAATGTTTAAAAGAAATGGATATATATATAGACGCTTGGTCTGAATGATTTATCAAATTGAGTGATTCTTATCACTATTATTCATATCCCTATTTTATGATGTCTTTACTATCTGGTTGATAGTCACTATGTTGTTTAAAATACATAAAGAGAGTTATATGATACATATAAAACCAAATGATAACATGTTATCATTCTAATCAATACCATGCTTATCGTTCCTAAACCCAATAACAAATGTTTATAAGAATGAAATGAATAGAATGATGTTATTCATATCGATCCACCTGGTATTAAATGATTTCAATGCTATTTGAAATTGATACAAGAATAATAGTATCATCCTCAAATTTCAAAGACCTGAGAAGAATGTAAGGGGCTTGAATGAGATATTCATTCTGAGTGAAATTCCTTATTTAGTCTCTATTTTTCAAAAAAGAACAACATTCTTATTGTCCTTAGGGATGGGTTGATGTTTCTAACTATGATATAATTTTTTTAAAGTGTATGAATTCGACCCTCATCCATTTGAAGTATCCTTCTTACCATGACACAAGCAAAGACTTGGAAGTTATTTTTCCGAATGTTCTTGTTGAAGAAACTGATCAAAACAAATTAAGAGAACGTTTGATATTTTATTATACAAAGAATTGTCTGTTAGAGTATGAGAGACACTGAGAAGGGGGGTGAATTAGTGTTTCAATAATCAATTTCAACTTAATGATTCTTTAAAACACTTAAACTCTTTAAAAAAAATAAATTTTCAGTTTCAAGAGTATAATCATATGTGATCTAACCAATCTTCATATTCTTAAACAACATGTAAACTCAAATGCTAGAATGTAAATAAAGGAAACAACAAGACCAAAAATCATCCACAAAAGAATCATAACACAGTGATTTCATGAGTGGAAAACCCTCATAGGGATGAAAAACCACTTGTAAAATGCCTCACTAGCAGAGTCTCACTGGCTACAAAATGCCTCACTGACAGAGCCTCACTGGCTACAAAATTCTTCACTGGAAAAGCCTCACTAACTACAAAATGTTCATTGGAAAATCCTCACTAGCTACAATTTATGCCTCACTGGCTACACAACATGCCTCACTGGCCAAAGATCAAACTTGTCTCACTGACATGATATTATACAACATATTCTCAAACATGAATAAATCAATTATAGAGGGTTACTTTGTTTCACTGCATAATATTTCTACTTTCCATCTTAACACATTCAATGTTTTAAAGATTCATTAAATTGGAATCTTCAAAACACAAAATGTATCAGATTATACACTACACTATTTTTCATATAGTTTTACAAAACAAAATTTTAGAATTTTACTCATAAAGTCAACATGATATCTTTGTGAAAGCACCAAACCAATAATAGTAACATATCACTATTTTTATAGCAATCAAAAGTTCACATAATGGTGTCATCTGCCATTGACTAAAACTATCAAATATATCCTATTCAAACTATTTTCATAACTTCCCCTGAAGTCATCGAGATGATTTTTCCTTCAACAAACTAAAATTCCTTTGATATATGGTCAACACATAGTACAAGGTGTGTGTAAAAATTAAACAAAAGACACATATAAATGTGACATAAAACCCATGCTTCCAAGTCAACAACAAAAGAGCAAGGCATGGCCTATACAAATAATTTCAATAAATATGTTAAATGATTTTAACCCCGTGCCCTAAGCAACAATAGCAGATAAAGCAAGACATGCTTATGGTGTGCCCTATTAGTAGGGTTTTGAAGACTCAAAATAATAAACCCATGTATTAAAGAATACACAACCCCCTATGACAAATAGACCAAGGTCAAGGCAACAAATGACAAAGATGAAATTGTTGACACCTATTTTCAAAAATTCAAAAACCCTTGAGTCGACTAGATGAATAAATAATGAGACCCGACTACAAACAAATGGTGAAATAATATAATCTTAGCAACAAGAAAAGAACAACAAACCCTTAACATATTTTTAGATAATGCACAATAAAGTTACCACTTTGAGAACTTTAACTTTTCCTAAAAGAAGTTGATGAATCTTCAACACAACTACCACTCAAACTTGTAAACCACTTTTTGAACAACTAGACCAATATACCACCATTTTCATCGAGCTCTCCAAGCCCTAAATCAGATGCTAAAAACCATGCTTTGTTTTTTTTCCAAATGATGACTTTTAGGGAAAACACTCATAATGTCGATGTTCCCAATGCCTTTTACCTTTACAAATCAAAACATATTATTATGCTGATGTTTGACATTATTTGCATGAATATAATAAACCTCATAATATCCAATAATATATGTCATCCCCCTTTGTGTATTTGCATGAAATTAATCAAACACGAAAATGATACAAGGTCCTTGTGTCAAGGTTAATAAAAAAAACATAGTAATGATTGCTACCTTTGTGAATAACATGCCATCCCATCCATTACCAATCAAACAACACTGACTCTTCAATGTATGCCATCCCAATGAATGCTAAGATAAACACTTGACATAAATGCCAAACCAATGTCAAAGGGGTCAAAAAACTCCCCCTTTGGTATTGATGTCAAACCTGCCAAAGAACTTGAAAGAATATCACTTGTAGAAACACCAAAGAACTAACATGCCAACAAACTATTCATGTCAATAACATCATAAACCAAATGAACTTGAACTTGTGTACCGAAATATGAATATCATGAATTTGAACCAATCTCATGAACTTGAACCACATGCTCTTCTCCCCCTTTTGACAACAATGCCAAAGGTCAAAGGGGTAGGAAACCAAAAAATACATGTCTAAGACCTCAAACTGCTATCACAATGAAAACAAACACTGCCAAATATGAATAAATAAACCTGAAAATAGAGCATTGCAGAACGAATCATAGTGACTTCCATAGCATAAAAAATTGATAATATATGCCAACCATGAAGATATGCATGAAATATGAACTGGGAGTGTATAATATACATTGAGATTCCCCCTAGAACTATGCAACAAAATGATAATTTTCTCCTCCTTTCAAGAACACTAAATGCATGACAAACCATGGGAAACTCATGTCAAGGACAATCAAGAATTGGAAAAATTCCACAACAAATCACAAGTAGATCCATGTGATGTAAGACCAAATGCACTATTCCTTTGTTACAACATTGCCATCATAATTATTTCTTTGGTACTAAAACAACACACTGTCTTCACTAGCAATGGTAGGGACTATTATTAAGGATGGTATACGATTATCTTAAGTACTACCATGCAAATCAACAATGCCTTGTTTTAGATATCTCTCAATTTGATACACCAATAGGCCATAAGTGATTTTGCATTAAAATCATATTGTATTGGCCAAGTACATAGTTGTGATGCTATTCATGTCTTTCATTAATGATCTTCTAACAATAATAATCTCATCAGGAGAATGAGAAATCTCCTTGAAGATCAAATAAACCATTCTTCTCAAACTAGTATCCTTAGACCAGAAGAGCTTGGTGACAAAAATAAAAGTTTTGTAGCTTCAACCTTTGTAAAGGTATCTCCTTGGTTGATCAAATACAAAAGCTTGGTGATGATCTGATCACATTTCAGAGCTCAACCTTCAAACCATATCAAGGTTATCTACTGTCAATGAATGCAAGATAGGCCATTGTAGTTGTACTCTACAACAAGACTATCTCACCATTTGCAACTTGCTAGCCATCAATTGCCATTAAAGAATACCACTGCTAAAGACCATTATTCATCAAAAGAGAATGACTATCATCAAAAATAATGAATGACTGCATAAAAAAAAATGACTATAATTGTTTCTAAAGAGTGTAATACTAGAAAATAATACAAGATAATTCTCCATTGTGACTGCGGAAAGATGCAAAGAAGAATTGAATAACATTTGCATAAATATTTCTTGAAGCATGCAAAAACTTGGCACCAAGATCATTTCCACTGATCATTACCAACTTACAAACCATCAATGCATCAAATGAAGTGACATCAATGATTGAACACCATGAGACCACTTTGGAAGCATTATAAACCATAGCCATAAAGTGTAAATATCGTGAGAAAACATTAGCAACTATATTACCAAAATGTATTACCAACTATCAAGTAAATAATGGCATAATGAGATCATATCACCAATTTGAAACCAATCACCATAAACTGTGAAAGCAAGCCAATACCATTATCAACGTAGTAATTTCAACCATCAAGATAACATGGTCAAAGCATGTTCTACCAACTTGACAACTAAGCAAATGAAAACAAAAAAGCACTGCTATACCAAGTCAGAGAGATATAAGAAGACTATAAAATAGTAGAATCTAACATCCACTGATCATTACACAACACTAGTAGAGGAAAACATGCATATGCATTGTCATCTCACTGTTAATTACTCCATCAACCTTGTCATTACATAGTATTATCATTCAAACTGATACTTACCACATAAGACACTCCAATAGCAATCATTGACAAGGTTTCTTATTAGCTGACATTATCAAACATTACCGAGAGCATGGATATTACCTCAGTTTCAAGACACACCCCATGAGTATAGAACCAAAAAAGAAACATATAACATTGATTTCCAACTTTCTTCAAGTGTCAAAGCAACATCATTGCACTTAGTGAATCAAAGTGAATGTCTCAAGTTAAGTTATCAAGGTATTGTCCTCTTCTATTATCAAATACCAAACCTCACTATGTATACAAATACCACATCCTATATATTCAAGATAAACTACTATTTAGAAAACTAAATGTTGCTATGTTGTCAGCTCCATTAAATGCTCAAAACATTCAAGGAACTCACTATCCACACTGTCCCAAGAGTACTATCAGCCAAGTGCACTATTCAATTGCAGACCCATTCAATGAACTGTCAACACAAGCATAACATGTTATGTAAAAAATAAATTGATAATTAGTAAATACTCTGTCCTGAGCATCATCAAAGCTATAACATCCCGCTATGTGACCTCAAAGGGTAAGAGCCAAAAGAGGACAAGATATATATATATATATATATATATTTTTGAACAAGAAGAATAACATACACATAAAGAAATTACCAATTCGATATATTGACAACAAACATGGCCAAGTATGACTGAAAGTACAACCCTAAGGAGAGGACTAATCCACCCTCTAGAGAAAATCTGAATAGGAGCAAACAAGATAGCTCCAAAAATTTATGCCGAAACTTGTTGCTCCAGAACTTTCTGCTATAACATCGCAGAGACAATATCCATAGAAATCTGATGTGCCAAAACTTCCTACTTTGAAACTTTCTGCTTTGGAACTTCCCGCCCTAGAACTTCCTGCTCCAAAAATTTCTGCTCTAAAATTTTCTGCTGCAACAACACATATCAACAAACAAAAAGCTGCGATGTGCCAGAACTTTGTAGTAGCAACACAAAACATCAACAAAAAGCTGTGTTGCACTAGAAGTTTGCAGCAGCAACACAAACCAACCAACATAAAGAATGTTGCACCAGAACTTTGCAGGAACAACATAGAACAACCAATAGAAACCTGCGTTGCATCGAAACTTTACAGCATCAACACAAAACAACAAACAAAAAAAACCAATGCGCTAGAACTTTTGCAGCCAATTGAATGAAGGAAATACATAGCCACAACTCTGATTTTTGCATGGAAACTATGGAAAGAAAAACCATATAGATCAAAATAGTACAAGCGAGTCCGATACTAACACTAGAACTCGTAAGCCAAGTATAAAATAACACATTTCTTCTCATTAAATTATATGATTACATCATCTCTCTCAAGAGAGTACAATATACATAAAGAAACATACATGAGTACAATGGCATAGCCATGAATAAGATACATCAACTGATAAAATAAGTACACGATAGATCATATCCAACTAGTACTCTAGTAATTTGTATATTGGTCCCCAATGGTGGTGGCAACGCCTCCCTACCATGTGGACTCAAAAAAGACCACCCTACCATGCTCAGAGGTAGTCACAAGACCCAAATAGAAATAACAAGGCAAGGGTAATGTATGGCCAACATCCACATCAGACACAAAGCAAACACAAAATACAATGCATAAGGCCAATGCCACAACATGAAGATGCTCATACAATAACATGTCGGGTACTACTCATGACTACTGAGGTACAAGATACAAGAGTGAAAATCGGATGGAGTATCATCATGCATGCATGAAGGAAAGACACCACATAAAATCAAGTACACCTCTCATACGGACGAGGAGACTCAATCGTGCCTGAATCAACGTCCCACAGACAGATAACTCAATGCCCTACAAATGGATAGGCCTTCTCGAGTGTATCCTTAGCCTTTTCAAGTGTTCAAGGCCATGTATGAGGAATCATTATCTATTAGAGTTTTACCCCATTATATTTATTTAGTTATCACTTGCTTACTATAACTCTGCTACTAGTTTCCCCCGACAACCACTTGTGGGCCACTTTATAAGACCATTTTAATGACCTTGACTTAAGCCCATCTTGTTTAACCAAATGAGGAATCTTTAGCAAAAAATAAGACAATGGAAAACCACTAAAATCCATCATTAAAACCATTTAAAATAGCCAAACAAACATTGTTGTTAAATCATTTAAAACAACTGAAATCCATAATGAAATAGAGGGCATACAGATTACATAAAAATTCAAAGTACCCAGATTAAAATTCTAAGCTTGACCTAGTTTAGATTTCGATGTTTCTAGTTGGAATGCACCCTTAATTTTTGAGTTTAGAACCAAAAACGAGGTGTTGTTATGAAAAACACCATTTTGCAAGTTGGACAAGAAAATACATGAAAATTGAATGTGCCCAAAATTCAAATATGACAAAGACCTAGTTGAGATATGAGAATTTCTACATGGAATCCACATTTATTTTGTGTTTATAGGAGGTGGTTAAAGAGCAAAATTAAAAATCGTGTTTTACCAAGCAGACACAAATTTTGACAAAAAATGAAAGTGTCCAAAATTTAAATCTGACAAAAACCCAGTTGAGATATGAAAATTTCTACATGGAATCCACCTTTACTTTGTGTTTATATTATGTGGTTAAAGAGAAGCAATTAAAAAACATGTTTTACCAAGTAGACACAAAGTTTGACAAAAAATAAATGTATCCAAAATTCAAATCTGACAAAGACCCAGTTGAGATATGAGAATTTCTACATGAAATATACCTTTATTTTGTGTTTATAGCAGGTAGTTAAAGAGCAACAATTAAAAATGTGTTTTACTAGGTAGACACAAATTTTGACCAAAAATGAGTGTCCAAAATCCAAATTTGACAAAGATCCAGTTGAGACATGGACATGTCTACATGGAATACACTATTAGCTTATAAATTTATGACCAAGAATAAGGTGTTGTTCAAAAAACATGTTTTAACAAATTGGGCAAAAAGTGAGAAAATGAACGAGTCCAGAAATCAAAATTTCCCATTGACCCATTTCAAATTTACTAGAATGCATAGAAATTAGCTATACAGAAAAATTACAGAGCAGAAAATTGCATCCAACACAACATTATCCAACCTCCAAGTACTCACAAAATAGAATAAAGGAATAAATCTTCCATAAGGAAATACAAGCACACCATTCTTAAGCTGAATCACATTCAAATATCACTAGAAATTCAAGGATTCAAGAACCATATAGAAAAATACCTCAATGCTCCCCCAAAATAAAAATGAAAGAAAGCTCTGTGTATAAGGCACGACTAGATTCCAAAATAGAACAACAAGGAGGAAATGGCATGTTGAAATCAACAAATAACTGCCCACAATTTTCTTCTCCAAATAATCTCCACGTTTCTTCTCCCCAACTCTGTCGTCCAAATTTGGGGTTTCTACTCCTTCCCCAAAATAGAGAAATTTCTTCCTCTCCAAAAATAAAAATAACTCCCCAAAAATGTTTCAAAATAAAGTATATATATCAATGAAAAAGCTGCCCATTTCCTCTATTTTTATATATATAAATAAATCTTCCTTCCATTTTAATACTCTCAAAACAACAAAAAGAAATGAGGTAAAACATCAAGCTATTAAAACTCTCCAAATCAATTAATTTAAAATCACTAAATATACCACATTCTCAATTACACATAAAAATAATAATTTAAATCCAACATTAAAATACACGAGCTCCCCAAATAGGATTTAAATAAAACTATAAGAGCTCACAAAAGAAATTAATAAAATAATTTAAAATTACTAAATGAAAATAAATAATTCTCTCGAATGATCAATAAAAATCACTTAAAAATAACATACTTAAAATCTCATGGATAAAACACTTCAAATCTTCAATCAATTAAATACTATAAAATACCATATTTGAAACCACAAAAAAATGCCAATGAAACCACATCATAATACTGACAACCAAAATATATAGCCACATAATAAGATTAACAGAAACCATGACAAGATACCTCAATCAGACATACTAGTAAACTACATATGACCGAAAGGTGATTCAAACGTTACCGTTAGGTAACCAGATGGTAAGACAACACATAACACTGCACTAACAAGGTATAGTGGGCTAGGATAGGGGACATTTGGCCTATGACTACCTCCAGTAACCACCATCGGAGAATAAGAGTATGCTTAGGCCTGTGAATCTAGGCAGAGTTGATACTCAGTACCTGCATCACTCTAATCACACATTAAAGTACATGTGCATATAACATATATCATATAGCTAAAGCAACATCGATCATCAGGAAGAGGGTCATGATTTCGTAATCCTCTCAGATACAAGTGTTATGACATAATCCCTTTCTTGTCCATAATCATACAAAATCAATGATAACAGTATATAAACATACAAGCATGTAATCCAACATAATAACTAATCATCAATGTCTAATCTCAATATGATAACATTTGTAATGCCAAATCAAAATCAAAATGCTATCTTACCTAGGATGGGATTAGAGAGGTGTTACAAAAGCACTATTTGCATGCAAAGCATTCAATTTCACTGGTACCAAATACCAAGCAAGATATTAGCCTTCAAAATTAGAACTACTACCAACATTAGAATACCAAAACACTGCAAAGATACAACCTCTTTGTTTCTAACTAAGGGGTTTAAATGAGATATTAGTTATCATTTCCCCTAAACCTCATGCTTATCTTTAAGCATCCAATAATGTTTCTTGTGCAACATGCATAATATTAGGTCATTTATTTTCTTTTTATTTCTCTCTTCTCCAAACCTTCTTCTCTGGTTTCTTTTTGTCACTCGATGCTTGTGACTTTGTATTTTTCTTATATAAACAATCATTTCTTCTCTCCTATTTCTCAAACCTAGTTCTACAAAAAATTGCAACATGATCATGGTTATGACATTTATAACATATTACATTCCTATTTAGAGAATGCATATTGACTTCTTTGAGACTTTCTTCTACAATGACTTGCTTTATGCCCATAAACATTACACAAATAATAATAACAAGGAAATGAATAATTATGCCTCACTAATTGATCTTTCCAAGTAGGTGAAAAATTGTGAATCTATTTTCTCTACTTCTTCTTCCTCTGTTGAAGTCCTTGAAATTTCTAATATTCGTAGTCTTCATTTCTAATTTCTTCTTTTCTTTAGTCTTAGTGGCAGCAACATGATAGCTTAGATCTATCTTCTTTCTTGGAGTTTTTCTGACCCTAGAACTCTATCCTTCGTCATAGCCAAACCAGTAATGTATCCTTGAGATGTTTCTACTTTCTTAGTTCATCTCATTCAATTTGTTGGTGCTTTCATCAAAATTCTGATTCTTTTCTAGCTATTTCCTAACATTCTCAAGATCTTTCCTTAAAGAAACCATTTCTCCTTCGAGCTTGTGGTATTCAACAATTTTAACTTCCAAATCAGATCTTGTCATATCAACTATCCTCTTGTTTTCATCAATCCCTAATTTTAGATTGACAATCAACTCATCTTTTTTAGTGTGTTCTTTTAATAGAGAATTTTCCTCTATACTCCTTTTCAATGAGACAATCTCATTCTCTAAATTTTTACAATCTTCTACTTTGGTTTACAAGTTTATGCTAGTAACTTCTTCAACTCTTCTAGACTCTACTAGTTGCAACTTTAGATCCCGATCCTTCTTTCTATGTTTCTCAATCTCATTAAGGGAATAAATAAGTTCACCTTCATAATCAATTTCACATTCATTTTCATCAAACTCTTGTTCAAAATCACTCATGAAGTGATCTCCTTCTTTGTCTACACTCCTTACTACAAAATCATCTTTTGTACCAAGTTTACGAGGTGTTTATTGTTTAGCATTAAACTGGGTATTTATTTTTTCTTTGTTTCTTTTATTTTTTCCATAACGAGTACTCCACTACTAGGATCCCTTAAGTTGGTTAAAATTTGTGCAAGGGTATGACTCTGATACCACTTGTTGGAGTATAGGAAACATTGAGAGGGGGGGTGAATCAGTGTTTCAATAATCAAATTCAACTTAATGATTCTTCAAAACACTTAAACTCTTTAAATTTATAATAAATGTTCAGTTTCAAGAGTATAATCATGTGTGATAACCAAAATTCAGATTCTTAAACATGTAAACTCAAATGCTGCAATGTAAATAAAGGAAACAACAAGACCAAAAAGCATCCACAAAAGAATCATAACATAATATTTTTTATGAGTGGAAAACACTCATAGGGATGAAAAACCATTCCTAAAATGCCTCAATGGCTTGTCAAAATGCCTCACTAGCAGAGCCTCATAATGCCTCAGTGGCAGAGCCTCACTAGCTATAAAATGCCTCATTGGAAAAGCCTCATTGGCTACAAAATGCCTCATTGGAAAAGCCTCACTGGCTACAATTTATACCTCACTAGCCGAAGATCAAACTTGTCTCACTAACATGAATAAATCAATTACAGAGGGTTACTCTATTTAACTGCATAACATTTCTGCTTTCCATCTTAATACATTAAATGTCCTAAAGATTCATTAAATTGGAATCTTAAAAACACTAAATGCATTAGATTATACACTACACTGTTTTGCATACAGTTTTACAAAATAAAATTTTAAAATTCTGCTCATAAAATCAACATGATATCTCTATGAAAAAAATGAACCAATAATAATAACATTTTACTATTTTTATAACAATCAAAAGTTCACATAATTTTGCCATCTATCATTGACTGAAACTATCAAATATATCCTGTTCACACTATTTTCATAACTGCCCCTAAAGTCATCGAGATTATTTTGCCTTCAACAAACTAAATTGCCTTTGATATATGGTCGACACATAGTACAAGTTGTGTGTAAACATTAAACAAAAGACACATATAAATGTGACATAAAACCCATGCTTCCAAGTCGACAACAAAAGAGTAAGACGACCTATACAAAGACTTTTAACAAATCTGCTAAATGATTTAAACCCTGTGCCCTAAGCAACAACGTAGGATAACACAAGACATGCTTATGGCATGCCCTATCAATAGGGCTTTGAAGACTCAAAATAGTAAACCCATGCATTAAAGAATACACAACCTCCTATGACAAATAGACCAAGGTCGAGGAAAAAAATGACAAAGATGAAATTATTTTGACACCCATTTTAAAAAATTGAAAAACCCTTGAGTCGACTAGATGAATACACAATGAAACTCGACTAAAAATAAATGGTGAAATAATATAATCTTTGCAACAAGCAAATACCAACAAACCCTTAACAAATTTTTAGATAATGCACAACAAAGTTACCACTTTGAGAACTTTAACTTTTCCTAAAAGAAGTCGATGAATCTTCAACACAACTACCGCTTAAACCTGGAAAACACTTTATGAATAGCCAAGCCGCTATACCACCATTTTCATTGAGCTCTCCAAGCCCTAAATCGGATGCTAAAAACCATTCATTGTTGTTTTTTCCAAAAGATGACTTTTAGGGAAAACACTCATAATGTCGATGTTCCTAACAACTTTTACCTTTGCAAATAAAAACACATTATTGTGTCAATGTTTGACATTATTTGCATGAATATAATAAACCTCATAATATCTAATAATATATGTCGGTCCCCTTTGTGTATTTGCATGAAATTAATCAAACACCAAAATGATAAAAATGTCCTTGTGTCAAGGTTATAAAAAAACATAGTAATGATTGATGCCTTTGTGAATAGCATACCATCCCATCTAATACCAATCGAATAAAACTAACCCTTCAATGTATGCCATATCAATGAATGTGAAGATAAACACTTAACATCAATGCCAAAACCAATGTCAAAGGGGTCAACATTGTCACATTCTAAAAATAATTCAAATTGAATATAAAGTGTATGGGTTCTATTAAAATATGTAGATTTATATATGTTGTCAATTGCAATTTGATTTTATGTAAATGAATTTCTGACTCACTATTTGAAACTCAGATTTAAATCAAGGTCTAAGAATGACTACTTAATGTTTATGCTCCTATATTTTTAGTTGAACCTTTTCGTACATTTCATGAAAGTTGACATCTATTTGAATATAGGAATCTGTATGTGAAATAGATCTTTCTTTTATTTAAAAAAAAATGTATACACATACATCATTTTTAATAGAAGACCATATATGTGTACATCCATAAATCTTCCATTTATGAATTACACAGACATGCGATATACCTTCTTTAAAAACTGTTTTATTTTCTTATTTGAAATGTAAATTTCATTCCATGTATGAAGGAATAATAGAAATAATGGAAGTATGTATTTATTGATGCATGCTATGTGATATTCTTATCATAATTGATGAATTGAATCATGTATGAAATTTAAAATTTGATTACATAAATGTTATATCTAGTTACATTCTTTCATATGCATACTAAACAAAGATAGCCAAATGAATCATATGTAGACTATGTTGTAGTTAGTTTGATTCTTACTCATGAAATGATTGGCTAGTTAAAAAATATTGGAACTAGTGATAGTTGAAATTTATGAAACTTGGATAAGATGTATGTTATCTTATGTATGTGAGAGGTTATATTTTGGGATGGGTACCAAAAGTGGGCTATTAGAGAGTATAGATTTTTATTTTTCCAAAATCTATTATTTTTTGCTATATACAGTATATGCTTGGCCAAGCATTTGTAGTCCATTATGTTGAATGGTCTAATCTTTATGATGTAACTCTCTACCATTTCCTAACATAGATCTTGCATGTTCTAAATGTATATAGAAATGCATGTAGATGTTAGGCACACACTAGATTCTGATGAGGCAAAAATAACCTCATCAAATTAACATAATAAAGCCCTATCTTACATATGAAAAATCCTTATGCTCTGCCAATTAATTAAACTTTAGGAAAAATAGTTGCTTGTATTTTAAGAAAAATAGTACAGACTTTATTTCTTGTTATTTATTGAAGTATCTTGCCAATACAGATTTAATGGGTTGTTTTAAGTATTTTGTAGGATAAAAATCGATCATCATACATCAATAAAAATAATTCAACCAGCATGAGCTCCAGAACAAATTGAAGATATGCGCTGGAAACATGTTCCAAAACTTTAGGATGATGGACTGAAATCATAATTTCTTTTGGTTAAATTTCTGTTATGTTTTAAAAAGTTAAAGACTTCATGGATTGACTTGAGCCTCTTTAATATCTTTGTAATGGGAATTTAAAGACATCAAGTTTGTTTGTAATATGTTATAGAATTTTTCAATGGTAATCTAAGCCATCTAAAATATAGGACTTAGTTAGGAGTTTTCTATAAATATGGAATCTCTAGAAGCGAAAAAAAAGTAAGAATAGTAATATTATGCTGTTAACATGTTTTTAAAAATATATATGAATAAAGAGATTATTACATATCAATTTTTGAGTTGCTGAATTTATGGATGGAAATTATTTTAAATGAGAGAACTTTCAAAAATGCTGTGTATGTGACCTGAGGACGAACGTAGTACCCACAAGCTGGCCACTTGAGGGAGAGTAGATTAAATAGATGAGTACTTTCCTTTCTATTTTTTTTATTGCATGAATAAAAATTATGAGTATATTCACTTGCACATGTTAATTTTGTAGAAGTCATTAACACTGTTGTTATAGAGTCTGAAGTTCTAGAGCACTCACTGTCTGTCATTTCTGTAGTGTGCTAATTGCTATGAACTATTATTTGTTGTATTTAATTAAATGTTTCATAGTTTGTTTATAAGTTTTTCTACTTCTGTAGTTTATATGCTTTTTAGTTTAGTTTTTTCTATGCTTTCTCATTTAGTTATCATGTTTTCTAGATTAGTCATTTTATGCTTTATAGTTTAAAAAAATCTCAATTTTCTTTAAGATAAACTATTTTTCAGTTAGTTAGTTAGATGGCCTTAGATTAGGAATTCACGTTAGTTGCTCTAAAAAGTTAGAAAATATAAGGGAGATAGTCAAGTCTTCTTCTATTGCAAATAGCCTTGGACACTACCTGATCGACCTATTGAAGCTTTTATCTTCTAAAGTAATGGGACCTAACGAAAACCTATCAATTTTTGGTGCCATTTCTGAGGATAGATTTATTGCTCAAGCCTTAATAGGAGACGCAAAAAATACATATTTTAGCCAAAATACCCCCTCCGGCTTCCTTTTCTGCATGGTCAGGAAAAGAGGCCCTCACGAAAGATTTATACCAAAGACCCCCCCAAAATATGTTCCAATCATACATAGGGAGGCCCACGAATCAGAGGACCACTCAGTTGATGAATTAATTGAGCCTAACCCACCAAAATATTTCCATTATCTTCTTGAATATCATCCAGTAGAACAACCTATCATAGAATAAATTATCTTAGAGGAACGTATCACTCTAAACATCATGGGTGATTGTAGGGCTGAGCCTAACTGAAATAATGCCAACCGTAATAACAATGATCCTCCACCACCTTGAACATTCACTTATCCTATTACTTTGGACATAGATGATGATTCCATGATGAAAAATATCTCTCTAGCTTTCCTACCAACCTTCCATGGTTTTTCCTCAAAAGACCCAGGCCAGTTTCTTTTTGAATTTAAGGTCCTTTGTCAAACCTACGACTATAAAAATGATAACCAAAAACTAAAGATGTTCCCTTCTACCTTGAAGGATACGACCATGCGTTGGTTTATGGGATTAGTTGTAGGATCTATCACGTCTTGGGATGACATGGAAATTTTTTCCCTGCATAAATACTAGAGTTATTGTAGGGTGAGTGACCAAAAGGAGGAGCTGTTTAAGCTTAGGAAAAATGAGGATGGGAGTTTGGAGGACTACCTAGAAAAGTTTCTTTTTTTGTCTAAACGATGTGGAGAAGAGACTATTAGAGATGATATTCTCAAGACTATATTTCTTAAAGGACTCAACGAGGATGCAAGGCAACGCCTTGATCTAATGGGAAAAGGAGACGTGTATTAGATGGGCCTTGATGAAATATGTAAGTTGTCTCATAATTTCTCACGTAGCCGAGGAGGAATTCACAAAACTACTTTTTTTAAAGGGTCCAACGAAATAGGAAAGCTTCGTGAGGAAATAGAAAACCTTAAAATGGACATAATCGTTCAATTGAACACTACACTAGATGGCATACAATCTAAGACATGTAATCCTGAGACCTTGTCCATTTACTGTCCTAGATGCTGAAATAAACATCTGTTGCGAGAATGTCCCTTAGACAAGGTTAATGTTTGTCAACTTTGTAAATAAAATCATCCTACAAACCATTATGAACTCCTTACTAATCTCAAGAATTCCAAGAAAAGGACTGCACATGTTGAGGAAGAAATTAATGTGGTAAATCAACGTCAAGGAGGGAACTTTCCTTATGGACATAATTCCAATCCTTCTTGGAAACCCCAAAACAACTGGGCTGGTAATCAATGGAACCCATCATGGCCTCAACCACCTCCTCAACAACCTAATTGGGGAACTCCCTATTGGGGACCCCTTGAATGAGAAAAATAATCATGGGGAACTCAGCAGTGGCCAACCCAAACTCAACAACAGTGGTATCCAAAACATACTACTCCTCAATGGAACAAGGGCTGAATCAATTCTATACTGGGCCTCGTAGGAACCAACAACAAAATTTGTTACCTCCACCCCAGAATCCTCCTTAGAGTGAATAGATAAATCAACCTTAGCTCCAAGCGTAGCCACTTCCCAATCCCAAGAACAATTGACAAAATACTCCAGTATACTCTACTAAACAAGATAATGTTACCAGACTTAATGCAATACATTGCATAAATGTTCAATTGTGCTCTGGTAGAACAATTCAACCAAAAACCATTGAAGAGATTGTGGATGAGACTACTCTTAAAACTCCTGAGAAGGATACTCAACCCAACCACACCGTTCTTGCAAATAATACTGTACCGCCTTCAACAATAGGAGCTACTGACTTACCTCAGGAGGAGGAGGAAGACCATTTTCCAACTGATCTTAGAAAGGATACCTCTCCAAAAGAGAAAAATCAAGAACCATTTCTAGAGCGTTTGAAATCGACCACTTTGAAAGATACTCTAGAAATGTGTTTGACCTCTGAAAGTGCATTAATTCAAGAAATCAAACAATTGAAAATAGAGGTTCTTTTGCTGCAAGAAATAAAGGAAATTCCAGAGTTGAATTAGCTGATCAAACAACTATGTATTCAAACCCTAGGGAGGAAACCAAAGAAAATAAATACTGTGCACATCGATGGCTATTTCGCTGATTTTCTTTCTAGAAAGATTGTCTCTCCAAAATATGATGATCTCGGTAGTCCACTTATAACTGTCACAATTAATGAGGTAGCAATACCTAATGCATTAGTGGATTTAGGAGCAACCATTAACGTAATGACTATGGATGTGATGGAAAAATTATGTCTTACTAATTTACATCCCACAACTATAGTCTTAGAGATGTTAAATCAGTCCATATCCATTCCAAAGGGAATTATTGAAAATGTTCTTGTCAAAGTTGATGGATGGGAATACCCAGTTGACTTTCAAGTCATCCAATTGCTTACACCTAAAGATAGCTATCCAATAATTCTTGAAAGACCATGGTTGGCCACTATTGCAACTAAAATTGATTGAAGAGAAGGAGGAATGACCATTTATCATGGTCCAAATAGTAAACATTTATTCTTGTACCCTCCTACTAAACCCACCAAATATAGCAAAGTTTGGGTTGATGAACCAAAAGGTTCTAATAATCAAGACAGTCTAGCCTCGTTAGCTATGGTAGTCATTAAAAAACATGGAGAAGAATTAGAGGATGAGTTAGTAAGTGATAAAGCACATCTTTCCATAGGTTCAAGTGATGAGGAAATGGTGGATGCTCTAGAAAGTTTGTGGCAATTGATCGATATACATGGGATGGAACATAATTATACTACTATGGGAATGCCTTGTCCTTTGGCCAATATGATTCCTAGAACTAGCTATTTTTTTGAGGAAATTACTAGATTTCATTGATTGATACCTCATATCTGTGCTCTCAACACCTTATTATGACCAATCCATACCATCACTTCCACCCATCCAAGAATAAAATCAATTATGATGCTACCGAGAAAAACCTTGAACATCAATAGTTGGCTGACAGAATCAGAAGAGGATAGATTATTTAATGTGTTGGTAAAGAGGTATAAATATTTTTCTTGGGAATACATAGACATGAGGGGAATCCATCCAATTTTTTGTATGAATCACATTTATACTGATCCTAACATTATACTTGTATGTCAACCACAGAGGAGACTCAATCCTACATTAAAGGATCTTGTCAAAATTGAAATTGAGAATTTCCTCCGTGCAGGATTTATTTATCCTATCTCCAATAGTGAGTGGGTGTCACCTATGGTTGTTGTGCCAAATAAAAATGGGAAGTGAAGAATATGCATATATTATAGAGAACTTAACAAAGCCACTCATCAAGATTATTTTCCTTTACCATTTGTTGACCAGGTTTTGGACAATCTGGCTGGGAGGAAATATTTCTCCTTTTTGGATAGATTTATTGGTTACAACCAAATTCAGGTAGCATCAGAAGATGAAGATAAGACAATGTTTACTTATCCATGGGGCACATTTTCATATCATGTTCTTCCCTTTGGACTCTGTAACACTCCCGCAACTTTCCAGAGAGTCATTCTGGCTATATTTGCTGAGCTTGTCAATGACTATGTAGAAGTTTATATGGATGACTTCACTATCTATGGTTCAAACTATGATGAAGCACTTCAGAACTTGGATAAAGTTTTAGAGGTTTGTGAGGATCATCAACTATCCCTTAGCCATGAAGTTTTTTTGATAATGGGGGAACAAGGAATAGTCTTAGGTCATCATATTTCCTCAAAAGGAATAAAAGTTGATCCTAAGAAAATTGAAGTCATTCAACAACTGACTACTCCTCAGATGAAAATGGATGTTAGAAGTTTCCTTGGGCATGCTAGATAGTATCAAAGGTTTATAGAAGCCTTCAGTAAAATAGCTGCCCCTATGTTTTCCCTTCTCTAGAAAGATGTAGGGTTTAACTGGTCACTTGAGTGTCAATTATCATTTGAAACAATAAAGGAGAAGCTTGTCTTTGCTCCCATCCTGCGTGGGCCAAATTGGAACCTTCCATTCCATATCTATACCGATGATTTAGATGACGCAATCGGTGTAGTATTGGGGAAAGAAGATGAGGATGGTGTTAAAAATGCCATATATTTCATTAGTAAAAATACGACATCCACTGAGAAAAACTACACGACAAAAAAAAAAGAATTCTTGGCTATGGTTCATGCCATTAAAAAGTTTCGCCATTATATTACAAGATATAAAGCTACAGTCTATACAAATCATTCAGCTATAAAATATTTAATGAATAAACCTGTAGTTAATGGTCAAATAATGAGGTGGTTACTACTCCTTTAGGAGTTCAATGTAACAATAATTGACAAGCTAAGGAGATTTAATGTAGTGGCAAAATTTGTGTCTTGAATGAAACAAGAAGATGGTGATTGTGCACAGGTGCAAGATGAGTTTCTAGATGAAAATATGTTTTCTATTTCTATAAAGACACATTGGTTCGTTGACATTGGCAACTATTTAGTTGCTTCAAAAGTATCGCCTAGTTTTACATCAAAACAAAGGAAGCGACTTATTAAAGAGAGTGCACCATTTAAATGGATTAATGGGATTTTATTCTATTGTGGACTTGATATGGTCTTGAGAGGATGTGTCAGGGCCGATGAAACTTACAGTATCCTTAGGGCTTATCACGATGATCCTTTTGGGGGTCATTACTCTGCAAAAATAAATTTTGATAAATTTTTGGGCGCTGGGTATTATTGGCCTTCAATGCATAAATATGTTAAAAAGCATATTCATCACTGTGATGAATGTCAAAGAGTAGGAAGACCAATTGCTTCAGCAGAAATTCCCTTACAGCCTCAAGTAGTCCTTGAACCATTCAAAAAATGGGGATTGGATTTTATTGGTCCCATAGATCCTTCCTCCCAAGGGAAAGAATACATTCTTGTTTGCACCGATTACCTGACTAAATGGAAAAAATTCTAGGCTCCGTGAGTTGATAGAGAGGAACAAGTTGCTGAATTCCTCTATAATAAGATTTTCCTTAGATTTGGAGCCCCCCAAACCATCATTACAGATCAAGGACCCCAATTCATGTCCAAAGTTCTTCTAGCATTTACAAACCATTTTCAAGTGAGTCTCAAGAAGTCATGTCCCTATCACCCTTAGGAAAATGGCCAAGTAGAGGTGACTAATAGGGAGTTAGAAAACATATTGACAAAAATGGTTTCTTCAGGGAGAAGAGATTGGGCTAGGAATTACCTGAAGTTGTCTGGGTGTACAACACAACATGGAATTCCACAACTGGATTCAACCCCTATGAGCTTTTTTTGGGAAGAAACCTCTTTTTCCCATTGAGTTTGAACTCCAAACTCTACAAATAGCTATGGAGTTGGGTCTAGATCTAAAACGTGCCCAAGTGGAATGAGTCCTACAGTTAAGTGAGTTGGATGAGCTTCGTTTAGATGTTGTCCATCAAACTGAGCTAGTTCAACATCAACAAAAAAATTGGCATGGAAAACACATTAAAGAGAGAGAGAGTTCCATAATGGTGACTGGGCCTTGCTATTCGATTCCAAATATAAATACCACAAAGGAAAACTCATAACTCATTGGATGGGCTCATATGAAATTTTTGAAATTTTCTCAAATTGCACAATTCAGCTGAAACCCATTGATGGTGATACACGAACTCTATTGGTAAATGGTCATCACGTATGTATCTACCATAAACCTATCAACAAAGAAGAATTTACAAAATTGGTAGAAATGTAGGGAGAAATCCAATGCATTGACTCTACCAAGGCAGAGTCCACCTAACCTTGCTTCTTACTTATTAAAAAAAAAACCATGAAAAATTATAATAAAAAGACATGTGTACCAGTTTATTTCAAAGGATTTTTCATTAATTCTTATTTTTGAACTTAACTACATAATTTCTCCATTTTACAGGACTTCTCATAAAGTTAAAAACAACTTCTAGAGCACCTTTCTAAGATGCTTCAGAACTTGATAGTCCAAGATGCCTAGTGCTCCGAAACTCACCTCTTGTCATGACAAAGCTCCAAAATGCATGAAGTTTGTTGTGATGGTGCTCGAAAACTTGTGGACTTTGATTCCTAGATGCTTTGAAAGTTGCATCTCAACTCATCATGCCAGACAGTTGTTCCTGTAGAATGGTGATTGGTAGAGAAAAGCTCTTGAAGTTCGAGTTCAGTCATAAATATCCATTTTTCTTCTTTCTGGTTGCATCTTGCAACGATGCTCCATAATGTTCCTTCGGTTTCTACTCCGACTGCATCTTGTGACGATGCTCCAAAATATTCTTTCAGTTGCTGATCATGCTGCATCTTTCAGTGATGCTCCAAAACTTGTTCATTTGCTTAGTTTCAAATGCATGCCATAAAGTGTGCTCTATAACTTAATCATCAGTTTTGAGTGCATGTTCATAAGCGTTCTCTGGAACTTATCTATTTCCATTCCACCCGCCTCTTTCCATAAAATTTGAATTCTTTCTGATGCTTTGATTTGTCACACCTATGTACACATGCCTTCTTTTTTATTTTTATTTTTTCATATTAACAGTGATTATGCCGATATTTGCCATCTTTTCATCATAAATAAAAGTCACCATTATAGCCTATCCTCATTGATGAATCTATCATTCACAAGCTTCCTCACTCATATCATAATAAATATGCTGTCACCTCAACCAATACCATTCCATCATCTTGTTAAATCAGTTAAGGTACAAAATCTTCAGGCGATCACATAATGTAAGTACAAATTTTTGCTTAAAGTAAGTAGTTATTTTTGAATAAGGCATAATTAATTGGCTCGAGTTCCCCCTTCCTAATTTAGTTACTTGAGCCACTAAGCGATTAACTGCCAGTACGATACTCTTTTCACAATCCTCCATGCAAATTATCATCATTGCACAGTAAGCTCCGAGCAAAGACAAAATAAATAATCACTTTTTGATTATATTTTCAAAAACAATTATGCACAAGCTTCTCGCATTGTTGAATTTTTCAGTAGAATCATAGACTAGAGATGAAAAATGGGGGGTGCGAAGAAGAAATTAGAGCCAACTTAAGTGGAAAAATGACTAGAATTGAGCAATATTTCCAGTTTTTTTGAGGAAGTGGGATGGTTGGATTTCATTAAAAAGTTTGAGGGATACAATGAGAAGTTGGTGAATGCATTTGCAGAAAATTACTCCAATGGTCAGGTGACACTTCATGGGAAGCATCTTTAGGTGAGTCCAAAAGTCATTTCTTGCCTCTCAGATTAGATAATTATGGTATTAAATTATCTAAAACTTTTCAAGTTACATATCAAAAGTTATCAAAATTATTTCTTAGAGACGGAGACCCTCAACCCATGATAGTTATCAGTACTAGAGGATAGAATAAAGGGTTTCAAATAACTTCTATATTAGAGCCTTGGGGAAAAGATGTTGCATGGATTATAAAATGCTTTACCTGTGAAGGCCAACTCACTACTGTGGTAGGACTTGCATTTCGTATGCTAATACATTTGCGATATGGGAAAGAAAACCCTGCCCTTAGGGTTAATTTGCCTGACTTTTTGAGTGACTCTGTTAACTCCTCCATAGAAATATTTAAGACTGGTTCAGGGCCATTGAAGCACCATGGGTTAATTCATTTAATTTGTAAATATCATTTTCGAAAGAAACCTGAAAGCAAGTGGGAAAAAATTCTTTGGAAATTTGAAAAATCTCTTCCCAAAAGAAAATTAGAAGAAGGGGAATCCTCTAAACAAGTTGCTTCACCTTATGGAGGAACTTCCCTTGAGGCCTCTAAAGCTTTGAAGCCCAAAATCCCACAACCCTTGGTGAGGAAGCACTAAAATATTTAACCACAAAATTGAAAACCCCGGATCAACCAAAAGATGTTGAAATTATTCATCCAAATGTAGACACATTCCTCTTAGGAAGAAGAAAAGAAGAACAACTGTCACTTTCTAGAACACTCCTCCTTTGATGAGAAGCAAGAGATTGTCCTTTGAGTCTACAGAAACCCCAGTGAAAAATATAGGAAGTGGTTCAAAGAAAAAGGAGTCCAAGAAGTAGAAAAAGCCCATAGAAACCATTGATCCTATTGATAACGTAGAAACAAGAGGGACATGGGAACAAATCCATTAGTCTCCAAAGAAAGAAACCCCTATTGAGGAAATTTCTTCCCATCTTGAGCATGAAGAAGAAACCCTTGCTGAGGAAATACAGGAAATGGAGAAGGAACAATTTCCACCTTCTATGGAGGTTGAGAACAATGTTTTAGGAAATTTGTCCCCCATTGTAAATAAAGTTGTTGAAACAATTGAAAATGAAATTGCTAATGCAAAATTAGAAAAGATGAAATTAGAAATTGATGAACTAAGAAATTAATTGCAAAGAAATGAGGAACATATTGTATAGAAACAAGAAGAAATAACAATACATATTACTGTAATAGGGAAAAGAGATCAAGAGATTCAAAATTTGAAATTGCAGATAGAAGAAAAGGATATATTTATTAAAGAATTGCAGATACTAATTCAAAAGTGGAATCATGAGAACATAACATATAATGCTAATATGTCTGATAAGGATAAAGAATTTGAAAGTTTGAAAAATAATTTTATGCACATATTTTCAAATTTTGAAGAGGAAAAGAAAAGATATAATGAATATGAATGCTTCTCTTAGTAAGATTCTGGAACTAGAGCAAGATTTGCAAGAAAGCACCAATAAGCCAATAATGGAATCAAAAGGAATTCAAACCGAACCAACTGTAACTAAATGATTCCAAGTTTGAATTCCTCCATTATTAATGAAGTGGATGGAGCGGTGCTATTTCTTGAAAGATGCCAAGATTGAGAATTATAGGTTGAAAAAGGAGCTGGTACTTTTGAAAGAGTCATTTCATAGGGTCTATAGGGAAAAGCAGAATGCATGCCAAATAGGAGAATTTCTATTAGCAAGTAGAAGACCATCAAGGCTATATTCAATATTTTTAAATGAATAATTATTAAGATGGAAATTGCTAAGAATTTATCATGTTCAACCACATGACCCTGATGAATTTTTTTTTGTTAAAGTATTTACATAATCAACTCCTAAACAACAAGATATGCTATGTGAATTCTTTGTTCACAATATACTATTGGAAACACATACTGATTTCTTTATTAACCTTTTTTTTGGAGAAGCGCAATTGAGGTCTTTGCTATCTACCATGCGTAATTGGGTTCATTGGCAAGAACACAATAGGGAATATGCTCAAGTAGAGAGAGATGTGGGTTTTCAAATAAGATCCCCCAACAGTAAACCCACAACTTTTAAAGCTACCTTTTTAGCTATTACAGTGGATGAAACTATGAAGCAAATATAAGATGCAAGCCTCCAACTTTGTTATAATCATTTCATGGAACAAGGGCAAAAAAATATTGGTAAAGCCTAGAACACCTGCGAAGAGAGATAAACTCCATTACCAGCATATCTAAAGAAAAGAGATGTGATATCCCCTCTTAACATAAAATGGTCCTTTAGAAGAGCAGATGCCTTGGCCAAAATCCTAAAAGATCTCAGAATAGATTGAATAGGGACAAGGTATGGACCTCCCTTGTTAAGCTTTCCACTCCCTAATTTTAATATTAATACAAATCAAGATGATAAAATATTCAATATGTGGAAAAAGGGAGTTAATTTTCATCAAGGCTTCCTCCATGCACCTGAAGATTTTGATAAAAAAAGAGGATATGTATGATATTAGTGCTAAGTATGAAGAATTGAATAGAGATGGAGGGCAGGGCTACAACAAAGGGGCAGGAAGACCTGCCAGGAATTAGGAAGGGGAGGAAATGATGAGGTAAAAATAACCTCACCACATTAACATAATAAAGCCCTATCTTACATATGAAAAATCCTTATGCTCTGCCAATTAATTAAAATTTAGGTAAAATAGTTGCTCGTCTTTTAAGAAAAATAGTACAAACTTTATTTCTTGTGATTTATTGAAGTATCTTGCCAATACAGATTTAATGGGTTGTTTTAAGTATTTTGTAGGATAATAATTGATCATCATACAACAATAAAAATAATTCAACCAGCATGAGCTCTAGAAAAAATTGAAGATATGTGCTGGAAACATGCTCCAGAACTTTAGGATGATGGACCGAAATCATAATTTCTTTTGGTTAAATTTCTATCATGTTTTAAAAATTTAAAGACTTCATGGCTTGACTCAAGCCTCTTTAATATCTCTATAATGGGAATTTAAAGATATAAGTTTGTTTGTAATCTGTTATAGACTTTTTCAATGGTAATCTAAGCCATCTGAAATATAGGACTTAGTTAGGTGTTTTCTATAAATATGTGATCTTCAGAAGTGAAAAACAACACAAGAATAGTAATGTTATGCTATCAACATGTTTTCTAAATATATATGAATAAAGAGATTATTACATATCAATTTCCGAGTTGTTGAATTTATGGATGGAAATTATTTTGAATGAGAGAACTTTCAGAAATGTTGTGTATGTGATTTGAGGATGAATGTAGTAACCCACGAGATGGCTACTCGAGGGAGAGTAGATTAAATAGATGGGTACTTTCCTTTCTATTATTTTTATTGCATGAATAACAATTATGAGTATAGTCACTTGTACATGTTAATTTTGTAGAAGTCATTAACATTGTTGTTGTAGAGTTTGAAGTTCTGGAGCACTCACCATCTATCATTTCTATAGTGTGCTAATTGTTATGAGCTATTATTTGTTGTGTTTAATTAGATGTTTCATATTTTTTTTACAATTTTTTCTACTTTTGTAGTTTATATTATTTTTAGTTTAGTTGTTTATATGCTTTCTCAATTAGTTATCATGTTTTCTAGATTAGTCATTTTATGCTTTATAGTTTAATATACTCTCAGTTTTCTTTAAGATAAACTATTTTTCAGTTAGTTAGTTAGATGAACTTAGGTTAGGAATTCACATTAGATTCTCTAAAAAGTTATTAAATCTAAGGGAGATAGTCAAGTATTCTTATATTGCAAATAGCCTTGGACACTGCCTGGTCGACATATTGAAGCTTTTATCTTCTAAATTAATGGGACCTAACGATAGCCTATCACTTTTTGGTGCCATTTATGGGGATAGATTTCTTGCTTGAGTGTTAATAGGGGAAACCTCAAATACCTCTTTTAGCCAAAACACCCCCTCCGGCTTCCTTTTCTACATGGTTAGGAAAAGAGGCCCTCATAGAAGATTTATACCAAAGACCCCCCGAATACGTTTTAATCATACATAGGGAGGCCCACAACTCAAAGGACCACTCGGTTGTCGAATTACTTGAGCCTAACCCACCATAAGCTTTCCATTATCTTCTCGAAGATCGTCCAGTAGAACAACCTGTCATAGAAGAAATTATCTTAGAGGAACGTATTCCTCTGAATATCATGGGTGATCATAGGGCTGAGCCTAAGTGAAATAATGCCAACCGTAATAACAATGATCCTTCGCCACCTCAAACATTCACTTATCCTATTACTCTAGACACAGATGATGATTCCACGATGAAAAATATCTCTCCAACTTTGCTATCGACATTCCATGGTTTATCCTCAGAAGACCCATACCGGTTTCTTTTCGAATTTGATTTTGTGGTAATGTGGGATGTTACCACTACAATACACTGTTATTGCTCAGCCTTTGCAGCAATACGGGATGTTACTGCTACACCACACAATTTCTTCTAGGCTCTTGCGAGGATGCGGGAAAATTATTTGGTTTATCACCATACCACACATATATTGCTCAACCTTCATGGTAATGCGGTATGTTACCACTACACCGCATTGTGTCTTCTTGGCTCTTGTAGCATGGTAGTATTATGAAACTTTTCACAACAGTCTTATGAAACTTGTCAATATTTATGGGCACCTTTAAAATTACATTCAGATCTAAAAGGAAACTATACTATAGGGATGAAAGTCCCAAGAAACATGGAAATGGTTGCACCAATAAATAGCTAACTAGAAACAATTAATTTTCAATGCATAATGGAGAATATATAGAGAGTTAAGTCAGTGAGAAACATCCTTGGATAATTTTAATCAAAAGTATGACAATCTAAGAGTTCATAGTAGAAAATCATATACCCTCAAAGACCTAACAATCATAATAGACCTAGTTATAGCTTTCAGAGTCATAAGAATAAATTCATAAGAGAATAGAAGGAAGAGCATGAAAAGACACTGAGGTCAAAGGGAAATTGGTAGAGTTGAAGAATCAGACCTGTAGAGATAAGGAGAACAAAGTAATTTATAGTCAAGAGCATCATGGCAGTTTCTTAGGTGACTATATTTGGGCAAGGAGAGAACTTAGTGACAACATTACCATAAAAAAAATAAGGATACTCAAAACCCTACCAAATTGCTAGGGCCTTTTCATCACCTTGTAGAGATCTCAAGCATGGAAAATATTTCACAAAAACTAAAATCATCTCTATTTTTGATGATCACAAAATTAACAAAAATTTAGATTTACAAGTGATGAAAATAAGTACACCTAAAAGTATATGATGCTGATTTTATTTTTTAAACTTAAAAATTAACTATCTAATACAATCTAATAAAATACAAATATACAATTAAATATTATGATTAAAAATAAAATTTTAACAGCTATCTTAAGGTTGATTTTTTTGTGCAAGTGAAAATAACACCCTTAGATTATTCTCAACAAATAACCTTTTCATTTACATCATTTTCAATCAACAATTTTTAAGATTCATCCAACTTGCAAAATTAAATCAATGCAATGATCTCAAAGATCCTAAGGCTTAAAATTTGATACATTTTAGATCTATTATTGGGTGTATCCTACTAATTTCATCATAGAAGGATGGATCATCACCCTCATTTAGACCTAGATGGTGATTGATAACACAATGAGTAAGAATTAAAAGAGCACTAGATCATAGCACTACAACATGTTCATGATTTATGCAATGAACTTCACTGTTGTTTTGATCACAAAGGAGATCAAGATAATAAAACATATTGATGTGCACATAGAATGTCTCATGGAGTGCCAAATTCTTACAAAGAAATTACCACAATAGAGTTTGAGGTGAATTGCACCTACTATTTTATATTGATATGGATATGTTCTAACCTCAGAAGTTAATTGTTGTAGCATAATAGATAGGATAAATAGTTTTCATATACCATTGTTTCAAATTCTAAATTGCTATACTATTCTAGCAAAAATCACATGGGAGTCTATACACAAGACACCTTTGTTTTAAATTCAAAAGCTGGCTCTTTCACAATTGTTTGCTTCATTTATTTGATCTAAGACAACTCGCTGTATAGAAGATTCTCTCAAAATCACAGTAAAATCCTTTATTCTGAGATTTCTGTTTAAAATATTCTCATCATAACAATGAAAAAAGCATCAGTCATTAACCTAAACTCTAGAAGAGTTTCATCAAGTTCTACTTTCTCACTCTCTTTTCCACTCTGAATTTTATTCCCAGTTTTCCCGTTTAGGTTTACATACCTTAATGATCAAACACAAGCTTCCCACACACTCTAGGATACAATCCAAGATCATGCCACAACCCTATCAAGATAGCTAATTTTTTGACCCAATATTTAAGGTTTTTTTTAATACCAACAAAAGAATTGGTAAGAGCATGACTAGGGTACAAACCCTAGGCCTCAGTAGAAGCATAAAACATAACTCTAGTGGATTAGTGAGGTTGCAATACTAGAAATATTGAGACATTGTAGCCAATAATAAAATATTGCAATCTAAAGATTGTAGACAATAGCAAGCACACTATGTAGTTTAGTGACATTTGTAAATGCAATCTATGGTAAGAAGAATGATAGTCACTTGAGGCATGACAGTCAAAAAACGGTTGAGTAGTGATAAGATAATAAAGCTCAAACCTTGCATAGTAAAGTGGATATTTTAACAGTGAGTTTCCTTACCCCTTTGCTAAACTTAAGGGTTTTTTAAATTCTATTGGTAGTTTTAGACAAGTAAAATGCAATTAGGGAATGACTATCCAAATGGTAATAGTTGTAATCACAGGTTCAATGTTTATTTTTAGACATTGTATAATGGAGGTAGTGGATTGCATGTTTGAGTAGTGTTTTGAGACTCATCAAAGATGGGAGAATAGTGAATAATACCTTGTGGATTGTGAAGTAGTGACAATAAGGTTGAAGGATCTTAAGAACCACAATAGCATAAAACAATGAGTCCCCTGTAGTAAGTAGGGAGTCTATATGACATAGTTTGATTTTATAGAAGGATGCTCATGAAAGGAATATTCAAGTGAAAGTGAGTGAGTTGTTTGAGATTGCAGCTGAGGGTGCAATACATAGTCTTAAAGGTAGTTACCAAAGCAATTAATGTGCAAGCAAATCAAATCCTACACATCAAACAATTCACAATGTTATCTTGCATAATGCTTTGAGTTTGAAGACAAAAATCTCATTGTATCTTGATGAAAGTAGTGACCTTAATGGTAAATCATTGGCAAACATGATTTTAAAACATGTTATTGTGCTTATGGAGGCAACATTTTAAGCAAGACAGTGAGTGGTGGTTTGGAACAATGGCAGGTATGAAGGACTTGTTTTATATGCATACTATGCAGTCTAGCTTACGACAATGTTCTTATAAGAGATTGATGGTGGATTATGGAACTCAAGGGTTTGTTGGCATATGGATTCTAGTGTTGTCATTGATGGCAACCTAAAGTCATTCATCTGGTCTGTAGTCTAGTATTGGTTCATACTGGTAGAACAAAATGAAGAACAAGACATCTGGTTAAAGGCAAAAATCTCAATTTGAATACCTCACCAAAATATTATTTTGAGTTGTGGATCTCAGAGGATGGTTTTTTGATGTTTTTATTACCTTATTCGAGAAGTATATTGATGCAAATTCACTAGTCTATGATCTAGGGAATCCGATGCACTAATTTTCTAATTATCTGTGCTAGAAGACCAACTTGACAAAATTAGTCATTGTGGATGTTTAAGAAGTAATTGGTTAAATTTTTTTGTGCTCAAATATGTTTATTTGGGTTCTCTCTATGTCTTAGCCAACTTTGGAGGATACACATAAATAATTGGTCATGGATTTAGCTGACAATTGAAAAGTATTTTATGTTTTATGTAAGCTGACATATTAATGATCAAATCCTTGATAGCTAATATATATATGAGATCGGTAGTATCATTTTGAAGGAGTGAATGTGTATTATGTGAAGCATATGAGTGTGTGGTGCAAAATTTAGAAGCATAGTGGTCCAAATTCATTTGTGCATGGATTTGTGTTGAAAATTGCATAGAAAGGTAGAGCAGAGCAGAGCAGTGCGAAGAGCATAATCAGATAAAAGGTCTAGAATCTGATCCATGAGCCTAACCGAAATTGTAACTTGGCATAAGTAGATTCTAATACTTAAGTTCAACCCTTCAAATGGTTTTAATCTGAATTTTTGTAAGGTAGTGAGCCTTTATATTGAGAAGTGAGCTCTAGGCAGTGCGCCTGAATGCAAGTGCATTCCCTTTTGTAAAAACTTATATTTGAGTACTCAAATTGTGGATTAACCTCCACCATGGTTTTTCCCCTAATAGGGTTTCCACATAAAAATCATCATGTTATGGTGTTGTGGATGATTAATTTGTGTGTTTTCATCTTTCTTTGGTTTAATGTTGAAATGGTTTAATTATCAGATTGATAAAGTTTAGATTTATAGAACACTGATTCACCCCCCTCTCTCAGTGTTCCCTTGAGTCCAACAATGGTATCAGAGCATCTGGTTCCTCGAAATAAATTTAACAGATTGAGGTGGATCTTGGAATGTGATGGAATCTGTTAGTCTTTAGTAGCATCTTGTAGTGCCACTTGATGACCTTGATCAGTCTAAAGAAAAAGTCCAGGAATTGAAAGAAAATCTTAGGGATGCTGAGAAATTCATTCAGACATTGAAAGATCAAATTGTTAAATCTAGGGAAAAGAGGAAAGATCTTTGTGACGAAATTAAGTAGAAAGAAATAAAAAAAATGGATGATGCTCACTTGAATCAAACCTTGAAGGAAATAACTAAATAATGTGAAAATCTTGCCAGAAACAATGCTACCCTAAAGCATGAGATGGAATCTATGGTGATGAAGCTAACTAAGGAGATTGAAGAAAGGAAGAAGAATGAGGAGAGTCTTGCCCAGTCCTTAAAAGAAAGATATGATGAATGCAAAAGAGAAAATGGAGAATTCATTCAGTTAGAAAGTGAATTGCAACACTCTAGAAACAATGAAGAAGAGCTTGAAAAACAACTTATTATTCTCAGGGATGAACTTGCTACTGCAAATGAATACAAGGAGAAGTTTAAGATTAGTTCTGTTAAGCTTGATGAGCTGACTCAAGGAAAAAAGAATGCTAAAGACAAAAGAGGTCTTGGATATGAGAAAGGAGAAAGTTCCAGATCTGGACAAATAAATTTTAGAAAAGGAAATTAGATGAACAAAGATGAAAGGTATCCGGTAAGACAACCTAATACTAAAAAGTTTAATGGATACTATTTTCCTTGCAATAAATTTGGCCATATGGCCACTCAGTGTATAAGTAAAATGAAATCAAGTAATCCATCATTCTCTGGTCAGCGTTTCAATTGCAAAAAGTTTGGTCATAAATCAATTGAATGTAGAACTATGCCAAACTACTCTAGAAGGAATGTTGAATGCTATACTTGTGGAAGATTTGGGCATATTGCTAATCAATGCAAATCAAGAAGAAATCAATGGAATGAATGGTCTGAACAAGGAAATACTGTGTGCTACAATTGCAATAAACATGGCCACATTGCACGATTCTACAAAAACAAAAATGTGAATAAGAGAGGTCCGGTTTACAAAGACAAAAATACAGAGAAAAATGACAAAGGAAAAGGAAAAGTGACTAAAGATGAAATAAGAGATCAGATGAAGAAGACATGGGTAAGGAAGAATGAATCTAATGCTAGAAATAGCTCTTCACTAGAATCCACTTCCGGTAATTCTTCCAGAAATTGATCTCAAGCCACTGGCCTAAGGGGAGTTTTTCAAGAAAATACTTTCTCCCTTGTCCGTAGCTAGTACCGAAACACGACGGATGATCAAAAAGGTGTATCAATGATATGCCGGGGTTTTGGAAAAAATTCACAAGAAATTTCAAGAAATCATAAGTCCACGAAAGGATTTTTCTCTTGCTCTCTAAGAAAATAGAGTATCTGGGAAACCTAGGGAAAAAACATTTATTACAAGTGTGCGAACTATAAAAGATAATTTGAAACTCTCATTTGACACTTTGTATCGAAGGAGAAAAGAAGGAGAGCACTTGGTAGTAGAATTTCGAAGCAATAAAATTAATTCAGTGACGAATCTTAGAACACATCAGGTATTTCAGTTGTTTTCAAATTTTCCATATAATTTGGTGTTCGGTTGATAAATGTAAAATAAGAAAGGAAGAATGGAACAAAGTAAAGGGTCAATCAATTTGGATGAATACAATAGTGAAAAGATTATGTCCATGAGAAATTTTTTTGTCACCCATTGAATTGAAGTGGTTAAGATAATCCAAACACAAGAATTTGGATATTTGGAATGAGTTTCTGTACTTTGAGAACATGGAACTCGTAAAATTCATTCTGAGCAGATTGAATGATGACACCTTGATTCTGGAGAAACCCTACATCATTTCAAAGGAATTAATTGGAAATTTGACCGGATTATGTAAGGTCAGGGACATACCAAGAAAGAAATCCATCCAAAATAAAGAAGTTGAAACCCTAACCAGAATAATTAGAGATCAAAGGGCACCGATAATCTTGACAATCAAGAACCCTATTACAAAGTACATTGCACACAAAATATCATATAAAGTCTTTTTTAGAAACAGATAAGAAGTAACTTAAACTAGTGTAGTCTACATTTCACACAAGATGATAATGGAAGGTCAGGACTTCGACTTGTGTGGACTGTTAAAGGATCAATTGATGGAAAATGTGCAATTAACAAAAGAGACAGGTTACCCTTTCAAGTTTGGTACTTTGGTCATATGTCTGGTAATGTATTTTTTAAATTTTTTACTGATGGATAACAATTTGGTGTGGAAAGTAAATGAACCGATGTGCAAATAGATATACACACACTTTAAGAATTTGGCTAACTGTGATCAAGAATTTGCTAGGAAATTTTAGCTCAACTAGTATTTATCTTCTGGTAAGGACTCTTGAAGTTGGTTCCTCTTATGGTGGCATGGAGAAAAGGAAGAAAAGAGAAAAATAAATTGATGTTTGTACTCCTCCAAAATGTAAGATTGCAAAAATTGAAGGTAAAGGAAAGGAACATGAAATTGTGGACATACCAGATGAGGAATACGATGAAGAAACTGAGGAAATACAAGGAAAAGAGAAGGATTCAGCCGGATCAAAACTAGAAAAGGAAATGTATGAAGCAAGTGAGGAAGAAGATGACCTGACAAAGGAGAAGCTTCAACAACTTATTCTCAAGGAAGGTGGAATGCAGAAAATTGCCAAATTATGGTCCATCAGACTATCATATGATCAGGATATGATTCTAAGTGTTCTAAGTGCTCATATTGTACACAGTTAGATCAAATTGGAGAATTCGTAGAATATTTTACTTGGAGAAATGATTTAATGCATAAAAGAAACAATGAACTCTAAATCTCAAGACAAATAAGAAGGTGAAGTTATCTCACATTTGAAGGGGCATTTTAGGCTATCACTTACCAAATTGAATAAGAAAATGAATGAGCTGAGGCAATGCATAAGTGCAGCTAATAACATCTACAAATATTGCATCCGTTGGCTTGATGCAGTTGGGAAATACAAAGAGAAGTTGGAGAAAATTGAAACAAAATTGAATGGGATTGGAATTTTTTTTGATATGTTTTAGGATCAAGATGGTAAAATCAAGAAGAGAATTCAAGAACTACAGTCTGAGCACACAAAATTCCAGTTCACTAAAAACACACTTGTGGAAAGTTTTTGGAAAGTGAAGGACCTAACCGAATGCAGACTAGAACAAATTGTTGAGATACTGAGGAAAGGTGAAAATTTAGAAGATGTGATCACAATTCTGGAATCTCTCACTGAGATTGTCAACAGGAAATCAAAGAATAATAGTATGATCATAATCATTGGAATTTCTATAGATGCATGGAAGAAATTCCTCCTGAAGGTGAAAGAGAATCATAAGATAATTTTCTAAGTTGCAATTTTTCAAAGTTTTGAAAACAATTTTGAAGTTTTGGTTATATTTGAAAAAGAGGGAGAGAAAGCAACACATGTTTTATCAATTATTGGCATGGTTTTGTCATTGATGTCAAAGGGGGAGAGAAAAGAGTGAAAAATGCCTCATCAATCTAAGGGGGAGCTATGTTTTAGAATTTTGAACTTTGGCAGCTTACTCATATTGATTTTGAAACTTAGTCATTTTTCACTAAGTTTTGCCATCAATGCCAAAGGGGGAGATTGTTTGCATATGGCTTCTAGTGTTGTCATTGATGGCAACCTAAATTCATTCATCTAATCTACAGTCTAGTATTGGTTCATACTGACAAAATAAAATGAACATGACATCCGATTAAAGGTAAAGATGTCGATCTAAATACCTCACTAGACTATTATTTTGAGTTGTGGATCTCAGAGGAAGGTTTTTTGATTTTTGTATTACCTTATTCGAGAAGTATATTGATGCGCATTCGCTGGTGTACGATCTAGGAGATCCGATACACTAATTTTTTGATTATCTGTGCTAGAAGGACAACTTGACGAAATTAGTCATTGCAGATGTTTAAGAAGTAATTGGTTAAATTTTTTTGTGCTCAAATATGTTTGTTTGGGTCCTCTCTATGTCTTAAAAGACTTTGGAGGATACAAATAAAGAATTAGTGGTGGATTTAGCCATTAGTTGAAAAGTATTTTATGTTTTATGTAAGTCGACATATGAATGATCAAATCCTTGATAGAAAATATATATATGAGATATGTAGTATCATTTTGAAGGAGAAAATGTATAGTATGAAAAGTATATGAGTGTGTGGTGTAAAATTTATAAGGATAGTGGTCTAAATTCATCTGTGCATGGATTTGTGTTGCAAATTGCAGAGAAAGGCAGAGTAGAGAAAAGCAAAGAGTAAAATCAGATAGAAGGTCTAGAATATGATCCATGAGCCTAACCAGAACTGTAACTTGAAATAAGTAGATGATGCTACTTCAGGTCAACCCTTTAGATGTTTTTAATCTGAACTTTTGTAAGGTAGTGAGCCTTTATATTGAGCAGTGAGCTCTAGGTAGTGTGCTTGAATGCAAGTGCATTCCCTTTTGTAAAAAATTATATTTGAGTAGTCAAATTGTGGATTAACCTCCACCATTTTTTTTCCCCTAACAGGGTTTCCATGTAAAAATCCTTGTGTTATGGTGTTTTCGATGATTATTTTGTGTGTTTTAATATTTCTTTGGTTTAATGTTGAAATAGTTTAATTATAATATTGATAAAGTTCAGATTTGCAGAACACTGATTCACCCCCCCTCTCAGTGTTCCCTTTAGTCCAATAGGGTTATCATGATAAGCATTCAAGAAAAGACTAATATCTATTTAAAAGCCACTATCATGAAGATATTAAAGATGCCACATGCAAAACCCTAGCACTTGGAGTAATGATTATAGTGCCAAAGAGGACAGTGTGCTGGGGCCGATTTAGGAGATCTCCATATTATCTAATTATAAGGAAATACATCATTTTTTTATAAAAAAATTAAAAGAAATATTTCAATGTCTATCAAATCCACAAAAATTGTGTACAACAAGGTGCTGCAGAAATATACTCAGCTTCATTAGTAGATAAGGAAACTAAATCTTGCTTTTTACTTAACCAAGCCACCAATCTACAACTAAGAAAGAATGCACCACCACTTGTAATTTTTCTATCATCTACATAACCAACCCAATCTACGTCTATATAAGCACATAGTATAAAATTAGTATCCCTAGGATACCATAAGCCATAATCCAGAGTGCCATTCAAATATCTAAAAATTCTCTTAACAATGACAACATTTGTTTCCTTAGGATATTCTTCCAATATATCCACAAGACAAACTACATGCATGATATCTGATCTAGTAGAAATTAAATACAACAATCCTCCAATCATAGATCTGTATTTGCTCTGATCAACTTTAGGTGAATCATATTTAATCAATTCACAACCAGTCACCATAGGAGTGCATACTAGTTTGGAACCATCCATTCCAAACTTCTTCAACATTTCTCTTACAACTTGCACTGCATTGATCCTCACCAAGTTATCAAATTTATATGACACATTCTCTAGTGCCATAGCCAACTGCTATTAATTTGATTCATAAAGAAACATCCATCAACACCCTTAAGTTGATATATATTTCCTTTAGACTTCTTTCCTAAAACAATCACTATTCTAGATCCTTTCCTAATTTCATATCTCTCATCCTCAAATACAAGATTATATCCTTTACTACACGTTTTTATAACACTCAAAAGAATATGCCTTAAACCCTTAACATAGTAAACATCATTAGTATTATTATTGCCATCAAAACTTACTAAACCTGTCCCACAAATCTTAGCACTAGTATCATCTCCAAACATAACTAAGCCTCATCATAATTTTCAACTTTAACAAAATTACTCTTATCATAGGTCATGTGATGTGAAAAACCACTATCAACAACCCAATAGTTCTTTTCTTGTTTAACATGTAGGGAAGACATCACAATATCTTCATCTTTCTCCAGAGGGCATTCAGTCACCTATATTTCAGTATTAGTAGAAGAAGATTCCTATTTTGTAGCCAAAAACAAGCATTCATTATCATCAAAATCTCTATAATCAGATTCTTCATAAAAAATACTAGCATCCTCATTCACATAATATGCTATGTTGATCTTCTTACCTTTGTTTTCTTTGCTAAATATTTCTTTGTTTTTCCTAATGCTTTCTGGACATCTCGAAGCATAATGACCTATTACTCCACAACTAAAGAATTTAAAGGATAACTTACCTTCATACTTACTGAAGAATTTCCTCATCCTTCTCACAAAGTTAGCTTCTGCTTCATCAAGGTTTTTTTCATCTAGATCTTCAGCTCTTGTAGCCTTAAAAATAGTTTCTGATTTGGATCTATTTCTCAAATTTGGTTTTCTCATCTCAAAAGATGTTAGAGTTCCCAATAATTTAGATTTGGTATAAGTCTTATAATCCACATATTCTTCAATAGTAGATACCTTTCCCCTGTATGCATCAAGAAGAGTTCTAAGAATCTTCTTCACAATCCTGGATTCATCTACTGTAGCACCAAGTTCTCACATTCCACTTACCAACTCATCCACTCTCTGTACATAGGATTTAATGTTCTCATATTCAGACATATGTAGGATCTCAAACCGTGCCTCCAAATTTTGCAACTTTTCTTCTTTGAACTTTTCATCACCTTTGTGTGTCTTCTCTAAAACATCCCAAACTTCTTTAGGAGTCTTCAAATTTTGAACTTTAATCAACTCGAAGTGTGAAAGACTATTCTTCAAATTGAACTTCACCTTATTGTTTGCTTCATGCACCTTAATTTCATCAGTTGTACTCAGAACATTAGTCGAAGGAGTGTAAGAAGTCTTACAAGCTCTCTCAACAAAATATCCACAATACTCTAGATATCCTTCCATTTGTATTTTCTAGATTGCATAATTAGTTCCATTGAACTTAGGATACTCAAAAGTGATCTTGTCAGCCATCCTAGATCTTCCTTAAGTGGTTAAGCTCCTCTCCAAGGAATCAAGCTATGATACCAATTTTTTAACAAGACAATTGAGAGGGGGGTTTGAATCAGTTGTAACAAAATTTTAGCCTTTAAGAACTTCCACCAGAAAATTAGATCAACAAAAATCCCTTACTCTGCTAATGTGATTAATCATTAAGTGTAAAAGAACAAAAAAAAAAGAATCACACATACATAGTAACACTAGATTTATGTGGTAAACCCAGTATGGGTAAAACCACAATGAGGATTAGCTCACAATATAAAGAATATCAAAATTGATTACAAAGGCTTACTACCAAAAAATAGGACTCACTATCCAGATCAAGACTCACTATTCAACAAGGGTTAACCACTCAGAGGGCCCATTTCTAGACAAATTCAAAGAAGATAGTAGAGATTCATTATAGAGAGAAGACAATATCAATGCAACAAATATTTCCACCACAATTTTCTCACACACTTGTAGACATGCATGAATGATAGAGTACACGTTCAGCTCATTGCATCTGAAAAATCAACAATTAGATTTCAAACTAATATGCTCAACCACACACTATAGTTTGCATCTAGTTTCACATCTATATTTCTCTATTTATTTGCACCATATTTCACCAATATTTCATCCTTTATTTTATACCATCTTCAACTTTGAAACATATCCAAAGTTGGCCACACACCATTTGCATTTAGAAATTCAAATTAGGTTGGTGCCAAAACATTCTAGGGTGGAGATTAGAATGAGGGTGACACAACCACATGCTTCAACACGCTTCCATAATATTTGAAAGTAGTGTTAAACACAAGGTCAACCAAACTAGGGTAAAACACATAAATCAATTAAGCACAGACAACCTTAACATGATCCAAAATTTCTAGATAACAATATTAACTTGAATTTTTTTCCAACAACTTATTCTCAAAACTACAAGTCATAAGACTCAAACAAGAAGAAATCTAAAGCAACAACATTTCTCCTAGACCTCAACTAGATACAGTGAAAAAAATGGTTCATAACAGGTGAACACAGCTCATACTTGTTGATGGGTGTTTTTTCACTTTCTCAACATAGGAAACACACAAGTATGCTACCTCTATTGAAATACAACCTCCTACAACAAGTTAGAAAAAATTATCCCAAGGTCTCTTCGGTGTCAGGTCATGACTTGCAAAAACAAGTCAACGGATTGATGTGATTTTCTAGTAATCACAAGGGGCATGGAAAATTAAGTTGGATAGAGATTGGATCTTCGAGTGGTGTTTATGATATTTTAGGAGTAATGTGCAATTGATGCAAGTTCAAAACAATAGTCTAAAACTCTAGGTGCAACATCGGATTTCACTTTACAATGATGTTGGAATTTCTCCTAAACTACTATTTCAAAGAAAAGTCAAAAGGGAAAAGGGAGGTAAGAGTTCCTAGAACTACAACTACTGATGAACAGTGATAATGGAGGATGCTACAATGGACAACCTTCCTATAACTGAGTTCCACTTAACCAAAATATATAGTATCATGAAACTAGTGCTATCTTCTAAGGTCTATAGATTTTCAGCCATTCATTCATCACAAAGCATGAATAAAAGATGAAACTTGAGTGTAGCAATCAATTTATGTTCACAATATCTTTACACAGTTAATTACCATCAATAACCAGCAAAAAAAATGAACATGGAAAGCATCAACACAATAGAATTCTTCAAGATCAATGGAAAACATCAACTAAACTACTAAAACTACTTGAAAAACACTTAGAATAGCAAGCTAAAGCAATATAAATCTATCAAATATGAGGAGAAGAATCATGCAACAAGAGAGAAACATAAGAATCCACCAAAATCAATGAGATTCTATTAAAATTTCTGCAGCATGTCTTTACAACAACTCAACTCTCATCATGAAAATGAGAGGAGACCCCCCTTATTTATAGTTTTCAAAAAGTGAAATGAATGGCCAGGATTTATTTTCATTGTGTGGCCAAGATTCATTTTACATTAGGGTTTCACCTACCCCCAAAATTTACTAATATAAAACACACCTTTGTCTTTTTCCTTATTTTGTCCTATAGTGCCCTGACACTGTAGCACTTTTGTCCTGTAGTGACCTACCTTTGGCTGTAGCTATACAGTCAAGAACTCATCAACTATTATAGGCTTTTCTTCACTCTTCTATTGGGTGGCGTACTCCACAAATTTCCCAATCAACGCTTGAAGCTTATCCCATTCCATAATATCAGATTGGAGCACCTGGAAGGATAGCTTCTTGGATTTGGTTATGATATGCTCCTAGTTTTTGTTGCATTTTGGCATGGCCTTGACTATTTGTTCTGATTTGGTGAACACCCTAGCAGTGAAATCCATGAAATCTCGCATGAGTGCATCAGTTGCTCCTTGTTCCATATTTTTATGGAAAAGAGGCCTAATATTTTCGTCATTGAGCTTAAGGGATGGAATCTCATAATCTATTATCGACTTAAGGTAATCCTCAACGTTGGATCTATGCTCAACCAACCATTTAAGGTCCATCTTCACCTCATGTGACACTCTTTCTAGGACATCCCTCCGATGATCTAAGCCCATATTCCATGTTTCCACAAGCCAACAATCATCCTTGTGTAGTGCTAATTATTTCCCCCATATGCTCTTAGGCATCTTAAGAATGGCCTCAAGCTTAGGATAAGTGATCCTATACAAATCAATAAACCATTGGCATATCTTTTATGTTCCCTCTAGCTGCTTTTGTAGATCCCTAAATTTTTTAATCACTCTAGCAGCATGGTAGATGCCCATGTCACCATTATATAGCACCCGTTGGAACCAATCTGTTGTGGCCTTAGACCAGTTCTTCATCTTTTCTATCCGAGTGAGTTCTTCTTGAGAAAGGAGTGGGGGCATGATGGATGTCGTTAGGGCCTCTTCTTCCTCTAAGTATGTCCACTACTGAATGTAGGCGGTGAGATCCGCCACTTGTTCCTTTAGCTCTTCCTTGGAAGACTGTCCCTTGTTCATCTATTTTACAATTGTAGCCATCGACCCTTGGAGCTGATCAATATTTTGTTCTCTTATGGCGGGACCCAAGTCAATGGTGGAGATATTGTAACTGACCCCCTCTCCTTTGTCCACCACTAGGGTAGCAATTTTCATGGTCCTCGACCCAGAAGCATCAACTATTATATGGAAATGAACTCTCGGCTTCTTCTCCTTCTTTGTTTTTTTTTGCGCTCTCACTAAGATAGCCTCCAATATGGACTTTGGATCAATAATGGTAGAGGACCTCTTTTGTAGTTTCTTTTCTAGCCATTCAGGAACTTGAGATTCCCTTTTTGGTGATTCATGATCACCTTCCTCCTATTGAGGCCATTTCTCTTCATGACTTGGGGCTTCCTGCTCAGTTCTTATTTCTTCTTCATTCGAGTCTTCGATATCTATGGATTTTATCTTTTTTGACTTAGGGGTGGGTATGGTTTCCTTATCAGTGCCTTCTTCTTGGGGAACTTTCTCTTCTTCCCATTCAAGCTCCATGTGGTACTCCATCTAGGGGCTCTTCTTGGGAATATCTTCCTTTTCTTCTTCTTTCTCTTTGGGAGGGAATTATTCTTCTTGAGTAAGGCCCTTATCTTGGCCAATAGGTGGATTCTCTTTGAGTATGTCCACACTAAAATTGGTGTAATTTTCCTCTTGGGAGGGCTATTTTTTTGATTCAACCTCCTCTTCGTCATCCTTGAGTTGTCGGGGCAGCTACTCTTCCAACTCTTGATTTGAGGCCTCAATTATATATTTTGCACTGAGATCTTCAACGTCCTCCTCTAAAGATTGTGACTCTTCTTCATTAGTCACTAATTTTTCAAGATTAATAGTTAGCTCACCCTCTTGATGTTCAAAGTAGGGCCCTTCAAGCTCCTTCATTATTCCTTTGCTAGCTTCTTTCTCGTGCTTCTCCATTTCTTCTTATATTATCATAGTGGTCTCTATCTTTGGTGGATTTGGTGGCAAAGGAACTGGAAAAATGACAACAATCTGAGCCATCAGAGCCTGAACGGTGGGATTCATGATCACCCCTGAAATCTTGATAGATACACCCTGCATGTATTTTGCAAAGGCTTTTGGCAAGGTGAGTTTGGTCATAGTAATAGTAGCTGTAGGCATAGTAGTAGAAAGGATGGGAAGTGAAGGTGACAACAAGGAAGTCGATGATGGGGATGTCATGGCCGAGGAAGACTCAAGCACTACTATAGGAGTCATTGGTGGAGTAGAGGAGAGGTGGACCGAAATGTCCATAGTGAGTGAAGATGAAATAGGTAATGCTTGTCAAGCTGGAGGTGGTGGAGTGGTAATGACAATGGTAGTGACAAGAGTGGAGGTGACCAATGGTAAGCATGAATTCTCAATTTCTTCATATTCTCCCTCATGTTGAGGGTCCTCCTCAATGGTGGACATTTTAGTTGCAAATCCCCTCATCTTCTACACTTTCTTGGAGGTTTATCCCTCTGCGGCCTTTCATGAATACACCTTGTGCTTAGGATGGCGCTTGGTAACATCCTTCCTTTTCCTTGATCTTGTGGCCAAAGGGGATTTTGGTGCTTCTTTTGTGGAGGTAGTAGCAGCCCCACTATCGGTTTCACTTTCAAGCTCATCCTCGAGCTTGCCATAGGTTAATGCTGCACCTTGTACCTTAAGTTTTGCAACCTAGGCATCTACCCACTGCCTGGTTTTGTCTATGACCACCTATGTTATTGTATCGAGGTCATTGACCTCTCACTCATTCCAATATATTAGGTGCAATGGAAAGTTAGCCATGAAATCAAATCTTTGATCAAGAATGGTGTCATGCTACTCCATGACTTGCTTAAGCACAGGAAATAAATTGATTGAATTTACAAACTGGGCCATCATCCACATATATTTTCTCATCCATACTTCTTTTTCATCTTGAAAATTGGCCCAAAAGTCTTCAAGGTGCGGTCGATGGGCATATTTTTTTCCCACTTTCTTCTTCAGTTTACCATATGGATCAATTCTTGGTCGAGTTGTGTAGAGTTCCAAATTGCATTTGACTATCTCCTTTTCTGAGTAGTCTACACATTGGGTGGCAGGACAAGAATACATCCCTTGTCTGAAAGTGAGGGAATATGGGATTTCCACTATGTGCTTATCACTCAATAGGGTATGCACATTTTTTAATTGCCTAGTAACTTCCAGTAGTATCATCTGGTCGTTGGGGGTAGTGCGACATCTTGTAAGGCTTATCAGAGAAACCTTCTACTCTTATGTATGTAAATTTTGGGAATTGTATAATATCTGGATGAATTACTTGTCACTATGTGAGACTCTTCTCTTGAAGTCTCCCCTGAGAAATTTGATAATATGCCCAATAAAGGCATCAGTCACCCTCCGATAATCCTTCTTAAAATTCCAGTATTGCAGTTGAGGGTATCTATCATATACCTTGAAATCTCTTCTTGGATATGAATTGTGTGCAATAGAGAGGCCTTTGTATGGGAAGGTTTCAAAAAACATGTATACCAAGTAGGAGGTCATATAGAACTGGGAGGTCTTTTTCACAACCATCAACTGCCCATGAATGTTTTCACTGATGATTTTTCCCCAGTGAAACTTTCTTTTTCCATGGATGATCTCCTTGATGTAGTAGAAAATCCACTCCTAGAAGTAGGTAGTAGTGGGGAGGCCCATTACCTTTCCAAGTAGAGTAACCAAGTCATGGTACTCGTGGAAGTCACTTCTAAATAACTCTTGTGGAACTTTGGCTGCACTACCCCTCTTATCCTTCAACCAATATTGGTTGATTAGATTTTTGCATGCCAGGGGGTCTACCTTCCACATAATTTCATCATATTCCATCTTCAATTCTTCCATTTTATCAAATGTAGGGATGTGGAATGCTTGGCCAATAGACCTAGCAAATAAATCTGCCAACACCCTACCATCATGGTCTATGATCTTTCTACTATTGTAATAGCATTCCCTACACGCCATCACCAATATCTAGAGTGATGAGTGTAGGAGGGAATCCAACTGCCTTGGTGAGGCCACTTTTTCTAATTTTCAAGGTGTTTTTAGTTCTCATGCTAACTACTACCCTTTGCCTAAACTCCTCCATATTCACATGTCGAAGGTTGGTGTCGGATATGGTGCCCCAATCCAAGGCAACCCTGGTGGTAATTTACAACCCATGGAATTGGTATTTCATTTGGTCCTTTTCTTTCTTTCCCCTTGGTATCTTGGTTGTTTTATTTCCTTTCTCCTTTTCTATAGATGCTCTCGATGGTACCACAATTGATTTCATAAATTCTGCAAACAAAAATGAAGTAAGCATATTCACACAAAAAAGTGAGGGAAGTGTTAGTGAAATCCTACAAAAATGATGGTCAGATCAGGTAATCCATCATCAGAGACAATAAAATTAATTAAAACTTATCATTTAACACTTGTTTGGATCAATTAAGGGAATGAGGGCCCAAGGATGTGGCTTTCCCTGGGATGGAAGCCACCAAGAGCAAATTAGAATGAAACATCATCAGGGGCATGACAACGCACAGATGACCACCCACACTCAGAGTTCTACCTTTAAAGATTGGTCATTGGATAAGGCAGTTGGAAGTATGTAGACGATTAGTCCTATATTGTCATTGATGTCACCATGTTGGTCTAGTACCTTGTATCGGTGTGTAGATCAAGCTTATCTCATTCGTTATTGATCTAGTATTTTGGTCCACATATTCTCTTCGATAATTATTATGGTTTAAGGTTTTGGGAAAAGGCTTATGATCATCAAAAGTGTGTATGTATGTATTCTCAGATGTTCATATGATTGGATGGTACATTAGCATCGGTTCTTGTGATTGCATTTTGTTATTAGGTTTATCTTGGACGACCTTATAATCAGTTAATAGCTCAACATGACTTGCGGATTATATGTGAGACCTAGCTTTGGTCCCAAAAGACATAAAATTGCATGAAATGGGTGAATTACTTTCGAAAAATCTTTATATGAAGCCAAAAAGTTATCATTTTGAAAATATGAATTACATCCAATTAGGTCGATCGAATTGATGCATGCAGATATATCAGGTATATATGCAAGTGGTTTGAAGACGAATTAAAAAAGAATAGGAAGAATGAAGTATGTGAAGAGAAGAAGAAGTGTGTGTGTATATGTGGTAAGAGAAGTGTGCAAATAGAAAGTTAAAGATTAGTCTGCTGTCATGCGATTGAATACTCTAAGCATCAAAGGAACTGAATCTACACTTGTGGTGTAACTTCACCAGTTCAACTCTAGCGGCTAGCCATTTTTAATTACATAATTTTTGTAGGCAGTGAGCCTTCATGTTTGGATAGTGAGTCCTTGTAAGCAGTGAGCCTCTTTGTAACCGGTATTGAAATAACTATATATTATGAGCTAATCCTCACTGTGGTTTTTATCTCATTGGGTTTTCCACATAAATTTGGTGTCTCTAGTGTTCTTGTGTTGTGGAATTTCATTTTTGTTATTGATCTTATCTGTCCTATGCTACAAAGCAATTAAAGGTGTTTATTCAATAAGTTTTAGTGGATACTGATTCCCCCCCCTCTCAGTATCTTGTATATTCAACAAAGGCTCTGAGGTATTTGGAGCATCGGGAAGTCAACCATTAAGTCACTTGAAAGCATTAGATTGATTGTTTTAGCTATGTGGGCATAGGGCATGTGGAGGTAGGGAACATCAAGGCCGCTAGGAGCTTCGTCGTTAAAATAGAAGGCCAGGAGGTGGAAACCCGCATTAAAAATTCCACCATGTGGGGCTCGCACAAGGCTTAGATGGTTCAGGTTATCTCTTTAAGGTTCAACTGTCTAAAAGATTTTGGACAGGGAGCTATGGAAGGGCATCATCAGAATGTAATTTTAGGGATAATGATCATGGGATGATGACTTGCACACGATAGTTTGCACCATCAAGTCTACAAGGGAGTTTGGCATTGAATGCTTCAGGTTAAAGGAGTCAGATGACAAAGGAAGGTTCAAGATCTACCTTGCAGATGGAAGGCAAAGCATGACCACCTAGCAAACAACGATCACAGGATGGCGGGTCATAGGCAGTAGCCCACAAAGGTAGGCCCACAATGCATCTAGAGTTTGTCATTTTTTGAGTAAGTGAGTTTGAGGGAGATCAAAACCCACAATATGAAAGGACATACCTACTTGGCTATTTGTGAACAACAACGGCAATAGGGCAGCTCACAAATGGAACCCCATAAGATTTGACCTGCAAGATAGAGTTTAACTTAGTGTTTCTTTGCACAGACCTCTGGGTAGTAGAAAGGATAGAGGGGTCCGCAAGGTGGGCAGACACAGTAAACTCACTATGGATGAAAGGCATTTGGAAATGGAGGTGAGGAGCAGAAAGAAGTCCATGGGGAACAACTTGTAGAAGACTTAGGTTATGTTCATTTGTTTCGATGAAAAAGGTCTCGATGACACTCACAATGAGGGAAGCTAGTGTAGGACTGTCATTCTAGAATGACGAAGAAGTAAGGGCCACCCACATGTAGTGGCCTATAGATGTGGACTTGCAAGGGTTTGTGGGTCAAGCATTTCCACCTAAGTGTTCAAAAGTCACATTGTTTTGATGGTGGTGACGAGGGTGCGGGCCACAAAGGTCTTAGGACCTTGGTTAAGAACATCCGCAAGAAGGAGAAGTTCTACAAGGCCCTAGAGACCGAGTTTAATAGATTTTTAGGGTTTTCTCAAGATGGGTGTGTGTGGAATTTGAAGGTCATTTAGCTGCTCAATTTTTTTTAGGAGTTTTTACTTTAGATTTTAAAATTTTGAAAACTTAACTCAAAAAGAAGTTTTAGATTAGGCAACGGTGAGAATACCTAGGAGTCCTGAAGAAACAGATGAAGATTAAGCCTTGAATCATCCAAGAGGTCATGCATTCGCAAGGGTGATGACGACAGGCTGGATCTCTGACAAATTCCTAATTGGTAGGGTGAAAATGATGGGTCAAATGACCTATTTATAGGAAATTTTACATTAATGAACCACATTAATTGTAGGTATGATGGTAGTTGAAGTAGTTGGGTGTGGGTTCCAACACAATGGTGATGGGAAAGGAAGGGTCCACAAAGCGAATAGAACTTAGGGGATCACAGTTCAAAGTTTTGCAAAGTGTGTGGCGATGGAAGATGTGGGGCCCGCCATGTGGGTAGACACCTCGAGTTGACCACTATCAAAATGGTGAAATAAAGATAGAGACTCGCAAGGAGTGGCCCATAGATGCAGATCCGTAGAAGGTGAAGGACGCCAACTTGAGAAGGAAAAGGGAATCCTGACACATGAACCCTACAGAAGCCAAAGACTTAGGAAATTTTGGGTGGTGAACTTTGGTCAACTAAAGACGACGACCTTTAGGGACCATGACCACTTAGCCCAAAATTTAAGGGGGTCATACAAAACGAGGCGGAGGAAAAAGTGACCTGGCAAAGGAAAAAAGAACAGAGGGTCCCTATTCTGAATGAGGCATGTGTGCTGTAGGTAGAACAAATGGCGACTCTACTAGGAGAATGCTCTTGATTGTTCTGAGGATAAAGACTCATTCAAAACCCAAAATCTCTTGTTTTGCAGACCAAAAGCCAATTTCTATAGGTGAACTAGGAACTCAAAGGAGAACATGATCCTTAGTTGAATCAATTCATAGGAATATCTCAGAAGTGTGTGCATGGTGAATTCATTTCCTTTCATTGGAGACCACATGAACAACTGTTAATTGGGAAAGGCAAGCTATGTAAGTTGTCTAACCCCAAAATTAACCTAGAAATTACTCCGCTACTAGTAAAGTATCCATAGCCCCAATAGAGTTATCGCTGTGACCCCACAAACATTTCTCTATTACCAGCCGAGCATCCATAGCCCCGATAGAGTTATTCACACACCCATACAGTTGCATGTTCTAACTTTTCTTGCTTTTCTTTTCTTTTCTTGATATTTTATTTTGCTCAACTGCATAAGCACTAAAGCTCATGGTGGGTTTGAAATCACAGTGGTCACTAGAGTAGACTTAAGATTTTTCACTTGCTTAGCCCTCCTAACAGCTATTTTATAGCTCTTTGGAAACAATTTAAAGTGTGTATGATCTGAAATAGGTGTAAGAAGACTCAAACACGGGTTCCTAGGTTGATTTAGATTTCAAATGAGGAAACCAACTACACAGAGGCAGTCAAAGAACAATAGATAAGAGTGAATATTTATCCAAAGAGAAGGCAAGAGCAAGCAACAAAGTGAACCATTCATCGAACCGAGTACGAACACCACATCAAGAATGAAAGACACCCTCAACAAGAAGAAACGATTGAGAAAATGAGAAACAACAAAAGAAAGGGAAACCTAGGCTAACCTATATACAACTATATACAAAGGCAAGATTTGAAAGCTCAAGCAAGGAAATAATGCTTGAGATACTGCCCATTGATAGGAAATGAGACAACCTCTCTGGTGAGTGTCTTGAGGTGAAAGGCATTATCTCCCAATTTTTTTGAAATCTTAAAGGGGTCAAGGCAGAGCTTTTTGAATTTGTCATGTCCCAAAAAATAACTAAATCAATGATTCTAAAGGCCTTGACTTTAGCTTGGTGGTCGAACCATCATTTAACTACACCCTGATGTTTGGAAATTTTTTCTATTTTCTTATCACAGACTTCTTCCAAATGCAATAGTTCAGCTAGATGAACCTCTTGGCACTCTCCCTCTCCATAGTATGTGGGGATTTTGAGGTGAACCAAAAAAATAAGCTCTAAACCATAGATGAGATGAAATGGGGAATTCCCCAAGGCAGCCTTATGGCGAGTGTGATCTGCCCAGAGGGCAAAACACAACTGGGTGTGCAAATCTTTGGGGTTCTTGTCAAGCAATTTTTTAATCACAGTTATCAGATATTTGTTTATTGACTCAACTAGGCCATTACCTTGAGGGTAATAATTGGATGAGAGCTTGAGTGCAATCCCAAAATAAAAAGCCCAGCTAGCAAACTTAAGTGAGGAGAAGGCATGATCGTTATTGAAAGGAAAATAGAGTTGTGGAATTGATTTCCTAACGCTAATACAACAAAGGAGAAGTATAGAAGACTAGTTTTAAGGCTTCTTAAAACAACTGAGATGAACACAAAAAGAGTAAAAGGGATAACATAAATGAGAAAACACAGATAACAACAGATTTAAGTGGGAAAACCCTTTCGGGAGAAAACTCACCACACCAAGAGAAGACACTTTGTATTATAGTAAGATAAGATTACAAACAAAGCTCACAGTCCTCAGTCTTTGATAGTTAGCTTACAACATCAAACATTGAGAATTCATACACTCACACTGTTACAATACTTCTACAAGTATACAATGAATTACATATAACTTCTCAGTCTCTGTCACTTTCTTTTTTTCGTCATCCTTCGATTGACTAATATCAATCATATATTCAACTGCACAAGTCTTACATCACATTTAACATTCCAACCAATTGCAAGTCTTAATTATGCATCGAGCACCCATTCAAGTAATCCGATCTTCTCTGCATCAGGCTACCCAGAGATTAAATTACTTTGCCTTAATCAGATCCTGTCACTAGCCAAAACACATCTAGAATTTACTGCTTTCACTGCTCTAGACTTCGACCAATCAGGTATTGATCTCTTGCCATGCATTGCCCTTCCATTTTCTCATCGCTTTGACCATGAGTGAAAACTACCACCTGAGCTCCAAGATTTTCTTACCGCACCACCTCTTCAAGTCAAAGCACTCACTATGGTATGGCGGTCCCATCGCCCAACTACGAGGTCATCTTAACACCCTCGCAATATGATGGTAAAACCTTGTCAGCCCATCTTCTACCGTTATCGTGCCACCACCGAGCATTGCGAGACATCTCATGGTATGACGGTGACCATCTGTGCCAACCATTGGGCTCCACCATACTACCACACCTTGATTGCAAGGCCTCCGCGACAAGGAGGTAACCATCCCGACCAACTGCCATGACTTACTGCACCACCGTGATATGGCCAAAAGGACTTTGTGGTAGGGTGGTAAGTGTTCTTTGAGGACCGCCAGCTGATTACTGTAGCCACCACAAATCCACTAAGTGATGCTCATGGTAAGGAAATAACTATCCAGTTGACCACCACCCTTCACCATGCCGCTGCTCCATCGCCAAACCACACCCAGGGTAAGGAGGTAAAGCTTCACACTGACTGCACCCGTTAACTGCGCTACAATCAGCCTAGGAAGAAGACTCTACGATATGGTGGTGACACTGCTGAACCATAGACAGACCGATAGAGGCCCATGGTAAAGCGGTAAACCGCCAGACTGCGCCTCTTTTAAAGACTCTCAGCGGTAGAGTGGTAGAGGCGTAGAATGGATGATTATTTTTCCAAGTCTTTTCAGAGGTCCAAGCTAGAAGTTGAGGCACCTGTTCCCAACAAGTATCACACACAAGAGGATAGGGGCAACCAAACCGATTTAAAATAAAGCTTTTGAGAAAATTAGTAACTAATTCAGTTGTACATTATCTACATGCTATTGCTTCTGTCCATCTAGTACAATAATTAGAGGTGGTTAGAATGTACTTGTGGCCTATAGAGGATGGTGGCCTTACCAAACCGATAAAGTTGAGACCCCATTGAGCAAACGATCTTACCTCTAGAACCGATTGTAGTGGGACAACAGTGTTTCATTCTCTAGCAGCAACAGTCTAGTAGATGTCACAAGTTCTGACATGATTATGTGCATCTTTAAACACCGTTGACCAATAGTACCCAACTCACAAGATTTGATGAGTGGTTGAAGGGCCAGGTCCGTGACTAGTGCCGAATTTATCATGAAATTCCTTCATCACTCACATCGCTTCTTCTCTTCCAAGGCATCTAAGGTATATTCCCTCATGATTCTTCTTGTATAATATAGAACCCTGCAACATATAGTTGCTACTCTTCAGCCTTAGATAACTCTTTTTTACTCCTTGCAATCAGGGTGAGCACTTGTGATTGAGAAAATAATAAACAATATCATCATACCATTCCTAAAGGGAAACATGTTCCAGTTGGTACTATTGCATGGTGAGCTTGGGTCCTACCTCAACCAATGTTTTAGCTATCATTTAGGTGAGGGCTTGCCCTTAGACTAACTTCATGGGCTAAATCTCCATGTCATATTCCTGCAGTAAAGTAACCCATTTTTCTCTTCTTTCTCCTAGCTCATTTTGCATCAGTAATGTTTTTACTTCTAGGTCAAGCATGATTGAAAACAAATTATTGTGCAAGATGTAATGTCTAAATTCTTGACTCCTCTAACCAAGGCATATGCCTATTTCTCAACATTATGATACTTAGCTCTGCATCTTTCAGTGAGATTCTAATGAAGGAAATAGGGTGTTCACTTCCTTCGTCATCCTTCTGAGTCAATATACTGGCACAAGAGTAGTATGAAGTGAATGAATAGATGTAAAACGACTTCAGGTAGTCTGGGTTGACTAGCACTGGTGCATCATCGATCGCTTTCTCGATTTCTTGAAAATATTTCTTGGCTTTCAACATCCATTCAACTTTGGCATCCTGCTTCATCATAGCATTTAGTGGCTTGACTATTTTAGAAAAACCTGTGATGAATTTTCTTATGAAGTTTATCTTTTAAAAGATAAATTTCAGCTCCTTCTTACTACTTGGAAGCTGAATCTTTAGAATAGATTGAATGCGTTCAATATCTATTGATATTCCCTTTTCTGAGATCACATGTCAAAGAAACTTTCCCTCCGTAACTCCAAAGATGCATTTTTTCGGATTCAAGGAAATTTTGAATTCTCTGCCATTTTGGAAGACCTTACACAAATTAAAAACGTGATCACCTCTTTCCTTTGAAAACATAGTAAGATCATCCATATAAATAATTATGCATTTTACAATTATGTCCTTGAATGCAATATCCATCGCACATTGGAAGGTGGCGCCAGTGTTGATTAACACAAATAGAATTCTTATGTATGCAAAGGTTCCCCATTTTGTGGTGAATGCTATTTTGTGCTTGCCCTCATACTATACTATTGCCTGATTATAATCAAAGTATGCATCCAAGAAAGACATCATTTGAGATCCATTAACTATTTGAAACACTTTGTCCAATGAGGGCACTAGGTAGTTATCTTTCTCTGAAGCTCTATTCAAGTTGCAAAAGTCCACACATAGTCAAATTTCTCTCTTCTTTTTCCTTACTAGAATCAGGTTTTCCACCCACGTGGAGTGTCTAACTAGGAATATTATTCTGGTGGATAGTAACTTCTGAACTTCCTTATAGATGATGGGTTCCAATAATGCATTGATGTGGGTGTTATCATTGTGAAAAGGCCTCACATCTGACTTAAGGGGAATAGTGTGTGTAATGATTGAGGTGTCATATGTCTTCAAGTCCTTGTAGCTCCAAGAAACCACATCATGGTACTTGTGTAGGGCATCAACGATCCCTTTCCTTTCTTCTGGTGTACACACTTTTCCAATAAACACATTCTTCACTTCTTTAGTTATCCCTAAGTTATGTGCATCACACTAATTATTAATGGAATCCCTATTCACTTACTGATCCTAGGCCCTTATCTGATCTAAATCAAATATCCACTCCAACTAGACCATACCTTAGGGTATAATGTTTTTTTTGAGATTGATAACACTTTATATGTCTAATTTGGCCTCCTCAGGTTCCATTTCATTAATGAATTGGGTCGCAAATACATCAGAGCTTGTGATGAAATCTAATATATGTTTGTCATCATTATAGAATTGGAAGTTGGTGATATTTTTTGGTACGGATGGAGTGGATGTAAGTTTGACGGTGAACTTCTTTAGGCTAGCCAAGGAGAGGGGCTGCAAGGTACTAGCCGCCTGGGCTAAGGCATTAGTAGTATGATTCTTGGAGTGAGGGATCAACTGGATGTTGAATGTATCTAAGCCTTCTATAAAATACCATACCCTATGCCTATAGCTCACCAACCTTCTATCATGAGAGGAGTACAATTTTCTAACTTGTTTTAGTACCAACTCCGAATCACCAAAGAATTGTACTATTTTAAGTTTGTTTCTTAATGCCATTAAGAGACCAAGAACTAATGCCTCATATGTTGCCACATTATTGGTGCAATAAAAATGGAGCCTATGGGAAGCAATGTACGTCTTACCTGAGGGCTGATTAGTTCGAAGCCAGCTCTGGCTCCTTGCTTGGACTTGGACCCATCAAAGCGTAGTGTCCAAAACTTGGGGTAAATCCTTGGTTCTGGGACTCACATGGTTTACTTCCCCATTAGGCAATGTACTTACTTCAAAAACCTTAGGCAGTTGCATGAATTCAGCGTGGCTTTGATTTGTCTGCATTTTTTTAAATTCCCCTTTTGGAATAACCTGACCCTTGATCAATGAAAAATTTAGTGGAAAATATTCACCAATTGGAAAATTCTAGGAATCAACCAAGTTAAAATTGGTGAATTAATCATACCCAATAGGGTATCCAAATCATCTAGATTTTATGAACTAGTGGTCCAATGCATATCCATTCGCCAACGATTTTTTTAATGAGGCATATTTAAGCAATAAATTTTCCATAATAGACTACACGTTTGAAATGAACCGATTAATATTTTCGTTTGGAATCCTGAGAGCATGTAATAAAAACACCTACTTATTCGCCAATACTATTAAAACAACATTATATGAGGACCCATTTCGGTAATTAAAAATTACAAATAGTTTCTTGTGAAGACCCATTTCGCCAATTAAAATTTATAAATAGTTGCTTATGAGGACCTATTTCACCAATAAAATTTAAAAATAATTACATTTGAGGACACATTTCACCTTGAAAATTACAACGTTTCATTGCATAAGCACGCAGGATTCACCAAATTTTTAATATACCATTTAAAAATAACGCGGAATTCGCTAAATATGGATTGATGTAAATACAATCGAAATTGTCATTTATTCTTACAAATTTTGTTCAGTTCTGAGGTTCTACTTCTCGATTTAGAAGTTAACGAAAGCCAAAAACGTAGAATTAAAGGTGAGTGATCATTTCTTCATAATGTTATTAGTTACAATAATAATATTTATTTATCTCTTTTCCATTCTTGGTTCAATATTAAAGATGATTTTGAGTAGGAATGGGATCTATATTCTCTATCCTTCTTAAACAAGAAGACATTTTTTTCCAGCTTTTATTTGAAGTGAGAGATCAATATGTTGAGCAGCAAGTGTAAGACTCCTCAGGATAATGAAGAGACTGGGATGCCATCAAAATGGCCAAAACATAGAGGTACCATACAAACTTGCTTTGGAATTGGAAAAGCTTCTGATCCATCAGATCAAGATGGAGCTACATCATCAACTCTTCCACAAAATTTTAATGAAGAAGGAATACACAATACCTCACTGCCACAGTAAGGTCAAGGTGAGATTGTCATTGAGTTAAATCAAAATGTATCAAATGAGGATGGAAATAACACAAAATATGTTCCAAGGGATGCCTTGGTTATCCATAATGAAATAATTGACTTGGATGAGGATGAGGATGATGTTGGTAGCAAGAAAAGAAAAGGAAAATCAAAATTGGGGCATGAGTGGGAAATGACAAGGAATTTTCAACTTGGTTGGTTGTCGAAGTACCCATTCATTGTACCAATGGAGGTAACAAACAAAAATTATATTGAAAAAGCAACACTATGCAAGTGTACAATTTGTAGTTGGAAATGTGGAAGAGACAATACATTACAACTAAAGCTTGATCCTATAGAAAAGCATATCGGTAAAGTTTACGAAAAACAAATCATAGACGGAAAGGAACAATCAATTGTACAATGGAAATCAAAGGAAGAATGTCTTCATGCTAAGTATGCCATGGAATATGAAGAGCATAGCCATATAATGTTGAAGCTTGAAAAATTTCAAGGTACACTTGAGGCTCATTTTGGAAAAGAAATGGAAGCAACAAATCTGCCAAAAAATATTCAGACCGGTGTTGTTTTTCATATTTTGTCTAGAGGGCGTCCTATGATAGACTACCCAAAATATTCTAGTTTATTATCTTATTTGAGTGTTCCTCACTTTCCCTTCTCACATTGGTTAGTAAACGCTAGATGGGAATGGGAAAACTGTCTTGCTGTAGTGGAAAAGGAAGATTTAAAGGAGAAAGTAAAAGAGTCAAATTTCATTGCATTATCTTTAGATGAAGTTACTATGGTAGACAATACTTCTTGGGTTTGTATGCATTTGTATATTGTAGAAAAAAATGTTTTCCAAGTCATCTTCTTTGTGTTCACAAAATGAAGGACAGTTCAACATCACAAAATCTATTTGAACTTGTCAAGAAATCTTTGAATGAAATTGTAGGTATGGATGAGTTTAAAATTATCAAAAAGTTGGTGTGTGTAGGAGCTAATGGAGCTGCAGTGATTCAAGGTCAAAGGACCAGTGTTTTCACAAAGTTACAAACTACTTGTGCACCATACATGCTTGGAATTCACTTCATGGCCCACAAAATGAATTTAGCATTCAAAATTGTAAGCAAGTTTCATACAGTATCAAAAGTTGAAAATCTAGCTTGCGAGATCCATGCATACTTCTGCCGAAGTCCCAATCTTTTCCAAGAATTTCAATATTTTGCTGAGGAAATAACACAATGAAACAATCTTCTCAAGGATTTTGATACCAGATGGATCTCCCTACATGGACCAATGTAATGATTTCTTTCAGAATATCAATCCTTGATTGGAGTGATGTACGAGCATCACAACACAATAGATAAAGCTCTTGACCTCTCACATAGGTTAAGCGATATAGAGACACTTTTGAATTTAGCTAGTCTTCTCCCTATGTTGGATGTGGTGAACAATCTTGTGAAGAAAGCCCAAGACAAAACTATGTATATTTATGAATATTCCAATCTACGTAAACTTACATGCTTGGCCCTCGATCATCTATATCTAGATCTAACACAAGAAGGCACAAATTTTTTCATGTGGCAAAAAATCAATGATTTGAATAATATTGATAATTATTTATAGTTTAATGCAAGTAGGCACTTATGTATCTATGTACGTGGATATGAGATCCCAATGTGCCATTGTAAGACAACTAGAAACTCTATTAGAGAAGTAGCTATTAACGAGGAAGATTTTAACGACATTGTTAGATTTGTTAGTGATAATTTGAAGGCAATTGCAAAATCTATTTCCTCAAAGATTAATGAAAGATTCCCTCGACATGAAATACTTGAAGCCATGGGTATTGTGTATCCTCAATTTTGGGTAAATCGAGATAACCCAAAATATTTTCATGATCAAGTAAAAATCTTGATCAAACAATTTTTGAAAAAGGTAACATACAATAAGTAGACAATAGAAGGAATTTAAAATGAAAATAAGTTTAGACAAAAATGTAGGAGTTTGCAACGACTATGAAGGACCAATATAAATCCATGGGAAAGGAGAAGGAATTTGAACCGAGATCAATAAAAAAGGTTTAGACAAGCTTAGGTCATAGTGAAATATTGTGTGATTTGATATCAAAATATTTCAAACTTTTTGATTTATGTCAAACAATGATATTGGTGCCGGTGGAGGATGAGAGAGTTTTCAGTACATTAGGATTTTTAAAATCAAAGTTAAGAAACAAACTAGACAAGAATTTGCAAAATTTCTTGTGGATGAAAGGAACTTCGTATAATGTCAAAAAATTTCCTTTTCAAAGGGAACTCACAATCTGGAGGTCCACATGTGAAAAAAGATGGATCAGGTTGTGCAACATAGACACTCCAATTCCAAACATTGGTACTGGTGGCACTGGTAGTGGCAGTGGGATTGGGACAGATGACAATGCCATTGACACAAATCACACAATGAATGTTGAATTTGAGACACAGGCCGAAGAAAATGAAGAGAAAACTCAAAATCAAGATGACTCTTTTACTTTATCTCAAGATGAGTGTCAGTTTGAGGACCCTAACTTCATTTGGGAAATGGAAGAGAATTAGTAGCTTTTAGGTATTTTTACTGCACTTCATAAATCAGTTTCCATTGTTCCAAAGTCCAAACTGTAGTTGATGATATTTTATATTGTATTCAATGAACATTGAAATTTTGAATCATTGCACTTCATGATATCTTATTTTATATTGCACTTCATCAATCATATTCCAAACTGTAGTTGATGATATTTTATATTGTATTCAAATAAATTATGAATCATTGCACTTCATGATATTTTATTTTATATCTCACTTCATGAATCATATTCCAAACTGTAGTTGATGATATTTTATATTTTATTCCATGAAATTGTGATATTAAATTTGATCTCTTAAAAGGAATTTTAATTCTTCTTTACACAAAAACTAGTCGACAACATCAAACAATCACATAAAATGTGTATTTACAAGTTAAATGTATTTTCACACACTTAATCTGAATAGTATAAGTAGACCACTCCAGAGACATCCAAATAACATATAAGCATGTAGATCCACTCAACAATTGAACACTTGAAAGAAAATCAATAATTACGCATAACCTTGTCCACTATATTTCTCTTCAAATGATATGCATTATAAAAGAAGTTTTGATATGAGATGAAGTGGGTGAATGGGTGCAATCTATCTCCTTACTAATTCCTACTCTAATGAAAATGGAATGATATATCTTCAATCGAGTCTTGGTCAAGAATTTCCAATGCATGGATATTGGACAATTCTTGAGACACTTCTTAATATATATAATTTTCCATGCACAATAGTTTTAGGTTCTCATTTCATTCCATCTTTCATTCATGGTCTACTTCCCAAAGACTATTCTGGACTCTTGCAATGACCTCATGCTCATTCATCCCTAATCAGAGCCACTGTCAAGATTGGAAAAATCTGGCATTTTCCACTAGACTCCACCCCACTTATCTTCCACATATCACAAAAATATACCACACTTTGATTTTACGATCAATGCAAATTGTAGAAATTTGTGTGACAAGATCCATATTATAGCCTACATTGCATCCATAAAAAAATTTGAAATCCTATAGTCCTTCCCCCATTCCTAACAGAATTTGAATACCATCGGCCTAACAATGCTTCATCGGTGAAACCCTCATTACAGCCTCACCGATGGCTCGATGAAAATAGCTCACAAGCGAGTATCGGTGTAACAATACTCTATCGGGCTGAATCCTAAGGTGCTCCCACTGATATACTAATAGAGTAAAAAAAATAAGCACATCATTGTAACACATAAACATCGATGGAATGAATGATTTCACTCCCCCAATGGTCTGAACTAGGGTGCATTGGGGAAACATTATCTAGCATCCCACCGATAGACTGAAGGAAAGGTGTTAATCGATGGAGAGGATGGTTAGTGGTGAAAGAAGAATCACAGTCTCGCCGATATTGAAATAATGATTAGTACTAACTGATGTGACATCTCAGGGCATCGTTGAATTTGATATATTTGAAATAAATTTTCTTCGATGACAAGACTGAAAGATGGATGGTGCATTTATGAACCAAAATTGAAGTGAATTATATCACAAGTTGATCGCATAATTGTTACGAAAAATGGAAGATTTTGCTAAGGGAAAAAGTAGAAAGGAAAACCTTGGAGTTCTTACGCAGCAAAGACTAGTGGAGGCAAGAATCAAGTAAGTAATTCAAACCCAACTGAGAAGCTATTTTCTTCAAAAGCTTAAGATTTAAATAATGGAAGAGAGTATAGACAAACCCAAAACTAAAAAACAAAAAACCGTAAAGAGACTCCTAAATCAAGACCTGATAGATCAATGCCCTGGGTTGGGGTTGAGACCCAAGAGGAGTGCTTAAATGAATCCTTCAATGGATTGACTATGGGACAAACATAAGGGCTTAGGAGATATTTGGACACCGCAATGAAGGTATGATCTCTTCATGTACCATTACAAAAAATAATTTAGGTTTCAACTAGTTTGCAATCCGTGGAGGTTGAACCTGGGAAGACTTGTGGTGCCCAATGTGTTTGTGAATAGAGAGCTAATTAGAGCTCTTGATATCAAATATGACCCCAAGAATTGAGTCACATGGTGGGGGTGACATGCTTTCTATTTCTAGGGATCTCATTTCTAAGGTATTTGAGTTGGAGTGTTCACTGCATTTATCATTCATAGTCAAAGACCTCTTGAAAGAGTTTCACTACATGGATACCAACTATAAGAGATGGATATTACCTTTGCATAGGCCCAAGGATGAAGGAGGCCAACTTAGGAGGTTCTCTAGTAGTGAAAACCCTCCTTTCCATGAAGATTTGTTCAAAGAGTATTTTTGATACACTTATTATTTAGCTAGTCAGGTTTTGGAAGTAGAGGTTCCGCCTCTCATGTCAATTTCCCCAATGGTCTTAGTTGTAGACATACATAGAAAGGATGCCAAGCCATTTGATTTACTAGCTACTTGGCCAATGCTCTAAATTGAGGGCTTGAAAATATTAAAATAATAGTGATAATATTCATTTTGAACACTATTCTTTGCTTATGCATTTTATTTTGTACGAAGGACAAGTCAGAGGGGTTTGGAGTGAAGAATTAAGGATAAAAGATATAGATAAAAATGAAGATTTTAAACCTATACAAATGTGGAATTCATTGTGGGACAATTGATTTGGTAGGTCTCATTACCTCTATTTTGAAGATTTTTTTGTAAAACCATTGATAAAGTTGCTGGGATATCCGTCCAATTATAACCTATCCCCAGAAGTACAAAGAAACCAAAGGAAAATGACCCAAGAAATAAAGTGAGTCATAATTTGGGAGACTGGTATGCTTTCTTTGATTGTACAATTATAAGGGTTTATGGGTTCAAAGGAGCTCCGCAATTGATGCCACGAGTAGTTCTTGACCGAATTGCTTATTTAGAAATTGTGAGGAAATTGGAAAAATTTGATGCCAAACACCTCAAAGGACATAACAAATAATCAATTATGCCTAGCATGTTATGTTTTGGAGACTTTATAGTGGTTTCCAATGAAGGACATGAGGAAATTGATGCTAAATTAGAACAATACAACCTACCTCTAGGTGATGTGAGGAAAAAAATTGATGCAGAAGGGTTTATTCACAAGGTGAGATTATCACAGGGGCTATCAGGGTATGAAAATTTGTTCTCAGTCAAAGATGTGATAAGAAACCACGATGAGGCTTCCACCAAGGAAACAATGACTGCCTATAACAAGATTATTCTTGTAGAGGAATGGAAGAGAAAAAATGTCCCATCTTATTCAAAGGAATTTGGTGAGATACAAGATCCTTTAACAAGAATTGAGCAACTCATTGCTCATGTGAATGAACTGGTAAAGGATGTGCCCCTAGTTGTTTTGATGTGCCTTATGCAACCTATTTAGGAGTACAAGATGAAGACATAGAGCCCTTGGATTACATACCTTCACAACATACTCCTGAGGTATTTTTTTTTTTCTGTAGATATTGATATAAGTGAAGAAGAGGAGAGTGATGAAGAGGGAAAGTAGGTCAAACAAATAAGTGATCTTATGATTGCACAGTATGAGCCCTCTTAAGAGAAAAATATTATAATATTTGAGGCATCAAATGAACTATCTGATGATGTGAGGGTTAGGGCTGGAAATTTTTTTATTTCTAATTGTGATTTTGTTAAATCTTCTGAATTTAAATCATTTTTTTTATGAATATAAAGGAAGAAAAATGAGACAAAAGATACAGGGCATCACTCCTAAATAGGAGGCAATTTCTCTGGAGGAATTGAAAAGGGAGGTAGATAAGGAAATGGAGTCCATCGCTCTTAAAAGAGGAAGGGAATTACTTCAATAAGCTGGAGTGTTGCTCCTACTAGGGTGGGATATTAGCTCTACAATTGTGTTTGATAGCTTCAAAAAAAGAGGGGATAAGACAATAAAATTAACAAAAGAATCAAGTGACAAAATATATTTAGGATTTGGGTACAACCCAAATGAAGCCACCTTTCTTATTTGGTCACTGTATCCCCATGATAAAAGACCTGCTAGTGCTATAATTAGTAATCCAAACCAAATATTTGGACATCTATTGGTTCCAAAAGTAGGGGATACCAACCCTATGGAGACAATATAATTGAACATAAATGTGGCAAAATTTACCAAGGCACAAATCGAAAAACTGGTTAAGGAAAATGACAGATTGAAGAAGGAGCTAGAAAATTAGAGAGAAAGAACATATTCCTCCTCCACATTAGAGTTATGCCCCCCATGGATTGAAAATGATAAGAGAGTGCTTGATGCATTGGCTGATGCAGCCTATTGGAAGAATTGTCATATGAAATCCTAGGGGAAATGCAAAGAATTGGAGAAAGAGGTGAAAACCATCAAACATAACACTGTATCTGAAATGATCAAAGAAATATTCAACAAAATGATGAAATGTAATAATTAATATTGGAAACTATTCAAAAAAACATACTCTGCATTGGTGGAGAATGAACGATTGCAGGGGAGAATGATTGAGAAAAGAAAGGAGCTCCTAGATAAGAAAATCATGAAAGGACAAATATTATTGACTTATAGCAAGTTGGTAGAATCACATAATGGATATCATAGCAGGATTAGGGAAGATTTCAACTACTTTGATTCATTCCCAACATTTCATAATGATATTGGAAATCCATGAGACTATGATGATTGGAAGGAATATCTTGTTGGGCTTCTAACTGCTACATTGCAAGAAATCAATGACGAGGATATGGTTTTACAAAATACTCATAAGCAGCTCAAAAGAATAATGTATATGGAATATGATATGAAAGAGGCGATCTCTAATGTGGACACCTATGTTGAACAGGTGTACATCCATAACCTCTCCGTAATCAATCTGTTTATTAGAAAAACTATAGATATGTCAGATGCAACGGGACAACCATCAGAGTAACAATGCCAACCGACAACATGATGAGCACCCTATCATGGAGTAGAAGCTTTGAACAAATCTTAGGTGGTCATGGGCTTCTACTTGGAGATTAACGAATTGGTGCATTCACCTGCAATATTGTTTTATTTTAGTTATGCTTAGCTATCAAACATCACGACTTTTTGTAACGAGTTTGTAGCTTGTTGCCTCTCATATATAAGAGAGATCAAGACCGAAATAGAAGATCATCACATCATTTTTAATTAGAGTAGAAAATAGTAAGAAGATAGATTTCACCAATTCACCCATCCATCTCATATCATAAACGATTTTTATAATGCATATCATTTGAAGATCAATACAATGGAGAAGGTTACACATAATTATAGATTTGGTTTTGAGTGTTCAACTATTGTGTGGATTCATATGATTATATGTTATTTGTCTATCTCCAAAGTGGCTGTTTATGTTATTCAAATTAAGTGTGTGGAAGTACATTTAATTTTTCCTTAATCTATCATTTTCTTTGATCAAATTTTAAATTTGTGCTTTAGTGAACTTTGCCACATTTTAACATTTATATTTAACTCAACTATTTCAATGGGGTTAGTATCCCCTACTATGTGAACCAAGAGATGTCCAGACACTTGATTTGGATTACTAATTATAGTAGGCCTTTTGTCTTGAGGGTATAATGACCAAATTAGCAAGGTGGCTTCATCTAGGTTGTACCCAAATCTTGAATACATCTTATCACTTGCCTCTTCTGTTAGGTTCCCGATAGGATATTGTTATGTCGATATTGAGTTGTGGGTCAATTTCATCGGTTGATCAGTGGAGCAGTGAGGGGAGTCCCCCCGATGCAATATTGCCAGGCTAATAGTATTGAATTCTTCAAGAATAGGGACTGTGACCATGGGGTTTTAGATTTATTTATGTATATGATCAAAGTGGTAATGTGGGCCACAAAATGGATCTGGTCACACAAATCTCTAATCATAAAATCAAATGTAGTGCATTTTTGCAGTATGTGGGATGTGGGTGAGATGTAAGTTGGTAGATATTGAGCAAGATTTTTAGTCTCAATAGAACAAAAGATAATAGTTCAACATCCATAACTTAGAAGCTCTACCAAGAAGCAAATATAATGAGCTAACAGTTCAACATCCATAGCTTAGAAGCTCTACCAAGAAGTAAATATAATGAGCTAACAATTCATCACCTTATCGTTCATATTTTAATTGTGTTAAAAGTAAAACTTGAACATGTACTTAGTGATTCATCACTCAAATCAATGCTTAGTAAAATTTTAACAATAGTATTAGTAGGATATACAACAATGAACATCAACAATCATTTAATGTGTATCTAGTATTTGAAACCACATAATTTTTGTTCAAATGATAAAACAAATAATATAGATAATTGAACATCATCAGTGATCACATTACTGAAGTCTGAATTTGAGCTTTTTTATTGATTTTTACATGGAGTACATAGAGGCATTGGAAATGCAAAATATTTCCCAAAGACAACTCTGCACAGAGCTGATTTGGAACTTGGAAACTCATATTATCAAAGATTCAAAAAGCAAATCATTATATCACCTTTTCTAGCAACTTCCACTCTTCAGGTGGTGGAATTTCCATTTGTTCTAACTGATGTTGTTTGACTTGAAGTTTTATTCACATTTCATGATTGTAATTGGAACTTGTCTTGAATTCTTCAGTCAATTTTGCATTCAAGGTTATCAGTGTTTTGATGGAATCCAAACAGTTCACCACATCTGGGTTCTAAGGAAACTGGTCCAAATCAATCTTCCTTGTACCCTCCATCTTCTTTCTGAAATCATCCTTTCCAATGAATCACTCATTTGTGTCAAAATCCTTTAGAAAACCAAGCTCTGTGAAGTTCCTTACCTTTTCATCCACCACCTTCATCTTGTCTACAACCAAATGCAAATATTCCTTTATTTCACGCATTCTCAAAAACTTTTCAATGATAGATGACAACTTCATTGAGGTAGCAATCCTATTAGTAATCCCTTTTGATTTCAAATCATTATCACTGGCTTTGTAGACTGTTTGTAGAACTTGATTTGTAGATTTCTCTAATGCCAACACATTTTTTTTATCCACTAAATATTTGTGAGCTTCTTATAATGTTGTCTGATAGCATCAATCAATTGAAACATGTCACAAAAATGATCAAACCTCTACATTATTTCATCCTAGATATTTTGTTTCATATGCCTCATTGTATCTCTAAAAAATACAGATAACTTATTTTGACAAGAGTTAATTTCTTCTTTTTCTTCCCTCAGCTCTGCCTCCAATCTTTCATTTCTTTTTCTCTATTTCTCCAATTTTTGTTCCCACTGTGCATTTCCATTCACAATGCTTAGTTTTAATTTTTTTGAAGTGTAATTTTCCTCATCATACTTTTTTTTTTCTCTCATCTAGCCTTTGCTTTAGGTCATTCACTTCTCTCATTTTATTTACCCTCTTTGCTTATTGATGTAGAGGCAGATTTTTTTATTCTTTTTTCTAATTCATTTCTCTTGTTATCTGTTGCTTTCCTCTTTGCTTTCTCATTTGCTAGGTATGCCTATAAATTTTCTATTTGAGTCTACAACCTTTTATTCTCTCTATATTTCTTTAGCAATGATGGGTACACCAATTCATTGTTCTTCTTTGATGCATTAATTTTTTTAGTATTTTTGGGTCCAGAAAAATCCAATTGAAAATTGGTCACCTGGTATTCCGATAGATCCATCTGATTTGTTGGTTTGTTTTGAATTGTGGGAACAACAATTGTGTACTCCATTATTTCTTTATTTGTGTGAAATGTGGGTACTACCATTGTTGTTGCACGTTCTTAAGTTACAACCAATAGATGCACTCTCCATCAGTCGCTTCTTTTCCTTTTTATACAAGTTTGATTTCTTTTTAAACTCTTCAAATAAAATCATAACCTGGGGATGCAAGAACAATAAAATGCTTGAATGGATAAGGAGTACTTTCAATTTCTAATGATGTCACAACCATAGTAACTGGCAGTGGGGGAGTGCCTAGAAATAACTCTGTGGTGGATCAACTGATAGTGTGACTTGGACCTATCAAAATCTTTTGCCTCTTGTGTATGCCTTGATCACTTGGAGTTGGTGTTTTTGTGGTATCTTTTATTGTTTTCCTCTTGTGTATAATTTGTTGTTGTATCACATGTTAACCAGTATGACTACTAGTAATACTACCCATACCATCGCCACTAGAGGTAGTGCCAATTGCACTAAGCTCTCCACCATGGGCGTGTCCTAGTTGTGATTGTATTTGATCATGAGGATGAGGATTAAAAGCCCTAACAAATTGAATTGTTTCGGATCTACTTATATTCCCTTGGTCTATTGTATTAGCTCCAAGGCTAGACTTATCAACTAGTTTTCTATGTTGTACATTTATTACTGTAGGAATTCCTTGTCCTTGGGACCCCAAACCACCACCTTCATAACCCATTTTTTCAGCTATGGCTGCTCCTGAAGTATATGATTCTTTTGTGGCCTCAATTAAACCAACTTTGATATGGCTTTGTTCTACTTCTTCCCTATCATCATTAGATTCATCATGAGTTTCTTTATTTCCATGTTCATCGGGATGCTCTATATTTCATAATTTACTAAACTCAAGATCTTCATTATCTCCATACTCTGCAAGAGCTCTTGGATCATGTAGCTCCTTCCTCATAGACCAAAAGGCAGTAATTTTTGATCATGACCAATTTTTATCTATAACTTCCTTCTCTAGAGAACCTAATTTTTTTACTCTACTAGATGGTTTATCCCATTTTTCATTAAAAATGTTGTATGTCCTGATTGTCTTTCTGTGAAATGCCATAATTTCTTCTTACAATTGTTCAAAAGAAATATCATTCTCAGCAACACTTTTCTCCATTGCTATTTTGACCTCATCCCAAGAATCCTTGTTTCTTAAGTTTTCAAGCAACGGTTTACTTTGATGTTGAATTCTAATTACAACATTCTTATTATCCACAATCATTGATTTAATGATATCACATGGATCATACTGCCAGTGACAAATAACATCAAAATAAAAAAAAATCAAAATATTATGTGCCACACTAAATGCTTTTCTCTCGAATGTGAACCCTCCACATGAAAAGGTAAAGAAGGAAATAAGGTATTCTTTTGCTGATTGAGAAAGTGTAGTTCATCAACACTCTGCATTTTCCTTACATATTCCAATGCAAAAACCCTTTCTCTCACATGTATTGCAAGTTTGTATGGCTGTACTCCTGATCCATAAACTCTTAGCACAATATATTCTTACATTAAGTACCAATCAACCAATTGTATTTCTTTTCCTAGTTGAATGCAATTTCTACATGACATAGGCAATCTAGGAATTGGAGTATTTGTAATTGCTTGATGCAATGGAGCCAAAAAGTAGTCTACAAAATGACTGTAGTTCCCTCGAGAATCATGCATCCTTATCTTAGTGGTCCACTCATATACTAGAGCTATTTTATTTTCCTCAGAATTACTATAGGGTTGAATCTGAATCTTGTTGGTTTGAAACATTCATCTAAATTTGAATAGAAAAAATATCACAAGTAGGTTGTAAACCTAAATGTCTTAGTGGAATCTCCATTAATCATTAAAAATTATTTATGCATGGATTCTACAGTGTGCTGAGTAAAATTATATTTGACAAGTGAAACACCATAATGGATATTATATATCATTTCAAGGAGGCTTGAACCCACTTCCAAATTGCTATCAAGACCGAGGCAAAATGCTAGCATGGAAATAGTATCCCAAACCCATGGTTTAAAAATATCCAAATCATAAGGAGGCTTATGATCACCTTTCAATTTTTTTATATCCTGAACTATTTTATTTAAGAGAGCATTTTTCTCCCTTTCTTCCACTACTTCATAATCACTAGCAAGATTTTCTAGGTCAATGTGGACATTTCCAAATTCTTCGGTTGTAAACCCCAACACTTTTCCAAGTTATTTTTCATTAATGGATAACAATTATTCTTTGATATCTTTATTAACAATTTCTCTTTTGTTATCATCACAATTTTGGGCACAGACCATGATAAATTTTGGGCAAGGGAAAACCTCATGTAATATCATGCACCCTAATCCAGTTACCCATGGTGCACTGATAATATTATCTTGCATTTGATTTTCATCCTTATTCTGAGATGAAAGTCTAAGTTCTGAGGTATGCCTACCATAGATTTCAGGATCATAAGCATCATGGTACCCATCAGTGAAACCCGAGGTTTTAAGTAATTCTGCATAATGTATTTTTTTATCAGACATTGCTCTAGTGGTACTAGTGGTAGACATGCTTATACAATGTGAAGTTGTGAATTCCCTAATACCTATTAGAATATTAGTCCTCCTTAATTTTTCTTAATTCTTAAGTCTCTAAACCCAAACTTCAAAGTTTGACAAAATAAGATTTTAAGAAATGTCAAATGATGAAATGTAGCCGTAGGAATTCTTTCACTTACCTGGATTTTGACTCTTGAAAAGATTAATGCTGACAGTCGTGGAAACTGGAATGGCTTTGTTAGAAGTGGAACTATGGAAACCAAAACATGGTTGTGCACTGCAATGAGCAATCTGAAGACCGAAATCTCCACATGTGCTGACCCTCTCACTTAAAAAAAAATCACTTGACACTTAGTAGTACAAAGTGATTTTTTTCTCGAAATTGGAACATTAAAGTCAATGAAACACCTTAGGTCTACATGTTAAAAATTATAAACCATTGATATTTCTAAATATAATGGTTATAGGATGATTTTGGAGGTTTAAGTTTGCAAGCCTATCGCTCTGTGCATTTCATTCTGGAATGCAACTACAACCATACATCAAATGGTCATCAAACGGTTGAAACTTGAGTAATTTATGATATGAAATTAAGAAAATAACCATGTGTTTTAAAGTTTTTTTAAAATTTAGTGCGCTAGGATTGACATCAAGGCCAAGGGGCCGGTAACTTAATGTTGCAAAGGACTTAAAAAATGAATAATGATATTGGGAACCGGGGGAGAAGCTCAACGACAAATTAGAAATCAATAAAATTTTAGTAAACCCTAAAAAGAGTGACAAATTTTAGTGTTTATAATGTTTTTTGTCAAGTTGATGGAAACTTTATTTTTTCATTTGTATTTCTTTATGTTTTACTTTTAAATCTGCGATTTTACATGCAATTATTTCATAAATAAATATTACTTAATTTCTTAAAGGAAAAAAACTAATTTGAATAGATTTATAGACACTGAAGTTCTGAACTAAGAAAATAACTCTTTATTGTAAGTTTAAATGAATAACGAAGAATAACACAAAACAATAATTTTTTTTATTACAACTGAATTACAATGTCACATTATTACATATCTTTTTAAAGACGAGTAGTTGTAGAGAAGGAAAGCTCTTGTTTTGTATAAATTACATATGCCAGTGTGTCACTTTACATAGACACAATTTATTCCAAGCTGTTTCTCGTGACAATGGATTACAAATTGATTCCAATTTTTAAGATTCTGTTGGTGACAACTTAATGCAAATGCAACTCTAAAAATAAATGCATGATTCCAAGCTTCTACTGGTGACAAGGTAATACAAATGTGGCTCTAAAAATAAACGCAAGGGATTTTCCAACCATGCTGGGGAAAAGGCAGTTCCAATCATGATGGGGAAATGGGAGTTGTGAAGATACAAAATGTACTTATCCCCTTTGAGAACCAGAGACATGTAGAAGATGTAATACAAATGTCTCTCTAAAAATAAATGCATGGGGCTTTTGAAGTGAACCATATTGGGGAATAGGGAGCTGTGAAGATACAAAAGTAGTAAATCTACTCCCATATTTTGCACGCAACTTCCATGCACTGGTATATAACTTATCTCCATCATAGCTCCTCATCTTATTTCAAAACCTGTCTAAGAAGTCAAGTTAACCAAACCAACTTCTTTCCAATTCCACCCATTATGAACTTGAAGGAAATTCATCTTTTACTAATTGCTCTATAACTACATAACTGTAGGCAGGAGAATTTATAGTATCCCCAATAATACCACATAATATTCTTCCTAGATCCTTATTAACCCTAGAAAATTCAAACCCTTATAACACTATCCACTATTCACTATCCCTATTTGAAATGATAATGATAATCACAATTTGTGTACAATTAAAATGTTTAATTTGATTGACATCTGGCTACATTCAAATTGTACCTCAAGCTGACAAGCTGTCAAAATCACCAGTGCCACTCAAACGATATGAAATTATTTCAAATCTTATTTCATTAAAGCTATGAGCTATCCAAAAAATTTCTTCGGATGTTCATATGGCATTAATTTCTGCCACTACTAGCAATACGACAACCACACTTTCTTCAAAAATATTGAGAATTTCAATTAAATGAAATGTATAATGTTGAGGCATTGAAAATATAGAATGAGTGATGAGTGATGAGCCTTCATATTGCCACATGTATCCATCTAATGGTTCTAGTGTATTCCAGAGGTTTCAATTCATAAGTCTAGTGCTTCAGAGATTTACTTCCAGAATGAAACTACATTTTTCCATCAAAAATTCATTTAACAATTGTGGTTATATTGATTTATGCTGAAATCTGGCTACAAATATGGAATATCCTTCCCACTATTATAAATTATTTTATATGGTTGATAATTCAACCTTGTTTGGCCTATACATCCTTTGTGTAACACGTTCTTCCTAGGCGGTCCCTCTTTTAAAACAAACATTTAATTCACCATTTGAATCTTGGTATGGTCTCCATAAGGCTACGAGAGATTTTGCTACAAATAGGGTTTATTGTGCTCATTTTTCTCAAATTGTCTTAGCGCTCTCAAGAAACACTAAGGGGAAATGGAGACTCCTCTATTTCTAAATTCCATGAAGCAACATAATGGTTTCCATGGTGAAATCACTGAGAAACAACTGAAAGGGATAATGGTGTCCAAGCACTCACTGGTGCTCCAGGCGGTAAATAGTGTTTTGGGCCCATAATTTCTATTGGCTTCCCACAAGCTTAGGGGGGATTTAGAAATAACTACCATGTTTCTGGCAATCCCTATGTACATGGGTGTCTCGAAAGCTCTGGCAAAGAAGCTATGCCAAATTATTTTTCGACACTCTCGATTGGAAAATATCGACGCAACACTAGACAACATCAATGGAAATTTAATGACCCCTCCACCACTGCACTACTACAAGGCTCATGGGAATGCATGCTTGGTACCAAAGTTTCCCTTGGTGCGCTCGCTGGACCATGTAGCTCTCAAAAACTAGTGGGGAGAGATTGACAGGTGTATTGACTTTCTTCTGTGTGTGACTGACATTCTCAAAGACCAACCAAAGGGTTGGGTGAAAGTATTTGTGGTGGTTGAAGCTCTCGATGGGGAAAGGTGGTCTTCAGACGAGGAGGATTGGAAGTTGGGAAATGGTGAAGAATGGGTAGTGAATGACACTAGGATCTCTGAGGAATGAGCAAACCATCTTGCCCATAGTGCCTACAGTGGTGATTGTCTAATGATTTTGAATGCAATTAAATCCAAGAAGACCAATGAGGCTGGTTGCAACAATACATAATCTGGTGTATGTGGAAGGTCATTTTGGTTTGTGAATCTATCATGGTCCGTTTGTAGTTCACACTCCGTATAAGTGTCCATGCTAGTTTGTTAAATATTTGGGTCTTTAATGTTTTATGGAAATGAAGGAATGTACAAACTCTTTTATTTTTTTTGATTAATATAGAGTTTTGCCCCATATAAAAACTATTTAACTATAAAAAAAATGTGCTTAAAAGGCTCCTTTAGTAGCATAGGATTTAACACTAGTTACTTAATATTTCCTTAATATTTCGCACCTTGCTATAGTTCCTTCAACGGTTTCGATCGTTCCTTAATATTATTTTGGTTGTTATGACTAAGTGATTTAATAAGTAATAAAATCTCTAACCATTGATTTTTGGAAATCTAATAGTTCTAGTGTTATTCTGAAGGTTTCAATTCACAAGCCTAGTGCTTCAGAGATTTACTTTCAGAATGCAACTACAAACATCCATCAAAAATTCATCGAATGATCATGGATTATATTAATTTTCTCTGACATTTAGCTTCAAAAATAATTAATATGTTGACACTTGTCCACATTCCAGACTCTTTATGAAGAAATTTGAATGCACAAAAAATTTGTCCCAAAATTTGATATTTTCACCAACCATAGATTTTTTATTGGAATATTCATTTATTTTGCCATTGAATTTTTTTATTAGTTTGGGATTATGTTTAATTCGCCAATGAAAATATATTTTTTGCTTTGAAAAAAGGTTTTATTTGCCAACATTTTTTTTCTGCTTTGAAAACATGATTAATTTACCAATGGAATTTTTTTTTGGTTTGAAAAAAGGTTTTAATCGCCAATGAAAAATATTTTATTCATTTAAAAAAAAATTCAATTTGCCATGATTTTCCATAGACTTCTAGCGATTATAAAAGATTCACCAATTGGGATTATTTTTTTTTCCTGAAAAATAAAACATTTCGCCAATAAAATTAATATTTTTATCGAGAAGTATACAAGATTATTCAATATTTTACACCTTCACCGAGGGGGGTTTCTTAAAGTTTTCCTTGCCCTTGATATGCTTTATTGTTGTCTAGAACAAGCAACATTCAAATTCTGAGTGGACAACATTATGTACCTTGCACCAACTAGGTAACAAGAGCTCTCAAAAGTCCATTATGGTGCCTAGATTAAGCTTATCTTGTGCACACTTCTCCATGAAATCTTGGAAGCCATCCAGTAGTCCAATAATACCATCCTCGTACGATTCTTCATCATTTGATTCAATTAACACTTTGTAATTTCAGGTGAGCAGGTTAAGTTGGTAGGTGGACTACATTGCACAAGGAGGACCTCTTCAACAATCTCTTCTTCATGATATCCTTGATCGTTTGGATAATCCAAAGGACAGTAATTTCCTAATTCTATTTCAAAAAACTGTACCTCATTTTTGTTGTTATATTCCATGATCATAAATTTCATGTAAGGCTCCTGATCAATACGAATTTGGTTTGGCAATCCTTTCCATGGCAACCATAAGTGGGAATAGTCCATGGCCAGGTATCCATTTAGTGCGCTAGTGAAATCTCTGCCTAGTATGATGTCGAAGGTTTCAGGAATATATGCAACTTGAATATCAATCATCTTTTGCACCCTCAGATCAATAACAATCTGCATAGGTATTCTATTGATTTCTCCAACTATGTTGATCTTCGTTTTGTCTAGTTGGGTCAACTTTCATCATGAGGGAGAAGGGACTATTCCCAAAGCCTTGCATACAATCAAAGCCATGAAATTGGCAGAGGCTCCCGAGTCAAGCAAGAAGTTATACAGGTTTTTCCCAAAAATTCTGATTGTGGTTAGGAAGGGAGGGGTCTCCAACTTCCCTTGGAACAACCCCCTTGAAATGTCAACTTGGGCTACCCAACCCTTGTATTTATCATTGATCCTATTTTGGGTTTGTACTTGATCCTATTCTTTAGCAGGCTACTTTTTCACTTGCTGATTTGAAGGTTGATCTATTTTCTTTCCAAATATTTGTCGGATGATAGGCTCACTTCATTAATCATCAAAGGAGACCCTCTTTGCAAGCACTTCTTGAGTTGATTTTGATGAGGTACTCCCATTGAGAATTCAAAAGAAATCATTCCTAACTACTAGGAATTTAAGAAATTTAAAGGCGAACAAGCTCAACTTGACCTTAAATTCTTCTTGTACATACTCCCCCTTTTATTCAATTTTAGCCTTGAAAGAGTTACTCTGAGAAGAGCTAGTGAGCTAGCTTTGGACCTAGATTTTCTGCCTATTCTTATTGAAATACTGGGTGGGAATGTGAGGGTAACTTGGGTTGTTATTGGTATTTGGGTTAGGAGGAGTACTAAAATTGTTTTATGGAGTAGAGGTTGTGAAAGGGTCGCCTACTCACCTATTTCTCAAATCGTACAGAATTGCCCTTTGGTGAAACATTTGGACCTCCTCCTCACACGACTCTTCCTCATCTTCTAGACCATTATCTATTAAATTGAAAAGTTGGGCTAAAGGGATTTCATTACTTACCTCTTTTGTTTCCTTGTCCTTTAGGGAAATGGTCTCCTTCTCAGGTACATTGCTTTCACCTTTTGGGAAAGGAGCTTGATTAACCACCAACACCAAGGAATCATATAGCTCTGAGAGAACTAGGTCCCGATATCCTCAACCGTCAATAGTATTTTGAACCTCCATTTGAAAGATCTTGGATGCTATTTGGAACTCTAGAAAATCTAACTCTGAATGTCTACTCATCTTGTGTATGTGACACCAACCGGATAGGGTGGCCTCTTCCAAGTATGCCTCGCTTGTCATTTTATCACTACTACTTGGTTGGTCAAGAGGTGTAGGAATGCCACCATTGTTTGGCCTTATATTGCATGTTTAGTTCTGTCTGTGCGATGACCTTCTTTGAAAATTCCATCCCGAATTTTCCCTCTCTCATAATTTTTTCCTGAAGAAGCACCCACGTCACGATTTTCATGGTTGAGGTTAGCTTGGATGCTCTATTGAGATTCCTACAATTGGCTATTATAATTCCTCAAGTGTGTCATTTCCTATGACATCTTCTTGACCAATTCCGTCAGCTCGTCGATGCAATCTCTTTCCATACTACTTGGCTGTGAAGTTGAACTTTGAATACAAACTGGTTGTACCATTGGTTGCTTTTGTTGAATGGGTGGGAACTCAAAGCTTTGGAGGTATGCCAGCATTGGGGACTGTTGAGTGTAAGCTTGTTTGTGATGTGGCTGCAAGTATTGAGGTATGGGAGGCGCCTGGTTCAATGGATTTCTCAGGTGAGGAACTCTAGGGAGCTATGAAACTTGATTCATTAAGGGTGTTTGATGTGCCAAGGCATGATTGAGGCCTTAGATTTGATTTAGATGTGCATCTAGCCCTCAAGAAGGTAGTAGACCAGTGATGTGTTATCCCAAATTGGTTCTTGGTGCGATCTCTTTTGCATACACATCCACCAACCTAGTCGGCGATGAACACATTCTTTTCACTAATGAAAAAAGTGAGGTTGTCCAGGGCTACATAGTATACAAGGTGGATGGAAGGATCATCAACAACATAGGGCATCTACAACCTCATATATGCTTATTGGAAGTTTTTATTGAAGGAGATGATCGACTCATTGAATTCTCTTCAAATGGCCATGAACTGCTGATACAATTTAAAAGGGTTGATTGGGATCTTGAATTTCTAGAAGAAAGTGTTCTTTAATAGGTCCTAAGTGGTTATGGTTCCCATCAGAAAGTGAATATACTAGTAGAAGTAATCATCCCCCAATGAGTAAGGGAAGAGTTGGTAGGCAACATCTTCATGTGCAATTTGCATATCCTTCAAGGCTATTTGAAAGATCTTAATGTGCTCTTCTTCTATCCTTTGTTGATCTCGAGGATGGAATTTAGTGTAAAATCTTTCTGAATTCTTTGGAATGCAATGATAAAAATTGAAGGATAGAGGAGATGGCTTGTTACCCAACCATTCCATGGGAGGTGGAGGTGGTGGAGGGTGCACTAGAGTGACTTGTAGCTACAAAGGGGATGCAGCTACTGGGACAACACCCTGGAAGGGAGGTTGTGGAAGAATCATGCAAGAAGTTTGGAGATGGAGATATGGCAGAAAGTTTGGAGCAGCTACAAAGAGGAAGGTTCTAACAGAGGTGAGGGAGAAGGTGAGGGTGAATGGATAGAGAGAGAAGGTGAAGGTGGAGGTGAAGTGGGTTTATCAGATGTGCTTGAGGCAGAGGCTTCCCCTCTCTTAGCTCTCTTAGCCTTAGTAGGGGGTGGTAGTTCTTGGAACTCCCTTATGTTTGGTGCAAATCTTAGCACTCTTAGCAACTACTAGCAACTATCGATGAACAATGATAATGGAGGATGCTATAGTGGAAAACCTTCCTATAACTGAGTTCCACTTAACCAAAATATACAATATCATGAAACTAGTGCTATCTTCTAAGGTCTGTAAATTTTTGACTATTCATTCATCACAAAGCATGAATAAAAGATGAAACTTGAGTGCAAAAATGAATTTATGTTCAAAATAGCTTTACACAGTTGTTTACCATCAATAACCAACAAAAAGAAAGAACATGGAAAGCATCAACACAATAGCATTCTTCAAGATCAATGGAAAACATCAATTAAACTACTAAAACTACTTGAAAACACTTAGAATAGCAATCTAAAGCAATCTAAATCTATCAAATATGAGGAGAAGAATCATGCAACATAAGAGAAACACAAGAATCCACCAAAAGCAATGAGATTCTATTAAAATTTCTGTTGCATGTCTTTACAACAATTCAACTCTCATCATGAAAATGAGAGGGGACCCCCTATTTATAGTTTTCAAAAAGTGAAATGAATAGCCAAGATTTATTTTCATTGTGTGGCCAAGATTAATTTTACATTAGGGTTTCACCTACCACCAAAATATACTAATATAAAATACACCTTTGTCTTTTTCCTTATTTTTCTGTGTAGTTCCCTGACACTGTAACACTTTTGTCCTGTAGTGACCTGCCTTTTGGCTGCAAGTATACAGTCAAGAAGTCATAATATATTATAGGCTTTCCTTCATTCTGATGTTGCATGGTGTACTCCATAAATTTCCCAATCAATGCTTGAAGCTTATCCCATTCCATAATATCATATTGGAGCACCTAGAAGGATAACTTCTTAGATCTTCTTATGACCTACTCCAAGTTTTTGGTGCATTTGGGCGTGGCCTTGTCTATTTGTTTCGATTGGGTGAATGACCTCGCAGAAAAATCCATGAAATATAACATGAGCACATCAGTTTCTCCTTGTTCCATATATTTATGGAAAAGAGGCCTAATCTTTTCCGGATTGAGCTCAAGGGCTAGCATCTCATAATCTGTCACCAACTTAAGGTAACCCTCGACATTGGCTCTATGCTTAGCCACCCATTCAAGGTCCAACTTCACCTTATGTGACACTCTTTCTAGGACATCCCTCTGATGATCCAAGCATGTCTTCCATGTTTCTACAAGACAACAATCATCCTTGGGCAACGCTTATTCTTTGCCCCATATGCTCTCAGGCATCTTAAAAATGGCCTCAAGCTTAGGATGGGTGATCCTATAGAGATTGATAAACCATTGGCATATATTTTCTATGCCCTCTAGCTGATTTTTTAGATCCCTAAATTTTTTAATCACTCTAACAACATGGCGGATTCCCATGTCCCCATTATATAGCACCCGTTGGAACCAATCTATTGTGGCATTAGTCCAGTTCTTCATCTTTTCCAATCAGGCGAGTTCTTCTTGAGAAAGGAGAGAGGAAATAAAGGATGTTGTTGAGGCCTCTTCTTCCTCTAAGAATGTTCATTTCTAAATTTAGGCAATGGGATCTACCACTTGTGCCTTTAGCTCTTCCTTGGAAGACTACTCCTTATTCATTTGTTGCACAATCGTAGCCACCAACCCTTGGAGCTGATCAATATTTTGTTATCTTATGGTGGGACCCAAGTTAATGGTGGAGATATTGTAACTGACCCCTTCTCCTTTGTCCACCACTGGGGTAGCAATTTGAACGGTCCTCGAACTAGAAGCATCAACTGTTATATGGAAAAAAAATCTCAACTTCGTCTCCTTTTTTTGTTTTTGTTTGTGCTCTCTCCAAGATAGTCTCCAATATATCCTTTGGATCAATAATGGAAAGGCCCTCTTTTGTGGCTTCTCTTCTAGCCATTTAGGCACTTCAACTTCCATTTTTGGTGATTTTTGATCACCTTCCTCCTGTTAAGGCTGTTTCTCTTCATGATTCGGGGCTTCTTGCTTAGTTCTTTCTTCTTCATCATCCGAGTCTTTGATACATATGGATTTTCTCTTTTTCAACTTAGGGGTGGGTATGCTTTCCTTATCAGTGCCTTCTTCCTAGGGCACTTTATCTTCTTTACATTCCAACTCCATGTGGTGCTCCCAATCGAGGCTCTTCTTGGGAACATCTTCTTCCTATTCTTCTTCTTTCTCTTTGGGAGGTACTTCTTTTTCATGAGTAAGGCCCTTATCTTGGCCAATAGGTGGATACTCTTCGAGTATCTCCACATTGACATTGGTGTAATTTTACTCTTGGGAGGGCTTCTATTCTAATTCAACCTCCTCTTCCTCATCCTTGAGCTGTCGGGGCAACTCCTCTTCCAACTCTTGATTTGAGGCCTCAATTATATATTTTGCACTGAGAGCTTCAATGTCCTCCTTTGAAGATTGTGACTCTTCTCTAGTAGTCACTACTTTGTCAAGATTAATAGTTAACTTTCCTTCTTGGTGTTCAATGTAGGGACCTTCGGGCTCCTCCATTATTCCTTTGCCAGCTTCTTTCTGGTGCTTCTCCATTTCTTTTGATATTATCATAGTGGCCTCCATATTTTGTGGCTCTGTAGGTGGCAAAGGAACTAGAAAATTGGAAGCAATTTGAGCCATCGGGGCCTAAATAGTGGGATTCATGATTATCCTTGAAATATCGGTAGGTACATCCTGCATGTATTTTGCAAAGGCTTTTGGCAAGGTGAGTTGGGGCATAGTAACAATAGTTATAGGCATCAAAGGAGAAAGGATGGGAATTGGAGGTGGTAGCAAGGAAGTTGATAGCAGGGATGTCATGGCCGAGGAAGAATCAAGCACTACTATGGGAGCCATTGGTGGAGTGGAGAGGTGGACCAAAATGTCCACAGTGGGTGGAGATGAAATAGGCAATGCCTATGAAGCAAGATGTGGTGGAGTGGCAATGACAATGGTAGTGGCAGGAGTGGAGGTGACTGATGGTGAGTGTGGCTTCTTAGTTTATTTTTCTTCTCCCTCATGTTGAGGGTCCTCCTCAATGGTGGGCATTTTAGTTGCAAATCCACTCATCTTCTTCACTTTCTTAGAGGGTTCTCCCTCTATGGCCTTTCACAAATACACCTTATGCTTAGGATGGAAATCAGGCACATCCTTCCTTTTCCTTGATCTTGTTTCCAAATAGGATTTTGGTGCTTCTTCTATGGAGGTAGCAGTAGATCCACTATTAGTTTCACTTTCAAGCTCATCCTCGAGCTCACCATAGGTTAATGCTGCACCTTGTACCTTAAGTTATGCAACCTCAACATCTACCCACTGCCTGGTTCTGTCTATGACTAGCTACATTATTGTATTGAGGTAATTGAAATCTCCCTCATTCCAATCTATTAGGGGTAGTGACAATTTGGCCACGACATCAAATATTTGATCAAGAATTGTTTCATCCTCCTCCACGACCTGCTCAGGAATAGGAACTAAATTGATTGAATTTAAAAACTAGGTCATCATTCGCATATAGAATCTCATTTTTACTTCTTTTTCATCTTGAAAATTGGCCCAAAAGTCTTCAAGGTATGGTCGATGGGCATATTTATTTCACACTTGCTTCTTCAATTTACCATATGGATTAATTCTTGGCCAAGCTATGTAGAGTTCCAGATTATATTTGACTATCTCCTTTTCTGAGTAGTCCACACATTGGGTGGCAGGACAAGAATACATCCCTTGTCCAAAAGTGAGGGGATATGGGATTACCACTATGTGCTTATCGCTCAATAGGGCATGAACATTCTATAATTGCCTAGTAACTTCCAATAGTATCATCCGATAATTGGGGTAGCACAACAACTTGTAAGGCTTATCATAGAAACCTTCTACTCTTATGTATGTAAATTTAAAGAATTGTATGAACAAGTACTCAAATCTCTAGATGAATTCCTTGGCACTATGTGAGAATCTTCTCTCGAAGTCTCCCCTGAGAAGTCTAATAATATGCCCAACAAATACATCATTCACCCTCTAATAATCCTTCTTAAATTTCTTGTATTGCAGTTGAGGGTATCTACCATATACCTTGAGATCTCTTCTTGGATCTAGATTGTGTGCGACAAAGAGGCCTTTGTATGGGAAGGTTTCAACCAACATGTACAATAGGTAGGAGGTCACATAGAACTAGGAGGTATTTTTCACAACCATCAACTAGCTATGAATGTTGTCGTTGATGATTTTTTCCTAGTGAAACTTTTTTTTTCCACAAATGATCTCCTCGATGTAGTAAAACATCCAATCTTGGAAGTAGGAAACAGTGGGGAGGCCCATTACCCTCCTGAGCAGAGTAACCAAGTCATGGTACTCCTCGTGGAAGTCACTTATAAATAAATCTTGTGGCACTTTGGCTACACTGCCCCTCTTATCCTTCAACCGATGTTGGTTGATCAAATTTTTGCATGCTAGGGGGTCTACCTTCCACATAATTTCAACATCTTCCTTCTTTGTTTCTTCCATTTTATCAAATGTAGGGATATGGAATACCTGACCAATAGACCTAGTAGATAAATCTCCCAACACCATGCCATCATGGTCTATAATCTTTCTGCTATTGTGATAGCATTGCCTGCACACCATCACCAATCTCTGGAGCGATGAGAACGAGAGGAAAGTCAATTGCCTTGGCGAGGCCACTTTTTTTGATTTTTAAGGCGTGTTCAATTCTCAGGCTGATTGTCACCTTTTTCTTGAACTCCTCCATATTCACATGTCCAAGGTTGGTGTCAGATATGGTGCCCCAATTGGAGGCGACCCTAGAAGTGATTTCCACCCCATGGAATTGGTATTTCATTTGGTCCTTTTCTTCCTTTCCCCTTGGTATCTTGGGGGTTTTCTTTCCTTTCTCCTTTTTTGTAGTTGCTCCTAATGGTCCCATAGCCAATTCCATAAATCTTGCAAATAGAAATGTAGTAAGCATATTCATATGAAAAAGTGAGGGAAGCATTAGCGAAATCCTACAAAAATGAGGGTTAGATCAGGTAATCCATCATCTGAGACAATAAAATTAATTAAAACTCACTTTTTAATGCTTGTTTGGATCAATTAAGGGAATTTGGGCCCAAGGATGCGGGTTTCCCTAGGCTAGAAGCTGTTAGGAACAACTTGGAATAAAATAGCGTCAGAGGCATGACAACCCACAAACAACCACTTGCACTTAGAGTTCCACCTTTGAAGATTGGTCATTGGATAATGCTCTGAGGCATTTGGAGCATTGGGTAGTCAACCATCAAGTCACTTGAAAGCATCATATTGCATTTTTTAGCTATGTGGGCATAGGGCATGCAGAGGCAGGGAAAATTAAGGCCGCTTGGAGCTCCATCATTAAAAATGGTAGCCAGGAGGTGGAAAATCGCATGTGGAATTCCGCCATGTGGGGCTCACATGGGACGTGGACGGTTCAGGTTATCTCTTTAAGGTTCATCCATTTAAAATATTATGGGCTTGAAGCTGCGAAAGGCTATCATCAGAATGGCTTTTTGGGGACGACGGTCATGGGATGGTGACCTGCACACATCGGTCCACACCGTTAGGTCCGTAAGGGAGTTTGGAATTGAATGCTTTAGGTTAAAGGAGTCAGACAATATAGGAAGGTTTGGGCTCCACCTTGAGGATGGAAGGTAAAGTGAGACTGCTTAGCAAATGATGATCATAGGACAATGGGTTGCAGGTGGCGACCTGCAATGCATATGAAGTTAGTCATTTTTTGAGTAAGCGAGTTTGAGGGAGATGAAGAGATCAAAACCCACAATGCGGAAGGATGAACACCCTTGGCCATTTGTGAAAAAATCGATGATGAGGTGGCCCACAGATGGAACTCTGCAAGATTCAACCCATGAGGTAAATTTTAACTTAGTTTTTCTTTGCGCAAGCCTATGGGCCGTAGAAAGGATAGAGAGGTCTGCAGGGCGAGTGGGCACAGTAAAATCATTGTGGATGATAGGCATTTGAAAATGGTGGTGAGGAGCAAACAAAAGTCCGTGGGGAATATACCGCAGAAGACTTAGGTTATGTTCATTTGTTTCAGCGACAAAGGTCTTTGCAGCACCCGCAATATGGGAAGTTGGTGTTGGATGGCCATTCTAGAATGACAACAAGGTAAGGGCCACCTGCATGTAGCAGCCTATAAATGTGGACCCACAAGGGTTTGTGGGTCAAGTTTTTCCACCTAAGTGTTTGGTGCTCACAATATTTTGATGGTGGCGATGAGGGTGTAGGCCGCAAAGGTCTCATGACCCTTGTTAAGAACATCCATGGGTGAATTTCCGCAAGGTCCTAGAGACTGATTATAATAGATTTTCAGGGTTTTCTCAAGATGGGTGTGTGCGGAATTTGAATGTAATTTAGCTACTAATTTTTTTAAAAGATTTTTTCCTTAAAATTTTAACATTTTGAAAACTTAACTCAAAAATACATTTTGGATCGAGCGATGACGAGCATACCTGGGAATCCTGAAGAAATGAATGATGATTAAGCCTTGAATTATCTAGGAGCTCATGTGGGCACGAGGGTGGTGACGACAGGCTAGAGCTCTAACAAATTTATAACTGGCAAGATGAAAATGATGTGTCGAAAGACCTGTTTATAGGAAATTTCATATTAACGACCCACATTAATTGTAGGTACAATGGTAGTTGGAGTAGCTAGGCGTAGGCTCCAACACAATGATGGCAGGAAAGGTAAGGTTCACAAAGTAGATGGAACCTAAGGGATCATCATTCAAAGTTCTTCAAAGGGTGTGACAATGGAGGACACGGGGCCCACCATGTGGGTGGATGCCCTAAGTCATTTGCCATCAAAATGATGAAAGCAAGATAGAGACCCACATGGATTGGCCCACAAATGTAGACTCGTAGAAGGCAAAGGATGCCAGTCTGAGAAGGAATATGGAATCCTACCAAGCGAACCCTATAGAAGCCAAATAATTAGGAAATTTTGGGTGGTGAACTTTGTTCAACTAAAGACGATGACCTTTAGGGCCCATGAAAACTTAGGCCAAAATTTAGGGGGGTCATGCAAAATGAGGCAAAGGAAAAAGTGACCTGACAAAGGTGAAAATAATAGAGGGTCCCTGTTTCGAATGAGACATGTGTGTTGTAGGCACAACAATACCAAACAACAATCCAAAAACCCAAAATCTGGATATAGCAGCTTCCAACAACCATGACTAACATATCTAAACCACACGAACAAAGGAGAAAATCCTAGAGTAAAACTTGAAGCAACCACTGAATACCTGTAGCCTTTCTTCATTATAATTTTCTTAATATCTTTGACATATATATCCAACAACCATTGTCCATAACATCAATGAAAACCAGTGAAAAACCAGTTAACTAGTTGACATTAATGAAAACACCTTCATACTTACTTCATACTTGCAACACATAGTTTCTTTATTGATTATCTTATTCTTATGATTTACATGGAATGAAGATGTCAAAGGTAGTTTGATGAAAGCATAGGTGTGGACATGAATATTGTACATTATTTCTAAATAGTTAGATAAAGAAATCTATATGTTGCTAGCATAGATATGGAAGGAGTTAACATATGTGTATATTGATGAAGACAATACCAAATATCAAAAAAGGTGCTAGGATTTTTTTTTATGTATGAATGATTAGAGAGGTGTTCCTTGATGTGTGTGATGAACATAGATATCCATAAACATGTGAATGGAATACAATTTTTCATTTCGAGCCACATAATAGTAGATACATTCTATGAAAAGGTAATTTAGTATAAAAAATTATCTATGAGAGGTTAGAGGTTGGAAATAATGTCAACATTTTGATTTTTTGAATTAATTAAATGTTACAACTTTAATTTACTTTGCATTTATTTGAGTCAAAAAAATTTATGAGAAAGAAGGGCATAGTTGAGATTTTTGAATAAGAAGGAAAATCATTCATTTGCAACATATTAGAACTCATAAATGGACACATATTCATTTACATTCATCCCCTATTAGTGGTAACTTGGAGGTAAATATATTTGAAAGAAAAGATGCCACTCGAATTAGGTTTATGAGTATTGTAAGATTTCAAGTAGTTTATATATCTACCATGAGATGTGCAAATCAAGTAATCTATCTTCTTACTACTGGTTCTTGGGAAAGTGTATTCCAAAACATTAAAAAAATTATTATCTTGCAGATGAGTCTATCAATGTTACCAATAGATCTTTAAAAAATTATGCTTGGACTTTTGAGACTATCTTTACTACATTTGATGAGGCCTCCAAAGACTCATCTAAGACATAAAATTAATAATGTGTAATAGGATCTATTGGAGGTTGGTGGAATAAGAGGATGGAGGAATTTCCATCATTTCAATTCATATTCTCACTTTGAGATGGTGTTTTACATGATTTTTTCTTTCTTGCTCGCTTTCTTCTTTTGGTGTCGATAAATTTTCAATAATACATAATTTGTGAAGTTTGGTTTTGTGAGGCCCCACTTCTAGATGGACACGAAACAATATTATAGAGGTTTAGAGTAAACGGATTAAAAAGAGTAATAAAATTAAAATAACAGTAATAATGTTTGTTGATAAAGAAGAAATAAGATGGAAAGACATATGTTAATAATAATGAATATAAAACCAATAATAATGTTGAGAAATAATATTATAATTAACACTAAGAGATAAAAGTGATATTAATTAAGATGTTTATAATAGAGCACATAGTACTGTATTGCTAATAAAAGAAATAAATATAATTAATTATGGTTATGTGAATATTAGTGTAAGACCTCGTCCTTATATTCAATAGTTGCAAATGTTTTACTATATAATGAATATTAAAATCGAGTGTATTATTCATAACAATTAGAATACAAGTATGGTGAATATTGTTAAAATATTTAATTACAAACTATATTATTAAATAAAATTCTATTAATAAGTTTCCTAATTTCTCAAGGGATCTCAAAATTTGGCCTATGATCATGGGCCATGATAAAGTTTAAACTATTATAAAAGATTTGTTTTTTGTTGGCTTAGTTTTAATATTAATATAATGTATTGACTTATCTAAGTGGAGATATTTTCTATCATATTATGGATTAGAACAACATCATAGTGGCTATAAATTGAAATAACCATTAAGAATTAAGATTTGTCATTATTAAACAAATTTAATATATATATTCATTTCACATACAATTGTTATATATATTTATTGTTTTGAATGACATCATTTGAATGATAAATGTGATTATATAAAGACACATATAGATATAAGTTTTGGATATACACAATATCTATATATTTAAAAGAAAATTATTATAAAAGAGGGAGATACATTAATATAAATAATTAAATGCTTTATGTATATAACCGGATTGGATAAACTGCACCATTGATGGAACAGATCATGGATGGTCAAACTGTCATCATCTTATTTAATAAGATCAACAATAATAATGGCGAGGGCACAATTTACTTGGAGTGGTTGCAGTATGCAGTATTCAAAAGATAATGAATCTGCACCTTTCACTAGTTGGTTACCTATTATTTCAATATTACAGTCTTTTCATTAAGTTGCTTAGAGCCTTTACCTAGTGAGAGAGAGAAAAATGCGACCATCTTAGATAAAGTGATTTCAATTTCAAGGGATATTGATTTGAGAAGCTAGTGAGGAGTGACAACCTAAATTGTCAGACTGTCAAGTAGGGTAATGGATTAAGTTATAAAGTGTGGATATACAATATAAATGGTAGAACTATGTCTACACCAACCCGTTGAATTTTTCTTATTGCTCTATTTTAAATCCCATACACATTCTTTTAACATTAAATATTCTATTCTATCTACATTGAAAAGCTAAGAGTTTTGAGAGATTTGAAAATGTCAAGGCACAAGAGGGTAGGTAGGTCGTCAGGGCCTACGAAACCTGACTAAGGGTGAGAATATGTCTATCAGTTGTAATAAAAATATTAATGAGTATGGTACTCACATTCAAGAGGGTGACCAAAACACATTGTTTGGAAGTTTGGAATTCCCTTTTACAAAAAACAATCCACTTTTGGTGCATCTCTATTGGAAGAAAGTTTCTAATTTCTCCCTTTGTAGTTTCCTATAGTCTGTAGTTTCTGATATTAGAATTTTCCAAATGTTTTAGTTATTTCCTTCATGGTTTGTTTGCAATATTAGAAGTTTTTTTTTCTGTCATTGTTGATAGTTTTTTCATGTCTATTTAAGAAGTTGCTATATCCATTCTAGTATCATTCAGATTAATGAATAAAGCTTGGTTTTTTCTCTAGCATCATGTTTTCATTTATTTTATCTTTTCTCTTTCCATCAAATTGGTATCAGAGCTAGATGATCAAAGATAAATGATTTTAGAAGGTTGAAAGCTGCTAACAGAGAGAAGCCAAATGTGTGATCATTGATGAAGCTATTGAAAGTGTTGAAGCTGCTAAGTATTGATGTTATTTATACCTTTTTGTATTTTCATGATGTTATTTTATGGATTTGATATAAAAAAATGAATTAAAAGGTTTTTTGTTGAAAAATAAGATAAGTGCAGATCGAGAAGGAGAGATAACATCATGGCATCCTGAAATGAAACTAATTCCCAACTTAAAATGTAGTAATTAAAATGATTTCATAATTTAATTTCAAAAAACTTTTATGCATAGGAAATAATATAATATGTAAAAATTTGCAACGAAATGAAATATAATAAATTAATTAACCATTGTGCTCAGTACATTCAATCATGCCATAAATAAATTATTAATTTAATAAACTTAAAATATTTACACACTTTATTGCTCAAATAATCATTAATGCTTATTTTTGAAATGTGCCGAAGAAGTCCCAACTATTGCTACAATGGTCCTTGGTTCACCCTCTTCTATCTGTGAGAACTCTAGGAGGAAAGCGTACTTTGTTTCTCTACATGAGTGTTGGTTCCACCAGAACAATGCTCAATACTTGTGCCACAAAACCATAGCCTGGCTAGGACCATCCAGAGTGAACACGCTTGTACCCCAGGTTGGACACCCACTATAGGAGTTCCCCTTCTTCATCCTACTCACAGCTTGCTAACTTGGAACCCTATTGGACTGCAATGTGTTGTTCTTTCTTTTTTCCTTTTCTCCTCTTTGTGTAAATAATTTAGTTTTCACAAGTTTTTATACAACATAAAGGGTAGTTCCAAGCATCACACCCTTTTATAAATAATTACAACATCCCGTGAAAATTCTAATTATTGTTTTATTACATTTTATTTATCGAACTATTACATTAGTTCTCATTTTAATTTTATTCTCTTTTATTTTATTTTTCCTTTTTTTCCTTCCATAGGGAAAAAAGTCTCGTAACAATTCTCCCCCTATTGCTTAGCTACTTCCCTTAATAGCTTGATGATTTTCTAGATCACAAATACATATAAATAAAACAAACTTTAGTTAAATAAATGTGGATATTGGTATTTAATAAAAACAACATTTTCCCAAGTATCACTATCATTATCACAATGAATCCATTTAATTTTTACTTCATTTATAACCTTGTTTCTCAATATTCTAGATCTTCTTTCAATTATTTATTATGGTTCAATCTTAAATTCACATGAAGGTTCAATAAAAATAATTTTCCAATCAATAACATGATTTTCATTATATACATATTTCTTAAGTAAACATACATGAAATATTTTATGGATTTGTATTTGAGGGGGTAAAGAAAGTTTATAAGAAACATCCCCTAATCTTTCTAATATTTTAAAAGGTCCACAAAAATGAGGAGATATCTTAGAATATTTACCCAATTTTAACAAAATCCTTTTTGGTTTGGCTCTAAGAAAAACATGTTCACCAACCTCAAAATATTGACTAGACCTCTTAGAGTTTGCCCAAATTTTATACCTATCTTGGGCAACCTTCATATTTTGTTTGGCTTTATTAATAATAGTTTCCATCTCTAATAGGTTTTCATTCTCATACCAAACTTTATGGACAAGATCAAACCATGAAATGGGTGTATTACAATTTCAATCATAGACAGCTTCAAAAGGGGACATCTTAATAGTGGAATGATATCCTTGATTGTATGCAAAATCTACCAAGTGTAAATAGTCTTCCCATGACCCAGGTTTATCCATGGTATACATTCGTAACATGTCTTCTAAGATTCTATTAACCCTTTCTGTTTGGCCATAAGACTTGGGATGATAGACAATACTAAAATTTAAATGAGTACCAAGTTTTGCAAACAAAGATTTCCAAAAGGAGGAGGTAAACCTAGGATCTCCATCTGAAATAATGTTCTTTGGAATACCATGTAGCTCGAAAATATCTTTGACTAAAATGTGGGTAATATCAGAAGCAGAGGATTTTATTTTGATAGGTAAGAAATGTGCCATCTTGGTTAATCTATCCACCACTACAGAAATAGAATCATGACCTTTACATGTTCAAGGCAATCCCGTAATGAAGTACATACTAATTGAATCCCATTTCCAAGTTGGAATAGACAAGGGTTGCAAGAGGTGTAGAGGTTTACATTGTTCTAATTTTACCTTTTGACAAGTTAAACATTGTTGAACATAGGTATGAATTTCAGTCTTCATTTGAGGCCAAAAGTAGTTTCTTTTGATTGAGAGATAGGTTTTCTAAAATCTAGGTTGTCCAGCTATTGGGATATCATGGGAATCTTTCAATATTTGTGATTTAAGATTAGCTATATTGGGAATGCACAACCTTCATTTATAAAAATGGAGACCATTGTTACCTAACAAATAAGGTTCTAATCGATCTTTCAAATGGACATTAGATGAGGGATTTTGGAGACTTGCGTAAATGGGTTGGAAATAGTCATCAATAGGTAGCTTGGATTTTATATCTTGTTCAAATTGGCTTCTCTCGAGGGTCAAGGCATTAACACATAGTCATTTTTGACTTAAGGCATCCACCACTACATTTTCTTTTCCAGGAACATATTGGATGGTGAAATCATATTCAGTTAAAAGTTCCATCCATATTATTTGTCTCATATTAAGGTGAGGTTGAGTAAATATGTGCTAGAGACTACAATGGTCAGTTTTTAATATAAAATTATTCCCTAATAAATAATGGCATCAAACCTTTAAAGCATGGACAATGCCTAGTAATTCAAGATCATGGGTTGGATAATTTCTTTCAGCAGGTAATAACTTTCTAGATTCATAACACACCACCCGATTATCTTGCATTAGGACACCACCAATACCTATACCACATGCATCAGTGATCACAACAAAAAAATTACTAAAATTTGGAATACAAAGAATAGGTGTAGATGTTAATAAAGTCTTTAGTGTGTGGAAAGCTTTATCACATTCTGGGGTCCAATTATAGCTTTTTTCTTTCTTAGATAAATCGGTCAAAGGTGAGGATATCTTGGAATAATTATTAACAAAATGATGATAAAACCCATAAAATCCTAAAAAACTTTTGAATTCATGTGCATCCTTTGGGATAGGCCAATCTTGAATTGCCTTAATTTTAGCAGGGTCGGGTGAAATACCTTTTTTTAGAAACATGTCCTAGGTAAGATACTTCTGATTTGAAGAATTCACACTTGCTAAGTTTGGCATATAAATTATTATTTCGCAAGGTTTCTAGTACCATTATGAGATGTTCTTCATGTTCTTTTTCATTTTTTGAGTATATCAAGATATCATCTAGGAAAATGATTACAAACACATCCAAAAATGGGTAAAATATATCATGGGTGAAGGTCATAAAAGTTGCAGGTGTGTTGGTTAAACCAAAAGGTATAATTAAAAATTCATAATGACCATATCACGTTCGAAAGATAGTTTTTGGAAATGTCAGATTCTTTAATACGAATTTGATGGTATCCTAATCGTAAATCAATTTTGGAAAAAAAATTAGCAACATGTAGTTGATCTAGGAGATCATCAATTCAAAATTTTGAGGTAAGGGATACTTATTTTTTATGGTTAATTTATTAAGTTGTCGATAATCTATGCATAACCTCATAGTGCCATCTTTCTTTTTAACGAATAATACTGGTGCACCCCAAGAAGAGACAACTTGGTCTTATTTTTCCTTTCTTAAGTAATTGTGTCAATTGAATTTTTAGTTCTGTTAATTCAGGGATAGATTGACGATAGGGAGATTTAGAGATTGGTTCTGCTCCGGGAACTAAATCAATTGCATGTTCTACAAATCTTTTTGGGGGTAGACTATCTAAATCCTCAGGAAAAAACATCTTTAAATTTTTGTACTATAGGTTTGATATTAATGTCTAACTTGAATTTATCACTTGTTTGAAAAAGCATAGCACAAAATATCTTGCAATTTTTCCTAGCACTACGCTTGATTTGCATGGGGGTGATCCCACAATAGTGGTTTACAATTTTTGGCTAATCTAGACACTGATATTATTATTTTTAACTAAATCTTCACATTGGGGCACCTATAGCGGCTAAACCATGAGGAATTTGAAGATGATGCAAACTAGAGTCTCATCACATTTTGTCTGTAGATTCTAAAAATATTTTTTTCAATTTTTTTGGAATAAGATTGCACTTCTTTTTCCATCTCCCATGAAAACTAGTTTTTTTTCTTCAGAAAACAACATTTTAAAAAAGTGACGCTCACCATATACAACATAATTTTTTTTGTATGAAGGATAAAATTATAATTTTTTCAAATTTAGATTTGTATTTATGATATCTAGCACTTTCATTTGGTCTCATAGTTTTTAATTGAATATTTTTTCCTTAATAGAGTTTCTAAGTCAAACCAATTGCACTTCAGACATAGGTGGACTGTATACAACATAACTTTTTCTGTATGTATCATTTTTTTTTTTTTAATGGATCAAGGACATCAATACCCAGCAAAAACATATTTAAAAAAAAATTATTTTGATAATTTTCTATTTTTCCACATGTGCAAAACAAAGAGCTTGATTTTTGTTGACAAACCTATGTTTAATAAAACTAAAAAAACACATACATAATAAAACAAAAACATATTTAAATTATATTCATGGGATAGCTCATTTTGAGGACTACCATAATCATTTGAAATAAATTTTAAATTAATTCATTTGATCCCCCAAAAGGTAAATCAAAAGTGATTTTTTATCAACATTTTGATAGGTGTAAAGGAGACTCATTTATAGGTATGGTTTAAAACTAGCGAGGTTCTATCCAAGGGGGTTTGATCTAAGGTGGTTTGATCAAACCCTCTTCAATTGGAATCCTTAAAATGGAAATTTTAAAGGCTTAAATCATTATATTTTCTAAAAATATCTGATTTCAGCAAAAATCAGTTCCTCTCAAAAATTGTAAACCAGCTTTGTGGGATCACCCATGGATGAAATGGTTTTAATGTGAAGAGGTCTTTTCTCCCCCTGTAAAATTTGACATGTCCCCATGTTAGAGTTTATGATTACTTGTTTGGTTTCACAACCAAGGAGGGAATTATTTCTTTCCAACCAACTCGTGCCTAGAATAAAATCATATTTACCAAGATTCAATACATGAAAATGATCATGTGTTACAAAGTTATCTAACTGAAATTATAAGTTTTCAATAACTGTACCAGTTTTTTTTACTATTCTACCATCTATCATTTCGACAACTAAGGACTTAATTAACTTAGATGAAATTTTTAGTTTAGAGATAATTTTAGGATAAATAAAATTATGATTACTACTACAATCAACAAGAAAGATAATAGGATGACCACGTATGAATCCTTTTATTTCAATTACGGAGGGTTGACAATGCACAATACCTACATCAATGGTTGCATAGATCTTCATGTTGGGTTGTGGAGTAGAGGTAGTTGTGCCCTTGTTTCTGGGTTTATAGTCTTCTTGTTTGTGAGGGAAACAACATTGGTAATGGTTCTCACCACAAGTCCAACATTTTATTTCAGGAGGTGTTGGTTTATTTCAGTTGGGTCTAACCAACTTGGTGAATCAAAAATATAATTTCTTTTGACCAAATTCACTGTGCTTTCTTTTACACTTTTCCTTGGCTTGCCTTGAAATTTGATCAAGTGTTTCAAACTTTTCCATAATTTGGGTTGCTTCATCTATTGAGGTGGGTTTACCACACCACACATTATCTTGGTATGCATGTCTTAAACCATTTATGAATTTAACCACTCGATCATATCCTTCGATAAATGGTATAGATCTATTAATCCTTTCAAAATATTGTTTGTATTCATTTATTGATTGGCCTCTTTGTTTTAATTCAAAGAACTCGGTTCTCTTTTCTTGTATGAAAAAATCAGAAAGGTATTTTTGTGAAAGCAGTTGTTTGAATTGTGACCATTTCACTTTGTTGGCTTTTAGTTTTTGGGATTGAATTATATCTTGCCACCAATTCAAGGCACTATTTTTAAGTTGATACGTAGCAATCCGGGTCCTACTATAACTACTAGTGCCTTGCAATTCAAAGTATCTTTCTATGTTGGTTAGCTATTGTTTTGCTTCATCTCTAGTGTTGATATTACCACTATACTCTGGTAATTTAATCTTTCGAGAAAATTTCTCTAATTCCTTTTGTGTTTGTTTACTGTTATCATCTCCAGAGGATTCAAATTTAGAAGTGTGAGAAGTGCTATCACCGAAAGTTGAGTCCTCTTCTGATGATATTGGTCGTTTCTTGGAATTTTTTGATTTACTTCTGCTCTTTTCCTACTTTTCTTTGAACTCTTCTTACTTTTCGATAGTTCTACATTGTTGGGTCTTCTTTGTTCTAGTGCTTCTTGCCTAAGTTGTTGTACTTGAGTAGCCAATGCATCAACTTCATGCATTAACGCTTGGTTGGTTTTCTCCAAATTCTCATAAGCTTTTTGGTTGCTCTCAGATGTCATTGTGGTAGGTCAATTTTTTTATGTAAATGAATTTAATTAGTATTTATTGTTCTAAAAGTCATCTTTTTAAACTTGAAAAATAAAACTTAGGAGAAAAAAGGGTGAAACTAAGGTTTGAAAATGTGAAACAATTTAGAGGGTTAAATTTAATACCATTGCCAATATAATATTTCCTTATGTGAAGACAAAATGTTTTACTATGCAAACTAACTCGATGGTCTCTTGGTTGAAACTACACCTTTCACATTCAGGAAATTTATGCAGATTTAGAGAACACCCTTGGATATGTCAACTGTAAATCTTGTGCACTTAATTCTGAAATTTAGGTCAGCGGAGATTGAACTTTGTTATCCTTTATTGCGCACATATTCTTCAATAGTGATTTAAAATTGATGATAAGAATTTTGATACTGGTCGATATAGGGACACTGATATAAAACCAGATAGGTAAGGACTTAGCACCAATATAATATGTGAAAATTTAGCACAAAAGTTGCATGCAATGTAAAACCGATTTTTAGTATGTGAGGATTCAACACAGAAGTTGCAGGTAATATAATATGTGAGTAGCCTGTTGAGACTAGTAAATTGTAGAGCGATAAATTTTCATCCCTACATTTAATTCCCTCTTACAAATGTGTACTGTAGAGAGTTTATTTAAAAAAGGTAATTATATATACTATAATTTCCTCTATATATAGCAATTATTTGTATTCAATCCCTATCGTGAAGATGGAGTAAATCTGTGTTGGTTGTAACCCGGTTGTAAAAAAATAGTTTTGTCTTTCTATGAAGTGAATATTTAATTACAAACTAACTCTCTTGAAATTTATGAATGGTAATTAGAGGGTGAAAAATTTAATCATTAAGAAAAATAAATAAATAGTTTCTAACTATTTGGAGATCCACAATATGTGACAGAAAATTGGTGACAATTTTTATTCTTTTCAATTCTAAAATAAATGGTTTATCAAATCTAGCAGCAAAAAAATTAATGAGAGATTTAATTTTGGAGCTATTTAGTAGAAATATATTTCATAAGATTCAGCTACAAATTTACTTAGCAAATGAAAAAGGAAAAAAAAACTTGATTAAATAAGTTTGATGTAAATTCAAAAACCAAAGTTACTCCAGATAAAGAAATTAAATAAGTAACTATTAATTTAATGAATCCCTCGTGAAAATAATTTTTGAATAAAAAATTGAAGGGTGAAACTAAATGAGTAATTTATTATTAAAATTCTAATTTGGAAAGAGAAAATATTAGTAAATATTTTGATCTAGATATTTTAACTTTTGAACATAATAAATAATTGATAAAAAATTAAGAATCAATTTAACTATTATAAAATCTAATATATCTATTTATTTAACTTTTGAACATAAATAATTGATAAAAAATACTAAGAATCAATTTGAGCTATTATAAAATTCAATATGTTTGTTTATTTATTTATTTTTATACATATTTTTTTTAGAAAACAAATGCAACAAAATAAATTGATGATTAGTAAGGAATTTATTTTATTTTCTACTTTGCAAATAAATGTGCAGCAATGAAATTGTTTTATTTGCTAATGTGTATTTAAATTGCAATAAATAATTTATTTTATTTTTTAATATGCAAATAAATTTGCAACAATAAACTTATTTTATTTGCTAATGTGCATTTAAATTGCAAAAAATAATTTATTTTATTTTATAATGTGCAAATAAATGTGCAACAATGAATTTATTTTATCTGCTAATGCACATTTAAATTACAACAAATAATTTATTTTATTTCCTAATTTCAAAAAACTTTTATGCACAGGAAATAATATAATATTACAAATTTGAAACGAAATGAAATATAATAAATTAATTACCATTATGCTCAGTACATTCAATCATGTTGTAAATAAACTATTAATTTAAGAAAATTAAAATATTTACACACTTTATTGCTCAAATAATCATTAATACTTATCTTTGAAATGTGTCGAAGAAATCCCAACTATTACTGGAATGGTTCTTGGTTCAACCTCTTCCATCTATGAGCAGTCTAGGAGGAAAGCGTACTTTTTCGTTCTATACGAGTGTTGGTTCCACTGGAATAATGCTCAAAATTCATGCCACAAAACCATGCCCAGGATCATCATGAGTGCACACACTTGTACCCTAGGTTGGAAACCCACTATAGGAGTGCCCCATCTCCGTCCTACTCATATCTTGCTAACCTGGAACCCTATTCCTGCAATATTTTGTTCTTACTTTTTTCCTTTTTGTCCTCTCTGTGTAAATAATTTAGTTTTCACGAGTTTTTATACAACATAAAGGGTAGTTCCAACCGACACACCCTTTTATAAATAATTACAACATCCCATGAAAAATATGATTATTGTTTTATTACATTTTATTTCTTGAACTATTACATTAGTTCTCATTTTACTTTTATTCTCTTTTATTTCTTTTTCCTTCCATGGGAAAAAAGTCTCATAACACATCCAGTAGTAATTTAACTTAGCCTCAGATTCTGTTATTTATAGGTAAAAATTATGATACATGGGCCCAATAAAAATGAGGACATTGTTTTGTTCACAAGATTTATGGGAGTTTGTTCAAAATGGGTTTGTAGAACCTCAAGATTTATCTACTTTATCACAAACACAAAAAGAAGATCTTAAGGAAAAGAAAAAATATATTCTAAAGCTTTGTTTCTTATTCAACAAGCAATGGATGAATCTTTGTTTTCTAAAATTTCTTCTGTGACTAGTTCTAAGCAAGCTTGGGAAATCCTAGAAAATTCGTACCAAGGGACAACTAAAGTAAAAGTTGCAAAATTATAGATTTTAAGAAGGAATTTTGAAAATATTCAAATGAGTTCATCAAAATCTATAGATCAATTTTTTAGTAATGTAATGAATATTGTAAATCAAATGAAGATAAATGGTGAAAATATATCTGATCAAAAGGTGATAGAAAAGGTTCTTAGAAGCCTTCCTAATAAATTTGATGCAATAATTTTTGCAATTGAAGAATCAAAAGACTTATCTCAATTGTCAATAGATGAATTGATGGGATCCTTCCTTTTCCATGAAACCAAAATGAATCAAAATAACAATTCTTCTTTCGAGAGTGCTTTCAAAACATAGATATCATTTGGAAGAGGAAGAGGAAGATCAAACTTCAGAGGAAGAGGAAGAGGAATAAATGAACACACAAGTTTAGATCAAGGAGAAAGAAGCAATTCATCCTATCAAAATCTCAGCAATACAGGACATGAAAGAAATCAATTTCAATCATCAAGGTATGATAAGTCCCACATATAGTGTCATTATTGTAAGAAATTTGGCCATTTTGCAAATGAATGTAGAATCAAACAAGTTGAAGTGGATAAGAAAAATGCAGATTACACAGATGTATCTAGTAATAATTCTGGAAGTTTACTCATAACTTGTAATGTGGATCAATAAATCTCTAATGATGTTATGGTTTTTAGACAGTGGTTGCATAAACCATATGATAGGAAAAAAATAATTATTTGCTAGTTTGGATGATTCTATAAAATTAAAAGTAAAATTGGGAAATGATAGTAGAGCATCTATAACTAGGAAAAGAATCATTAATATCATGACTAAGAATGGTGAAATGAGACATATTGATGATATTTTATTTGTACCTGATTTAAAACATAATTTGTTGAGTGTTGGTCAATTAATGAAAAATGGGTACATAATTTATTTAAAAAATGATGAATGGATAATTTTGGATAGAAATCCTAATGATAGGTTAATTTCAAGGGTCAAAATGACACAAAATAGAATGTTCCACCTCCAAATTAATTGTATTCAACGAAAGGAGGAAATTAACTTCAAATCAGTGTACTTCGACTAGACATGGATTTGGAATTTAAGGTATGGTCACCTTCATTTTGGAGGTTTGATTTTATTGCAAAAGAAAAATATGGTGAGAGGTTTACTGGTTATAGATCATCTAGCTAGTACATGTGAAATTTATATCTTAGAAAAACAACATAGAGTTTTCCAGTAAAAGGTTCATACAGAGAAAAGACACCATTAAAATTAGTTCACATTGATATATGTGGGCCAATGTAGACTCCATCTTTAGGAGGCAATTTATATTTCATAACATTTATTGATTATTTTAGTAGGAAGACATGGATATACTTTCTTAAGCATAAGTCTAAAGTATTTGATAAATTCAAGAATTTTAAAGCTCTGATAGAAAAACAAAGTGGGTTCTACATTAAGGTACTCAGATTTGATATCGGTGGTGAGTTCAATTCTAATGATTTTTTTGGATTTTTGCAAATATCATGGAATTAATAAAAAGTTTACAAAAAGATATACACCACAAAAAAATAGAGTAATTGAAAGGAAGAACAAAACTATAATGGATATGACTAGGAGCATGATGAAGGAAAAAAAATCATCCAATGATTTGTGGGTAGAAGTAGTGGCATGTGTTGTGTACATTATCAATAAGAGTCCTACAAAGAGTGTGAGGGAAAAAATCCCCCAAGAAGCATGGAATGGTAAGAAGCATACTCTCTCATTTTAGAATTTTTGGATGTGTTGCTTATTCTCTAGTTCCATATGAATTGAGAAGGAAATTAGATGATAAGAGTAAAAAATGCATATTTATTGGTTATGATGAGAAATCAAAAGCTTCTTGGTTATATAATCCAATTACAAAGAAATTGATTATTAGTAGAGATGTTGAATTTAAGGAAGAAGAATCATGGGATTCAAATGTTGATACAATAGTCACAAGAGGAGCACCTATACATGATAGTGAGAAGGAACCAAAAGAAAAAGGTGGTCAAACACCACCAAGTACTCCACCAAGAAATATTCTGCAAGGTATATCATCATCCCATTAAAATATTTCTAATCCAAATTCAAATTTAAGTGATGAATCAGATCCAACACTTGCTTCATTAAGGAAAAGGTGTAAAGGAAAGAAAACAAAAATCTTAAAAGAAATATATGATAAAGGAGATGAAAAGGTGAATTCAAATTTTGATCTATTTGCTTGTGATCCAGTATATTTTGAAGAATTAGTAAAAGATGATAATTGGATTAAGGAAATGGATGAAGAAATAGACTCTATTGAAAGAAATAAAGCATGGGAGTTAGTAGATTTACCTGAAGGTAAAGATTGCATAAGAGTTAAATGAATTTATAAAAATAAATTTAATGTTGAAGTCCAAATTGTAAAACATAAAGCAAGATTATTTCGAAACGACTTTTCACAACAACACGAGATTGGCTATAATGAAAATTTTGCTCCAATTGCAAGGATGGACACAATTAGAACTGTTTTAGCAGTAGTTGCACATAATAATTGGAATGATTTTCAAATGGATGTGAAATCAACTTTCTTAAATGGTTTTCTTGATGAAGAGGTTTATGTTTCACAACCCCCTGGTTATGAAGTTCATGATCATGAAAATAAAGTTTATAAATTAAAAAAAGGCACTTTATGGATTGAAACAAGCACCCAAGGCTTGATATAGTAGAATTGATTCATATTTGATAAGTAATGGATTCAATAGAAGCAAAAATGAGCCTAAATTATATATAAAGACTAATGATGAAGTTCAAATTTTGATTGTATGTGTATGTATGTTGATGATCTGATTTTTAGTGGAATTTTTTTTGTGAATTTTTTTAAGTCAGATATGATGAAAGAGCTTGAAATGACAAATTTGGGCTTGATGAAATATTTTTTGGGTATTGAAGTTTTTCAAACAGATAAGGGAATTTTTATTTGTCAATCCAAATATGCCAAGGATGTATTAAGAAGATTTAAATTTTTGAAATGTAATCCTACATCAACTCCAGCTGTCATAGGAACAAAATTGAGCAAAGAGGATAAGGGGTCAAATGTTGATCCAACCAGATTTAAAAAACTTATTGGTAGTTTAATGTATCTTATAGCTACAAGGCCTGACATCATGTATGGTGTAAGTTTTATTTAAAGTTTCATGGATTTACCTCATAATTCTCACTAGCAAGTTGGGAAGAGAATATTCAGATATGTTGCAACAACAACATGATATGGAATTCTATATTCTAAAACTAACAATTTTGATTTGGTTGGTTATACTAATAATGATTTTGTAGATATAGATGATAGTAAAAGTACATCAAAACATATATTTCATATTAGATTTGGAGCTATCTCATGGGCATCAAAGAAGTAACCTATAGTGATAATTTCTTTAGCTGAAGCAAAATATGCAGCTGTAACTGCTACAACATTTCAAGCAATTTGGATGCATCAAATTTTGTCAAATTTATAGCATAATCAAGATGAACCAACACCAAATATTTGTGATAACAATTCAGACATTGCATTTTACAAGAATCATGTATTTCACAAAAGGAGAAATCATATTGATACGAGATACCACTTCATCAGAGAATTGATCAACAATGGAGAAATCTGTCTTGAATTTTTCAGATTTGAAGATCAATTGGCAAACATTTTTACCAAGGCATTACCTAAGGATAGATTTAAATATCTAAGAAAAAATTTGGGAGTTGTGGATGGTCAAAATTAAGGGGGAGTGTTGGAAGAAAGTTTCTAATTTCTCCCTCTGTAGTTTCCAACATTAGAATCTACCAAACCTTCTATTTGTTGTTTTAGTTATTTCCTTCGTAGTTTGTTTGCAAGATTAGAAGTTTATTTTTATTGTCATTGTTGATAGTTTCTTCATGTCTATTTAAGCAACTATTGTAACCATTTTGGTATCATTCAAATTAATGAATAAAGCATTTTTTTTTGTAGCATCATGTTTAAGTTTATTTTCCCTTTTCTCTTTCCATCAATCTTGGGGAGGATGAAAGTCTTTTCATTTTTTTATTATTTTTGGTTTTTTGGGTTGGGGGATAGGGAGAACTTTCCTCCCTCTTGTAGACTTGCAATGACAATGAAACCTATTTCCTATTGCCTCTCTCTCTTCATGTTCGAAGGAGAAGGAGAAGAGCTCATTAGAGAATTTTGGGGGTTTGGAAAATTTGGGGGCATCGATTTGATAAAGGAATAGGAAGAGTTTGGTCTTCAATGGCTTATTGGGGGTTCTCTTTTTTTGTTTTCCTTCACCATTGTTCCTTGTTTCAAATGTATCCACAAATTCTTGAAATCAACGCAAGCAAATGATTATTCTAGAAAAGAAGTACGCAAGTGAGAATAAATATTATAGCACAAGATGCACACTACCAAAATTACTAAGGCTAAAGAGGCAGAATAGTGGTGACTATTGGTGTTACTAAGGTTGGTTTGAAGAGAAGATCCACGTTTGGAGCAGAGAGAGATATGTGTGGGTTGCACAAGTATGTAGATGATAGCCTTTTCCTCAATGTTTTACGATGAAAAATATTTAGTTGTCTAACAACAATTTAAAATTAGCATTAGCATGATTCATATAATCTACAATTAGGAAATCTATAAAAAAATTCATGTATTAGGTCTATATTTCTGCATTTTCATGCTTGTCTACCTGTGTAGTTGCTAAAGAACCCATGTCGACATAGGTAGGTAGGATGCTGGTGCAAGGTTGATGAATTTAGCTTTACTTATATCAATTTCCATGAGCCATAGTAATGCCCTCCATATTGAGCATTGTTATTTTGCTTGGATACATCCTTTCCCTTTTCATCTCTTTCAAATTTAGAACAATTTCTTCTTTGAAAGAAAAATGTGGCTCTCTTTCTATGGAAATATGGCCTTCAATAACTAGGTCATAAATTGAAGTTTTATCATCCACATGTTTTTCATTTGGTTTTACTACTTGAGATATAATTATTTTTCCTTCCAAATGAGTATTACTAGTTGATTCTGTTTCTTGGATTGTCTCATGATCAATTAATATATGGGTCTAAAAATTCACAACTCTCTCTATTTCTTGCTCTAAATGATGTAGAGTATCTAGGTTTGTGGCATTCATTTGATGTGAGACTGAAGCCTTTCTGACCATGACTACACCTTGTATATGTTATCTCCTCTTATGTTTGAGCTTCATCACTTATTAGAGTTTGTAAGGTATCCTACCAAGATGTGAGCTTGCTTGTTGTTTCATGAAAGGAAAATTGAGTTGGCATATTTCGAGATTTCATTTGATGAGTAGAATGAAATTGTGACTTACATTGAAATTTTTATTTTGATTATTGCCCCTATTGAGATTAACAAAACCTATCTTCTATCTCCTTAGTTGTTGCAATTCCATTTGCTTGAAAATTTCTATTCTTGTAACAGAACTCATTATGGGTATATCCTCCAATCATGGTAGTCCATGAGAGCACATTTCATTGAGTAATTCTATCAAATAGTTCATGAACCTTGTTAAGTTTCTAAATTATTTTCAAAAAATCCATTTTGTAAATGATTTGTGGGAGCTTGTGATTAGTGGGTTCAATGATGTGACTGACCCAACAACATTTTTTGCCTTCACAAATAACTAGAAGACTTAGATGGAGTTAAGGGGGAAAGATGCTAAGGCACCGAGTTTGATGGAAGCAACCATGACATAGGCCATTTTTCCCAAAATAGCAGCAGTTGAGTATGCAAAGTAAGCTTGGGAAATCCCCCAAACCAGCTACAAAGGGACTGATAAGGTTAGATTGGTAAAGCTTCAGATGCTTTGAAGAGATTTTGAGACTCTCTTGATGAGGGACAATGAGTCCATTTCAGACTTCCACACAAGAATCTTCGGTTTGATAAACCAGACAAGAAAGAATGTTGAAACCATGGAAGAGTAGAGAATTGTGGAGAAAGTCCTTAGGAGTTTACCCACAAATTTTGATGCAATTGTGGTTTCAATTGAAGAGGTAAAGGACCTCTCAACATTTTCCATTGATGAGCTAATGGGTTCTTTGCAAACCCATGAGAAACACCTAAATAGGTCAGCAAGTTCTTCCCATGAGCGAGAATTCAAAGATCAAGCCAATGCAAGAGGTAGGGGGAGAGGTAGAAACAATTCTAGACATGGTAGAGAAAGATTTGGACATGGAAGTGTTGAAGAAGGTAGCTCAAGTTGAGTGCACAACCAAGAGGGAGCAATCAACTCTTAGTCCAGCTCTTGACAAGGCAAGAAGAACAACAACTTGAGTCAGAGAGGTGATAAGAGAAACGTTGAAATTTTTTATTGCCATAAGTTTGGCCATTATGCAAGTGAGTGCTGGAAAAAGTAAAAATATCAGTCCAAGAAAAGTGCAAAAATGGTTGGAGATAACCAAAAAAATTCCTTCATCATGTGCAACATTGTTGAGCAAGGTAGTGATGAGGTATAGTTTTTAGATAGTGGTTGTAGCAACCACATGAGTGGTAACGAAAGCTTATTTTATTTTATTGATAAAAATGTTAAGTCTGAAATAAAAATATGGAACAATGAAATAGTTTGAGCTATAGGAAAAGGGTCTATTTTATTTTAGACCAAGTAAGGTGAGAAGAAGGAGATTGATGATGTTTATTTCTCCCTTGGCATAAAGCACAATCTCATGAGTATTGGACAACTGATCCAAAAGGGATACAAATTTTTGATGGAGAAGGGTGAATGCATCATTTATAAGAAGGATGGAAGCAAGAAATTAATTGCAACAGTGCCAAGGATGAAGAATATAATGTTTCCATTGAGGTTGGAAAGGTGTTTCTCATCTCAGTTCACAACTGCAAGAAAATGTATAGCAGTACAATAACAAGTAGCTCTCAGGAGTACCACTCAGGACCCCTCCAAGCTATGGAATCTTAGTTATGGACACTTAGGCTATATTGGTTTAAATATTTTGTCAAAGAAGGGAATGTTTGGAGGCTCACCAACCATAGTAGAGCCTAGTGGTAGATGAGAAGCCTGCATTTTAGGCAAGTAACATAGGAATCCCTTTTAATTAGGAAACTATAGAAGGGCAAGAGCACCATTGGAGCGGGTGCATACTTTATTTTGTGTCCATATGTAAACAATTTCTATTGGTAAAAGCATCTATTTTATGACCTTCATAGATGATTACAACCGTAAGACATGGGTTTATTTTCTATAGCATAAATCTGAAACATTTGAAAATTTTGTAGTATTTAAAGCCTAGGCTGAAAAAGAGAGTGGAAATTTCATCAAGGTCCTAAGGTCAGCAGAGGGGGAGAGTATACCTCCAATAAGTTTGTGAATTTTTGCAAGAAACATGGCATTAAGAAGGAGCTAACAATAGCCTATACTCCACAGAAAAATGGAGTGGTTGAGAGGAAAAACATAACCATTATGGAGATGGAAAGAAGCATGCTCAAAGCCAAGAGACTCCTAGATGAATATTGGGGTGAAGCTGTAGCAACATTAGTTTAATTGATAAATAGAATTCGTACAAAGGCAATTTTTAACAAGATTCCACAAGAGGCGTGGACAAAATACAAGTGGATGGTTGAGCACTTGAGAGTGTTTGGGTGTGTGGCATATGCACTTGTGCCAAAAGAAAAGAGGCAAAATTTGGATGAAAAGGGTGAGAAGTGCATCTTCATGGGCTACAGTGAAGATTTCAAAGCCTATAGGATGTATAACCCAGTCAAAAAGAAATTCATCATCAAAAGAGATGTGGAGTTCCAAGAGGATGATTCATGGCCTGGCTTGACAACTCCTGATAGTTCTGGGTATTGATGTAGAGAAAGAACAAGAAGTGAAACAAGATGATGTAGTGGAGCCTATAGTAGCTACTGATAGATCTGAACGAGCTCCTGACATAGGTAGACAATAAAGCAAGCAACCATAGACAACTAGAGGATTGGCTCTCGAGAGCTCTTGATAGCTCTAAACCCAATCTGTTTAGTAGAGTAGCAACAATAGTCAAAGTTCAGACCCCACTCTTACCCCCCTAATGCCAAGAAAGACCAAGAGTCTAAGGTAGATATAACAAAATGAAAGGTATGATGAAGAGTTTGATGAGAGTATGAATCTTACATTATTTTCGCATAGTGATCCAATTTATTTTGAGGATGCTATGAAAGAGGAGAAATGGTGTGAGGCCATGGATGAGGAGATAGATGCAATAGAGAGGAAAAACACATGGGAGCTAATTGATTTTCCTCCCAACAAGAAATTTATTGGGGTGAAATGGGTTTACAAGAACAAGTATAAAACTGAAGGAAGGATAGAGAGACACAAGGCATGATTGGTGGTTAAGGGGTACAAACATCAGTTTGGAAGAGACTATGATGAGATATATGCCCCTGTTGCAAGGATGGAGACCGTGCAAACAATCATAGCAATTGAAACCCAACACAAATGGAAGGAATTTCAAATAGACGTGAAGTCTGCCTTCCTAAATGGGGTGTTGAAAGAGGAAGTGTATGTGGAGCAACCACCTGATTATGAAGTTTCAGGTCAAGAAAGCAAGGTATACATGCTAAAGAGAGATCTTTATGGGCTGAAGTAAGCTCCATGGGCATGGTACAATAGGATTGACTCATATTTGTTGAGAAATGGATTTAGAAAAAGTGATGGTGAGACCACACTTTACATCAAGGAAATTTATGGTAAGATTTTAATTGTTGTCTTGTATGTTGATGATTTAGTTTTCACTGGGGATGATGGTTTCCTCATTGCTTATTTTAAAGAGGCCATGAAAAGAGAGTTTAAAATGTTAGACTTAGGTCTCTTGAGGTATTTTCTAGGAATAGAAGTAAAACAAATGCATGATGGTATATTTATCTCTCAATAAAAATATGTAAATGAAATATTGAAGAGATATATGATTCTTGAAAGAAAGCTTGCCCCAACACCAACAACCGTAGGTCTAGAGTTGAGAAAGGAAGATTGCAACAATAATGTGAATCCGACCATGTATACAATTTTGGTTGGAAGCTTGATGTATTTAACAACAACTAGTCTTGATATAATGCATAAATTAAGACATTATTTCTAGATTTATGGAGACTCCAAAAGAGTCACATTGGAAAGCGGGTAAAAGAATCTTGAGGTATGTGAATGGAACCAAAGGATATAGAATTTTGTATTGTGTAGAAAATGATTTTGGGCTGGTTGGTTACATAGATAGTGATTGGGAAGGGAGTAGGGACGATAGAAAGAGCACATCTGGTTATGTGTTTCATTTGGGTTCGAGAGTTATTTCATGGGATTCCAAGAAACAACCCATAGTTTATTTATCTATAGCTGAAGCAAAATATATAGCAGCCAATGTAGCAACATGTGTAAAGCACAAAAAATTAACACATTCCAAGGTGACCATTCCCATATTCAAATGAAATTACGAGAAAGACTTAGTGATACCATTTTTTTTAATTGAACAATTCACATGTGTTTTGAAATGACATTAATTCAATTATGTTACAATTTTGAGTTTACATTCACCTCATAGGGTGTCAAAAATCATCTATTTCAATGATACATAGTCAAATATACATCCATAATTACATCAAGATATTACAATTTAAAAATTGTCTTTCAAGCCATACAATGTACAAAATAAGAAGCTAATCCAATCCATAGAATATTTGAACCTCATTCACCTTGACACCATTGGTCTTCTCACACTGAGGCCAAGAGTGTGGTTAAGGTGCATTTTCCATCCAACTATGAAGCGCATGATTTCCCCGGGTTTCTTCCTAACTCGACAAAATCCCTGACCCTGCATGAGGAGCCTAGCAACCTAGAATAATAAAGTAGGAGGGTACTCTCGATGCATGTCTGCTTGCCTATATGCATTCCTAACTTAGAAAAAATATTTCTTGCAATCAAGATGTGGCTAAGATATAATACAAGTAATATAGACTTTTAATCCATCTATTTCAATGGTACAGTGCTTGGCCAAGCATAAAGAAATATAAAATGTAGTTTACGAAAAGGATAAACTACTATCTCTGTGAACCCACATTCGACATCCTGCCCCAAAAGTTGCCATAGTATAGTATGAACTTTACATGATCTTAAATCCCATAGAATGCAAGCACTCAAAAATTTCAAAATTATCGCACATGTATGAATAATGTACCAATTGCCACAATTAAATGTGAAAGAAGATTTCAAAATCAGATTTGTAGTTTAAGAGATTGATCCATTCTTACATTGACTTCTAATTAAGTAAATCAATCATGTTTTCCAAGTATGACAATTTCCTTTGAAAGTATTTAATTCTGAAGAGAAACAAAGACATTGAAATTTTTCCTTTCAACCCAATCAAAGCATTACTAAGTGTCTCCTTCATTATCGCTAGTTGATATTAACCTATTTTTTTAGCAAATCAACAAGTTGTATGTTCCATCAATAATAAAATAAAGTCTCAAACTAATTGAATGCAGTTATGTTGCGTAATTTCACTATTTGGCTTGAGCTACAAAAGATACATTTAGATCATAAGCTCATAGTTTAAAACCAAGCACAAGATTTCTAGTTGCTATTGTATGTTTGGCTGGAATGTTATACTTTCAAAACAACTTTTACAGTTCAACAACTATGAGGATTAAAAACATGATCACATTAGAGTATATTCCTAAATTTGTGTTTCCGATACCTAGTATTATAACGAATTTGTTAACATTTAAAATTGAAAATATGCTCATATTGGGAATTACTTCAATCTATGCATTTTACACCCCAAACTGACTATATTAAGCCAATGGCTTCAATCATTCTATTAAACATATTTATATATATTTGTGTAAGTATTTATGTATAAACATATAAATATATATTGAAAATTAATAACAATGGATCCATATTGTTTTTTTTTTAACATTCCATTTAACTGACTATTTGCACAACTTATAATTTTTCTGATCTTTTATATATTTATATATATACACATATATATGAGAAAATAATAAAAAATAAAAAATATTTATTAGAAATTAATACTATGCCAAAGCAAACAACTTCTATTTTTACGCGGAAGCTAATTGGCATTTTGGGGAGGCTTACCGACAGCCATGACCTCCATTGAGGTCGTTGCCAGTGGGGAAACGCCTCCCATAGGCCTCGACCTGTGGAGACACTACCGCCACAGGTAGCCATCCCATGGGGAATGGTTGTGGTGGTTCCTCCCTCTATACTTATGCCTCTTCCAAACTCTGCCACGAGCCAGATGCAATCAGACCTTTCGCCATACAAATATAGGGGATATATATATATATATTTTCATAACGAATAATATTTTCGTGTGGCTTTTCACACACATATATATATATACACACAGGAATATATAAATGTATTTATATATAATCAATTTACTCCACAGGGTCTGGTTTCTATTAAATTGTAGAACTGGGATCATTAAGAAATGAAGGCACACAAGACTAGTATAGAAATAATTTATAATTTTCAAGGCAGGAAATTAAAAATCAGAAGATAAAATCAGCAGAGGTGGGGCATTTTCTACAGCAACACAAAAATTCTAGAAGTATAAACAAATTTTATCATGAATTCCTTTTAATCTTTCACAAAAAAATATCCATGCTTGCAAGCTAAATTAAGAGCAATGAAAAGATCAAAACCTGGATACGCTTTCCCTTTGCAAAGGATTGTTGAAACTTTGGTTGTCAAAATACCCTCTTCTCTTTGCCTCTTCCTGTGTTTTCCTCTTTCCATATTGCCAATTCCAAAAGACTAAATTGCTAAATTAAGAACACAGTAAAACCCCCCTTCCATTATTTTGTTTTCTTTCCCCAAATTATTGCAGAGCCCAAAAAGATGAATTGCCCAGAGAGAAGACAATTGTTTTCCCGTAACGCAATTCATATTTTTAAAAGGTTTTTCCCCACTTTTCAAAACCTAATCTTGAAATTGGAAAATAAAATAAATAAAGAAAAGAATTGATTTTCAATTTGCCTTTTTATGTCCAAATTATTATTTATTTCTATTCAATTTTTTTTCCAACTTTTTATTCAAAATATAACAAATAAATTATTGTTTTGTTTTCTAATATTAACATTTGAGCATGGAATTCACAATAGTTTAAAACAAATAATTATTTAAACGACATCTCTCCACGTTTAATTGCACATACAAATATTTATTTATTCTAGAATTTATTTTCCTTTCTTTTAATTGCGTGCATATGTGGATATAAAATTAAATAGCCATTTAAATTTTACTGAAAAATAAAACATTCACTCAAAACACAAGTTAAATGCATTTGTATGATTCTAAGTGTCTGTGTGTGATCGAGAGTATCATTCCTATTTTACCCTGCCAAGAGGCTAATCTCCCCTCATTAACCACACCCTTGGTCTTTGATGACTTGCCACTCAAATACATGCAACAAACATTGAATTAGTATCTGAATAAAGTCAAATCAACCTAACTCATAGCATCAATATATATTATTTATGAGTACTTTTTTTTCCATTTTGCATTATTTCCAAATTAAGACAATATTTCATTCATTGCAAGTTTCTTCAAAGTAAAATGCCACATTTTTTGTCATTTAAAATACCACACACAAGCATGAAATCATTTAGTGGAAATCACATGAAGTAAAAATAACATCACCAAAATTAGAGACATGGGAATATGTCAAGCTATTTGGCTAGGGAGGACCTTAGCCGATTTGAAGGAAGAACAAAAGGATGGAACAACTATGTTTTGTGACAATGTTTCATCAATTGCTTTGAAAACGAATCCTTTTTTTCATGGAAGAAGAAAGCACATTGAAATTAGGTATCATTTCATCAAAGAATTGGTTGAGAGTGGTGAAATCAAAATAGAATTTTGTAGGTTTGAGCAACATCTTGTAGACATTTTCACAAAACCATTAAGTAGAGACTGCTTTGAACACCTAAGAATAAATTTAGGTGTTGTTGATTTGAATGAAGAATGATTTTTCATGACTCTTTCATAGGGGGAGTGCTGGAAATATTAAACTTTCTGACTGAACCTCTTCTCACGTTAGACCCCTAATTGTTCCACCTACCTGTCAAGAGCCCTTTTCTTCAATGGAAAGTCTTGGGATCTTCATCCCTACTGCCCATGACATCTCCAGAATTTATTGTGGTAGGTTATTTTGAATTTGTAGAATTCATTGTGTTTGAATTTTGAGGGGGGCTTTTGAATAGAGACAAATAGGAAGAATGCAACAGTTAGTTGCAACAGAGTAGAAGAATTTTGAAAAGCATTAAATTTTTTGAAGTTGCAGCAACAACAAATAATGTTTTTGTGAGCATGAACTACAGTTCTGAGAAGCTCAGGTCATGTATACAGTGAGCATCAGATAACTCCTGATAGCTACATATAGGTAGCAGTGTGTGTAGGGAGTGACAAACAACTCTAGATCATTCTGTGTAGAGGAAGAATAGAGAGATCCTAGAAGCTCCTGAAAGTTGTCAGTTTGTACAAGCAGATTCAAATTGCTCCTAGTAGTTTGTAATTTCTAGTTTATGTAATCTTTGTAATTTTTTATTTTCTGAATCAACAGATGGAACAAATATTGCATGCTCATCTGTGTGTCTCCATTCAGTTGGAAGAATAGAGAGATCCTAGAAGCTCCTGAAAGTTGTCAGTTTGTACAAGCAGATTCAAATTGCTCCTAGTAGTTTGTAATTTCTAGTTTATGTAATCTTTGTAATTTTTTATTTTCTGAATCAACAGATGGAACAAATATTGCATGCTCATCTGTGTGTCTCCATTCAGTTTCTTGTGTTATTCTACATTTTGGGTATTCCCAGTTAGCTTGGGAAACAAAGCAGCTGCTCTGTGTGCCTCCTTTTGTTTTAATTTCCTACAATTCAATTCTTGTTATTGTTTCAATGTTGTCTCCTTTCTATTGAAATGCAACTTCTTAGAAGTGTAGAATTTTATTTTAGCTCAGAAATATTTACCATGAACATTTTCTTCTTTTATTTTCATAAGAATCCACATTGCAAGTCATAGAAAACATAACCACTCTTTTATTTTCAAAAATAAATTTATTAGAGACTGATTTTTGAAGGATGTAGTGGCTTGCAATAAAGGATTAAAAATTTCATAAGGGTGACAACCTTTCACGAGATTGATATCTTGGTAATAGAATTTTTTATTTTATGAAAGTATAATTAAATACCAGACATAACATGGCTTTTAGTAATCAACCAAGAAGATGTGCCCATCTTCAAAAAAATGAATAGATATTTAAATCTCATGATAGTGGACCAAATTGCTAAGAGACATGCTAAGATACCTTTCTTTTAAATTTATGAACTACCTTGATTCAATAGTTTAATTTTTATAAATAGGATAGGAAATTTGTGGTCTCGAGATTTAAGATTTTATAAAGGATAGAACTTTTAAAGTGTTATTCTCTTTGTTTCTTTGGAATTTGCAATTATCATTTCAATAGACTACGATTTGAATTTCTTGTATACATTTGAGTTATCATTCTCGGTTGGATTAATATTATACTTGTCAATTGAAGATTATTATTTTTATAGTAATAAAATTATTATCCACTGATAATATTTTCTTAGCTATTATATGAGTTATTATATGTTAATCAATATCTCTTCATGTGTTAATCAATAACTCTTGTATAGGAATTGTTATGGGAATTAAATTATAATTTTATTGTTATCATTTGAGTATTTCCAGTGATTTCAAGGATGATTATAATTTTTTTTTTTTAATCTTTAAATCATAGTTGGTAATTAGAATGGTTATTTTGATTATGTAACCAACATATCTTCTCACCTTGTTTAATAGGGACCTTGATAAATAGATAATGATGGATAATATTTTGATTCAACCTAATGTGTAATTTTTTTAAAGAACGTTATAGATGAGTCATCTTAGGATTTAAATGACAAAGTTAGATTGTTGTCATGTTGGGAAGTATGCAAGGGTTTTACTCTTTTAATTATTGTCTCTTAGTTGGTACGAATTACTGATTTATGTAAACCTTATCTATATTTTAGTGAGTAAATAGAAAAGTTTGATTTCATGGAAACCTAGTCTCCTAAAGGTAAAATTCCTAGGATTCATGTATTCGTTACCCGATGGGGAAAACCACAAATAATGAATCAAAGGGAAACACAACTAGGTTATAAGTAAGCATAAAAAATTTCTTTGCAAAATTCATGAAATTATCCTTGGAGTGTGTTGCCTAATATTCCCTTACCCAAGTCTTCGATCCCCAACTTCACCTAAGTGGGTGACAAATAATTGTGAAACTGTTTGGGGGTAATGGACCCTAGAAAGGGTTGTGTACCCACTCTTATATTGTATAATTTGTATGGGACACATGATTATTTTGAGTAGAGGACCAAGTTTAGTGTTTTTTAGTATTGTTGTGTGATGTTGTGTTTGAGGTAGTCATCTTGTGAAACCTAGTAGATATACCTTGTATGGGTGAGTCAAATGAGTTGGAGCAACTCAAGTTGTCAAACTATGGTGTCTATGTGTTTCATATACATAGGAAAGGAAATCAAGTGATGAGCCCCTAAGTCATTAGGTCTAGCCCTTAGGACAATTCTTCTGAGTTTGTTTTGGATTTATTATTCTCTCTCGATGTTATAAACCACCATTTTCATTGTATAGCTATGTAATTATATCAGTTGTTGCAGTGATCATGTACTAATTACCCATTGTTCATATGTGTGCTCCAATTCATGTAGAACTTACAGGTACAAGTATTGGAAGTGAGAAAATTATGACAAAAGGGAATGCAATAGGTACTAGAGTGGGTAAGAGGTATGGATGCCGACCTAAAATAAGCTGATATTATTGTTAAAAAAGGAAAGAAGAAGAAGAAAAAGAATTCTAGTTATATTTACTCTTAACCAATGAGATCATTGTCCATTACCTCAAGTAGTGTATTATGTCATTATTGTTTAAAGAAAAAAACATTACTAATCAAAACCTAGTTAATAAATCAATATGAAACCCCCCCAAGAATGAACCAAAACCCTGATCCATTATTTTGGCTCTTCCATTGAGGTTAGTATCCAAGTGGTTGTATGTGATCAATTTTGTTTCTCTCTAATGTAATTTTGGGAGAAATTATGATTTAGACCCTAGATCCCTTTTTCATGCATCACATTTTGGTGAACTCGATGCTTGTTACATTTGCAAAGATTTTAAAATCTTAATTTTATCATTTTGAAATCTGAGTGTAATCTTAGGTTGTTTGAATTTTTCAAACGTGCATGCATATTTCAGTGAAAAGAATTGGAAAAGTAAAATTTTGCATAGTGTTTTTATTTCATAAGATCAAAAAGTGTTACTCTTCAATATTTTTAAGAGAAATTATGTCAATTACAACATTTTAAAAGCTAGAAAATTATCTTTTGAGCATTTGAATTACTTTGAAAACAATTTGTGTGCTTCATTATGAGAAATTAGGGTTTTATGCATTTCCAAAAATATGTCTACATCTAGTCTTGAACCTCTACAAATTTAGATCTTCAAACATTTTAATTCAATTCCATCTTAAATCAAAATTTTACTCCTCTGCTCTAGGATGCCACCACCCTTTTCCAGACTTCTATCTCAACCAATTATTTTTCATGAAAAAGAAATTGAAAAATAAAAATATTGTTATGTCCTTTTCTCTAGCCGTATTGCATTGAATTGGGTGAATTAGGCTCAAACAGGAAATGCATAGGAGAATTTGGAAGTTTCAAGACTAACTACCAAAATAAGGAAGTTGATATGTATAGTGTAGAAAAATGTATCCCTTTACATTTTCACACTTGTTTGGGCCCTCCCTGATAAAATTGGGCTTCTTTATGCTTTATTTGGTCTTATTTTGTATCCACAAGCCTTAATTAATGCATCTTTCCAAGGATGATCTCGATAGATATCAATTAACCAAATAAATTAATGATTTTGGATTGTATGGCCCATATTTAATGATCTAGTACTCATTCACCACCTTGGGTGTATGGGTCCCACCTAGGTTTTGAGGCCTAGATCTATATTTGGCATCAAACTTAGCATTTTTTGAAAAATGTGTCCTGAGCTTAGCCTAATGGGACTCATACGCCCCAACTAGCGTATGAGTCCCACTTAGCCTAGAACTAATTTAAATTCACATTCTTGGTGGGATTTTATTCTCCTAGGTCTAATGTCAGCTTGTAGTGTTGTAATTTTGAGAAATTTGGCATAAACAAGTATAGATACAAGTTTATTACACATATTTTATCCTAACAAGATCTAGCAATTCAAGTATTCAAGCATAATAGCAAGTTTATGATTACAAGAGAATTCAAGAGTTATTATCAAGCATTTGGAGAATTATTCAAGAATCAAGCCTCATGTCAAAGTCATCATGCATCATTTTTGTTTTGAGCTAACATTTGTGATGTAGGATTTTATGATTCAAGCAAGCATTCAAGTCAAGATCCATACCATTCAAGAAAAGAGTCAAGATCCACATTCATTCTAGCCATTACTTATAAGATTACAACCTTTTTTCCAAGGGTTTGGTGAGTTGCAACATTGCATATTTTTTCATTCATCATTCCTCCATCATATTTATATTCATTTCAAGGTTTGATTACCAAAATGGGGTTTGACCAAGGCAAACCCCTATCCACTAACAAAACAAATTTTTTCCCTCTCTTTGATACATGTGATTTGCAGATCTAGGTTTAAGATTCATTGAAGAGCAAGATTGGAGAAAATTTGCAAAGTTTTCAAAGTTGTCACCGTATTTCCAAGATCATTACAATTCACCTATAGGTTGCAATTTAGTGATTCAGACTCAAATATTTTGTAAGAGAAGCTTTAGGAAGTCATCATAGGATATTAGAGTTCTAGAGAAACCCTAATACTAGGACTAAATTGCCACTTGTGGCGTATGAGTCCTAGTATACACATTTTTCAAGCATTTTTTTGTAGATCTTGATTTAGTAGTTCCAAATTCTAGTTTTTAGTTTGAAATCCTAAATTGGGACTAAATCGCCCCTACTAGAATATGAGTCTCAGTGTGCATCAAAAATTAGTATTTCTAGGATTTCATACCTTCATTCAAGACCCTTAAGTTTTGAGGTGCACCTCTACACTTTTCCAATTTATTGTTTTGATTTGAGTTCATTTCTAGGTCATTTGTTCAAGTCCTATATATCATTTACATTCCTTATCTTTCCAATCCCTAGCTTGGTGGTAAAACCATCTTTAGTCTTTAATCACACCCCAGGACACCTTATTTTATATCTCTTTCCCTAATTTAATCCATTTATTGAGATATCTAAGGTTTCCTTGAGTGAAACTTATAGAAAATTGGCTATTCTATCTCCCAAAAGATTAGAGAACCAAAATTTTTGAGGTTTCATTTTGTTGAACCTAGCCTTTAGAACACCTTTTCTGATTTGGAGTGCATCATAGTTCTAGATCTAGCTTTCATTAACTTTCCATTAGGTTTTACATTAGTTAATTTTCATCTAGGGTTTCTAAATCTTGCATTAGTGAAAGTGCATATAGGTTGCTTTCTTACATCTTGCATCACTAATTTTCATTTGAAAACTATAATTGTACTTATTCAAGACATTATACAAACCATAAAACACAACATTCACTTAGAATTTTCTAAAATTTGTGCAAAAACCTAATCTGGGACTCACATGCCCCTTTGGACGATTTAGTCTCAGTACAGGTGGTTTTACTTGATTTTTGGGTATTCTATGTTGATTTTTTATCACCATTTTAATCCTTGAAAAACCCTAACTGAGAATCATATGCCCCTTTGGGTGATTTAGTCCTGTGTTAGATCTTAAACTACATTTTAGAGCATTAAATTTTTTGTTTTTGTGTTTCTATTTGTTGATGTTAGTTATCTGTTTTAGTTTGTAGAATTTTTGTTTCATTCATTTCATTGCATGTAGCTTAATTTTATTTGAATCAAAATTATAAAATAGAATTTATCTTGTGTTCATTGCATCTTGTATTGCATTGATTGTCTCTTGCATGAGCTTTACAACTTGGTGTCCTATTTATAATACTATAGTGAAACGAAGTTCAATACTCATGTAATCTCGTGATTGAACAATCAAAATGGATCTTGGGTTATCTAGCTCTTTCACTACTAGTGTTGAGACTAGTTCACTAGGTATGGACCATACCCTTAACAACTCTTTGGCTTCAAGTAGTGTGAAAAGTGTTGAAACAAAGGTCGCTAGTATTTCACAAGAAAACATAATCCAAATCCATGAATACTTAGCAAACCTACAAAATCAACTGAGTACTAAAAACATTTCAACAATTTCTATTCCTACCATAGTAAACACACCTCACACGATTGAAAGTGAAGTAGTAGTTGAGCTTGCGTGTAACCTAGCTCGGATTTTTAGAATTTTTTTTACCTCAACCACTAGTTGTTCTCAACATTTGAATAATCTCCAAATTCAAGGAGGAACCCAAATTCCTTTCACAGCCATTTCCTTTATTCCTACCCATACCACCCTCAAGTTACAACAACAATGCAACCTACTAGTAATGTCATTCCTACCTTGGATATTTCTGCTAGCATCCCTAGTACCTTTGTGGCATTTTATGTCATATCTCCTACCACTTTACCCCCCATAAGTATTCCATTCACTTCCCCTTCAAACACATATACATCTCCACCATATTCACCTTCATCTCAAAACAACCAATGATGCCATCCTTAACCAACGTTTACAAAATGTTTCATCCCTTCAAAAGAAAATTTCCACCATAAACTAAAATCAAAATGGCCAGCCTATATACCACATCAAAAACAATCCCTTATCCTTGGAGATATTGAGAACACTAATACCACAAGGTCTAGAGATTCCTAGGTTTGAGAAATATGGGGGGAAAGCAAATCCTTTTACCCATGTTTCCACTTATACCACCTTATGTAGTGATTTTGTCCTTGAGGATAAGCTCTTGGATAAAATTTTCGCTAGATCCTTGGAAGAGACCACCTTAGAATGGTTTTCCTCATTATCGAATAACTTAATTTGTTCATTCCATGAACTTTTTGATGCCTTTATAAACCATTTCCTAGTAAAAATCACTCCTAAGATGACCTTAGCTGATTTGATGAGCTGTAAGAAAAAAGATGATGAAATAGTTACTGACTTTATTTCACGCTACCAATCACTTTATTCCCAAATTGACCTAAATATTATCAATCCTCACCTTCAACAGATGTTAATTGAGAACTTGCAGGACAAGATACAAGATAAGCTTACCATGATGAATTTTCCTTCCTTCGTACACTTGTGTATTTTCCTTCATGATTATCAAAACTCAATTAGTAGTCATGACATAAAATCCACATCTAGTTGACCTGAAAGAGTCTGAAGCCACAAACCAAAATAATTATCAACCTTTTAGAAAATAGAATAAAGGATTCCTTCAACTTATCCCCCTCCACCAAACCAACATATTGATACCCAAGTAGCTGCTATAAAGAAGACAACTACTTTCACATTTGGGGATTCGGCTAGGAAATTCACTCCCTTACACGATACCCTCCATAACACAATGTAACAAATTTTAGAGAAGAAAATTATCACCTTACCTCCCATTAAAAATCTCGATCCTAATAAGCCTTTACCTCTAAAATTTAGATCAAATGCCTATTGCTATTATCACTGACAAAATGGACATGACATGAAACATTGTAATTGTCTTAAATATCTTGTACAAGACCTCATTGATTCCAATTGACTTTCAATTAGATATGTTAATGATTAAGGACATAAGTTTGTTTCCCCTCCCAATAAAAAATTTCAAATCTTTACGAACCCTATGCCTAATCATAACATTTCATTTTTCAAAGCTAGTGAAACTAAGAAGAATGACGTGATGAATGTAGACATGGATGATGACAACATTGATACTATTGAACAAGATCCTATGGATTTTGATGAACAAGGTCCTATGGATGATATGGTTGGAGTAATAAAAAATCAACCTCGTAAGGGAAAAACTAAAAATCCTCTTAACATTTCTTTCTTATCTAAAGATATAACTAAACATGCACCTGATGGTCCTCTTTACATAGCTAACTAAATCAATGATAATCCCACTAATGGGATATTAATTGATCCTGTCTGTGGAGAGAATGTAATCACCAAGGAATTATTACTTGTCCATGAAATCTATCGAGAAACATATCATAAACCAAAAGCATGGATAAAAACACATAATGGTTTTGCTTGCCCTACGATGGGATCGATCACCCTTTCTTTACAAATAGGACCAAAAAAACTAGATGTCTCATTCTCCATCATCTCAACATTGGTTCAGTTCCCTATGAAGCTTGGTTATCCATGGGTACTCTCCATGGAATTTGTCCCATTGGTTGTCCATAAATTCTTAAAGTTTCACTTTGATAATGAAATATTTACTGCACACCATAGTGGCTTTAATCCATTTTCTTCTTGTGGGAGCTTTTCATTATATTTATTTTGGCCCAAGCCTATGGAACCTATTAAACATTGTGAAGACTTCTCTTTCAAATCCTATCAAAATTTCAAGGCGAAATGCATAGAAAAACTATCCCTTACAAACATGCCTCAACTTATGACGGAGTCTCCTATCCTCAATGAAACTATGATTGAACCTAAAGAAATTCCAAATAACCAAGACCAACCTAATATTTATCCTTTTCCTATCTCCTAAAAAAGACCAATAGATAACAAAAAAAATCTTGTCATGCCTCCTAAGATTAATTTTTTTTACAAAGATAAAGATAAAGTGGTTGAATAACCTCCCATAGTTCCTTATGTTCCTTTTCTTAGGGAAGAAAATAAAGCTATTATTGATGAAACTTCTCCTATACAAACACAACTTGATAATTATAGTAAAAGAAACAAAAAACCTAGAGAGCATAGGAATAGATGTCATGCTCTTGCTCGAAGGTTAAACAAAGAAAACAACAAAGAAAATCAGCATCCCAACTTGACTAAAGCAATACATGTTGAGTCTCCCTCTTTTCCACAACAATAATATCCCATATCACAATTGAAATAGAAGCTAAAACCTTCTTTAGACATTATAATTCGACCTCCTATTGTGATTAATTTGGATGACGATGATGAGGTTGCTAAAATTGATGAAGAAGTGCATAAAGAATTGAATACATTGTTTTCCTCTTCTATGAGCTTATATGATAATTCTCCTAAGAAGAGTGTTGAACTTGGTATTGACCCTAGTTCGACAATTTCTATTGTCCCTTTAGCTAGTTGTCTATCGTCTATAGATGATGAACAAAATATGGATGTAGATGACCTACTAATAGGTTGACTTACATGTGCCATACTAGTTTTTCATCTTTTTCATTATTTTATTTTTCAAGTTTTGTGTGTGATTGCATGTGCATAATGTGATCCCTTGTGCTGCTATGTTTGATTTATTTCTCTCCTTGTGAAACTCCTCTATTTGTATCTACATTCTTCTTTGTTTCGTAAGCATTTTATCTCTTTCATTTGTCTTGTGTTTTCCTTTTGGGGATGATGCAAGGCATTGAGATATTCATGTCTCTTCCATGTTGACCCAAAATATTTTTCATTTGTCTTGTGTTTTCCTTTTGGAGATGACACAAGGAATTGAGACATTTAGGTCTCTTTCATGTTGACTTGAAATATTTTCTTTGTTTTTTCTCTCTTTGTGTCATTCTTCCTATTCTATGAGTATTTGGGGAATGATGACAGTTCCAATCTCTCTAAAAATAGTGTAGCAAAGATAAACTGACCTTGAATCCATGGATCCCTCATGTGTTTGGAGTTTAATTTTAGGGGAAACCCCTTACCCTTTTCATGACGTAGCTTTAATTGGAAACATATGACTTGGCATAGGGCTTTCCAAATAATCTCTCATGTCATCTTTATTATTAGCATTTATCATTTTCTACTTTAAAGTAATTTCTCACAACATGGCATTTATCAATTCCTTTAAAGTGGGGGCATGCATTGAAATTATTGTTTTTCAATTCATGTTTCATTATGTAGTCTTTTTACTTCATGTGATGCGTATTTCAGTTTGCAGGGACACTGGTAAGGAGACATGGAGGAAGAGGACATTGGTGAGGTGGTGGAAGATGATGATTCTATGAGAATAACTTGCAACACTGGAGGAGTAGGAGCAAGGTGGACGGAGATATCCACCGCAGGCGGGGAGGAAGCAGAGATTGCAAGTGAAGCATGAGGGGTAGGGGAAGCAATAGTAGTAGCAGTAACAATGGTAGGGAGGGACCTTGGTGAGCTAGACCCTAGTCCTCTGATCCCAAGGGATGGAGCCTTGGTTAATACAGCCGTCTCTGTGCTACCAGTTTTTTTCCTCCTCTTTTTGGAAGGTTCAAGCTCAAAAGCCTTATGGGCATAGACCTTCGGTTTGGGTAGCTACTCGCTAGCCTCCTTCTTTTCTTGGTCTTCACCGATGGTGGGGTCTTAGATGTTTCCCCAGTTGCGGTGGCGGATACCCCACCTTTAGAGCCACTTGGTTCACTTACATGCTCACTTGTAAGTTCGGTGAATGTTAAGATGACCCCTTGTTGTTTCAATTGAGCCACCTTCTTGTCGATCCATGCCCTCGTTCGGATTTCAACGGGCCTAGTGAGTATATTAATATCATTAAGCTCTGGCTCGTTCCAGTCAATTGCAGGTAGCTACAAGTTGGAAACTGCATCGTAGCCTGGGTCCACAACTGTGTCTTCATCCTCCTCTTGCTGATTAGGGATCAAACACAAGTTCACCCTTCGTACATAGATGATGGTCATGCGCATGTAATGCCGCAACCGCACCTCAAGATCATCCCTACAATTGGCCCAAAAGTCCTCGATGTTGTGGAGGTGGGCGTATTCATGTCCCAGTGCCTTTCTGACATGACCATAAGGATCCATTTGTGGCCGCGCTGTGTATTGCTCGAAGTTATATTCCGCTAGCTCCTTTTCCGAATATCCTGCTTACTGGGAGGTGTGGATCTTATACATCCCCTGACCAAGGTTCATGGGATAGGCGGGGCCTACCAAATGCTTTTCGCTCAAGATGCTATGAATGTGTCGTAGCTGCCGAGTCAGCTCCAAGAGAATGATCCGGTCATTTGGGTACCGGGGCAGCTTGTTCGGTAATTTAGTGAATCCCTAAGTGTGCATGTAGGTGAACCTTGGGAACTGAATGTACCAGAAAGGCGTACTACCTGAGGAGGACCGTAGCACTATGGGATGTCCTCCTATGAAAATCCCCTCCTAAGGATTGGATGATGTGAGAAATGAATGCATTGTTCACCCTGCAGTAGTCTCTTTTGAAGTTTCGGAACTGTAATTGAGGGTACTTGTCATAAGGTTTGAGTTCTGGCGCTAATGGATTATTGGGCATCATTGTCAACCCCCGATAATGTCGTCGATTGGTGAGGGAATACACCAAATAAGAGGTCATGAAGAATTTTTTGGTTTTCTTCACAGTGGTAAACTGCTCGTGGAAGCAACCGCTGATTATCTCGCCCCAATAAAAGGTAGTGCATTTACCACGGAGAATCTGCTCTATAAAATAAAACATCCATTCTTGGAAGAAAACCGTGCTGGGGAGGCCCATTACTTGGCTGAGTAGAGTTACAAGGTCATGGTAGTCCTCGAAGAAATCACTACGAAAGAGCTCCTGAGGAAGCTTCCCAACACTACCCCATTTGTCTTTTACCTAGTACTGGTTGATAAGCCTTTTGCACCCCAATGGGTCCTATTCCCACAACTCCTTGCATTCTTCCATGGTGGGGACCTCCATGCTTTCGAAGGCAAGAATGTGGAAGGTTGCTGTTATACCTGATGGAGACATATCCAGCTCTGGGGCCATTAAGGCTGGTATGCCTCCATGCACGCCATTACCAACTCTGGGGCCATTAAGGCTGGTGGGAAACCTACAGCCTTAGCAAGTCCACTGCTCTTTATTAGCCTTGTGTTTTCCATTTTCGGGTTCATTTTGACCCTCTACGTGAATTCGTCAACATCGACCTGTCCGATGTTGGTATATGAGACATCCCCTTAAAGGGTAGTGATCCTAGAATGAATGGGGACTCCCTAGAATTTGTATTTCATCAGGTCCTTGTCTTCTTTGCCCCTTGGTGGCTTGGCTATTCCTTTTCCTTTCTTGGAAGCACCGGAAGTCTCTGCACCAGATTCCATAAATCCTGCACAAAAGACATGAATTAGTAATGATGAACTTGACAAAATGGCCATCGACAAGTCCCTGCATGTCAAGATTAGTTCGACAATCATAATTCATATTTAATAACCATGCAAGCTAGATACTTCATTATTAGAAAGCAGTGCAAACAATCTAGAGTTCCTCGGTCGGAATTCCCTTGGCAGAATGTCGTTTGAAAGGGAAAAATGAGAATGGAATTCCCATAGGCATTTCTCGAGGTTGGATTTGAGGATTTGAGGTTGAATGCGGAGGAAAACCTAATTTTAGAAAGTGGGTCAAAATCCATTTTGGATTTGGAGGTCATTTGATCCTTCATTTGGAAGTTCGGGCATCATCTGCAGGAAAGCCTTCTGAAACGGCACAGAGGACACGAAATTTCGGGCGTCAGAATCCAGGTCTCGATTTGCTGTCACCGGGAAGTAGTTACGGGTCGTCTGTTAAGAAGGGTGAAATGAAAGCGGAAATCTGGGGCTGGAAATCTGAGAGGCAATTTCCGGAAGCAGTCAGAGGGTTCGGGACAATCGGGCTGTGAACGGAGCATCAAGAGCCGGAGGTCAAGAAGTTGTCCCGAACTCGCCATTAGAATGGCACAGGTGGAACGGAATCCCGAGAGGGGAATTCTGGCGTTCAGAATCCAGAAGAAGTTCAGAGGAAGTTTTACCTAGATTTTGGGTTTCGGTGGACAGCGAACCGGGGTTCAGGAGTCGGGAAGACGCTCGGACGAGGCCGTTTGGAACGATGATGACACAACGGAATCCCAGGAAGGGAATTATGAAGGTCGAAGTCCGAAGAGGGAAATTTGTCGAGGGTTTCGACCGGAAGATGGAAGATTTTGCGGCTGGGAAATGAGGTTCGGAAAGCCGCTCGAGGAAGGCCGTCGAAACGGCGAAGTCGGGACAGAATTTTGGGAAGGGAATTCCAAAGACCGAATCCCGAGGGAGGATTTGAATTTAGTGGACCTTTCGATTTTCAAGTTTAGATGGACTTTGAGGGTCCGAGGCCCGAGGGTTGGGAGGATGCTTGGGCGGGGCCATTTGGAACGGCAAGGACGCAACGGAATCCCGGGATGGGAATTTCGAAGGTTGAAATTCGAGGTGGGGTCGGAGATCGAGAATTTTGACGAGATGAGTCATGGACGACCATGGGAAGACCCAGGCCTGGGAGACATCGGCGCTATTCTGAAGAACAGCCATGGCACCGTGAAGCTCCAGATCAGATTTTAAGCCATGTAACGATTGATTTTTGATTTTCTAGGAGATGGGTTTTGAGCGGAGGGTGTGGATTTATTTAATTTCAGTTCAATTTTACATTTTACCTTCACCAAAATCCAAAAATTCACAAAACAAAAAGGAGGGCGCGCAGACGGAAAACCTACCTCGAAACCCCGAAGAACAAGTTGCCGGATGCGCGGGGGACGTCGAAAAAGCACTCAAAATCCTGGGCGAAAAAATACCTGGGCACCAGGAGTTCTCGAACCTTTCCTATCACTCAAACAGTTGATAATGACGGTTGGAAAATGCATTTTTATAGCGAAAACTACCATTAATACAACATTAAATTCCTTTGTACGGCAGCAGGTGGAGTTGGTAGGATTTTCAAAATGCAGACGGCAGCAGGAGGTCTGGGGTTCGGGGTTCGAAAAGCTATCCCGTCACAGCCGTTGAAATGACGAAGCCTAATGGGAAACCCGGAAGAGGAAACCCGACTGAGGAAATCTGGAAGGGGAAACGTGGAAATTGCCACAGACGCCAGAACGACATCTTGACAAGGAAAACTCGAGTTAAACCGAGACTTAGCAATTTTTAAAGGGGGGGACTTCGGTCAAGCTTAAAATATTGCATTGGAAAACATGCTAACCCCTTTGGGGCACAAAAAAAGGTACGCAAAATGAGGTAGAACAAAAAAGGATCCGACGATCGAAAGGAGGGAAGAGAGGGTCCCCGTTCCAAACGAGGCATGTGTGCAAAAGGCACAACAAAGATCATTAAACATCCAATGGCCAAGTGTCACTTGTCAAGATGTGAATGGTTGAAGGTTGAAAACATTTTGATGAAAATGCCAATAAATGATATTAGGGGGAATTTGAAATTAGTGAAATGACTTGTTGGAAAGGGAAGAAAATGGAGTTATGGCCACTTGGTTCAAGGAAAAAGGACTTGTAAGGTGAAATAAATGCCTTGTGGGAAGGACTAAGCCCACTTGGATTTGAATTCAAATTTGAGGGAATATTCCCCTTTTATGCCATGTGAGGGAAAATAGCGACTTAATAAATGAATTAAATCTATTTTCATGTGCAAGTGGTAAAAGCTAGAGGATGGGACATGATTCAAAATTAATTTAATCAAAGATTAGTTAATGTAATGAGGAATTAGGAGATGTGACAATTTAGACTTAAATCTATGCATTGATTTAAATCAAATTGAAAGGAAGGGTTTAATTAAATAAATGTTTTGATTTATTTAACCAAAGGGGATAATGTTGGATTCAATCAAATAAGGTTTAATTTACTCAATTTAATAAGAAGAATTTAGAGACTTAATTTAAATAAAATGAATTATTTAAATGAACAGAGATAGAGGATTAATTAAATTAAATTGATTAATTTAATCAATAGAGGAGAAATACCTAACTAAATAAATAATGATTTATTTAATTAAGGGATTAAAGGTGATGATAAGCTGAGAGTATGATTCAGGATGAAACGATGTTAGTAATCAAGATCAAGTGTGTCGATCAATTTTCCATGTCTACATTTTGCCCCTCTTTGAAGCAATGCAGTTGTTGCGTTGGTTCAAAGAATAAAATTTTGTGATCAAATTTCATTTATTTTATTTTTCATTTAGATGCCCCATTGCTGCCCCAATGAGAAGGATTATGCTGGTATATTTCCCCCTCGAGAGATCAAGCAAAAATGTTTGATTTTATGATTGAGATCACGATAAAATGCGAGAGGAGTGGCTCTATTGATAAGAGGACAAAAGATAATTCTTTAGAAACATTAGATATTTGATGTAGACAATTTTGATGATGTATAGACAGTCATCGACCATGGGTAGCCTCGTTTATATTTTGATACAACAGACCAATTTTAGATAGGAATGTTAGTAAAGATAGAAGAATAAGAAGAAAATGATGACAAGAGGGTCCAACAAGCCTACCTTATTAATGATGATGATGATGATTTGCTTACTAGGAGTTGAGATTTTCAAAGGGCCAATTACTTTATGTTTGATAACACACGTAGGTATAATGCATCAAGGTATAAAGAACCAGGATGGCATTGTACCTAGTGTGATGGACTTTGAATCAACAATCAGATAGGAGTATTCTTGTTCACACCTGACATATGAAAACCTTGCTAGGACAGACCTAACAAAGCAAGTATTAACCAAGTTATATTACAAGAATGTCCAAAAAGTAAAACAGATAAAAAGATACTGATCATTGCCCCATTTATTTCTCTCTAAACCTGTTTTGTTTAGGCATCATCGAGAGCTCCTTGGAATGAGCACAAAATAAGATAAGTCAAAAGACCAGATAAAGTAAACAAACAAGCTAATGTTCTTCATACCGCTAGCCAAGGCTAAAATAAGGTGATACTTGATACTGATGTCCATCGTGGGAAGGATGCATCTAAGGACATGTTGTGATCAAGGTTTTGATGAGATTGATTGGATGATAAGCTATTGATACTTTGAGTTGATCAACTTGCTTGCTTACTGACCTAGACTTGAGACTTTGATGATTAGGCGTTCACTTTTGAACCCACTAGACTTGCTTTTGACTGACTCACCAAAAGATGAAGGTGATGATTGATTTATTAGGAATGATGGTTATTTTGGGTGAAAGCTAGATGAGATGGGTGCACCACTTTTGGGTCTTTCGAAATATTTGGATGTTTTTGAAATGTTTTGAGGTTATTTTTGGGATTTTTCAATTTTTCAAATTTTTGGTATTTTCGAGATTTATGACCAAGAGACTAACTTAAAGACCTATCCTAGGGGTCATTGGAGCTGATCCATATATTAGCCTTGCCTACGTTATACACATAGATACCACGTAGTTCGACTGATGACAAACCTGACCCAATGATGAGATAAATGGGCAAACAGATTGCCAGATTGCGACGAATGCCTAAGGACTAACCTAAAATGTCTCAGGGGATGATCAGAGATCAACCTTGCCTACGTTCAAGCTCAGAGATGATGTAGTTCGATTGGATGATGCTATTTTTGATATTTTAGATTTTCAACATGTTTTGGATTTTGATATGATTTGGATGTTTTTGGATTTTTTATTTTTTGATGTTTTTGATGGATGTTTTGAATGTTTTTGGATTTTTTGCTTTTAAGGAAGATCACCAAAATATACATGAATCCAAGCTGATGTAGGTACAAGAACATGCCCCCAACGTGATTTGATAGACTAATTCGATAAAGGAAAGACAAACTAACCTTAGGAATATGCCAAGTAGTACTAGGGTGGAACATGATACGAACACAAGATCGAACTATGGTATGAATGCGAACGAATGGTGGAAGGATAGATGGTATGTAATGGATAAGTGAGTTCGTAGAATAAGCCACGAAGATCCTGGTGGATGGAGGGTGATTTATTTATGCTTGACACCTATTTTCTAGGTTTTCACCAAGGTACTTGTCCAAAACGCCACCAAAGTGGTTTTCACTAGAGGATGCTTTTTTTCTTTACTTTTTCAATCTTTTTTTTGTATTTTTTTTTTGTTGCCACCAAGATGCCTGTTTTCTAGGTTTTCATCTAGGTGATCATTTTTTCAGGACATTTTCTGTTTTTTTTTACTTTTTGGTTCTACACCTTACAAGTTTTTAGGCATAATTTTTTTTGAGATGACAACTGTTCATGGGCTCCTGCAGGGGTTCGCCTTCTGGTATTGATAACTAGTATGCCCCTGATTTATAGGTTGTCATGATGAAAAATGGTCCCAACCAGTTGGAATCAAATTTTCCCTTAATTTTTGGGTTTGGCACATTCTTCTAGCTCTCCTTCAACACTAGTTCGCCAACTTGGAAGGTTCGTCTCGTGATCTTCTTGTTGTAGCTATGCTTTAGGCGATTTTGATAGACCTATAGATGGTTAAGGGAGTCCATGGACCATTCATCTAATACCTTCATCTCATTTAACCTTCAAACTTGATATTCCTCATCTGCAATAAGGTTTTTCAGTGATATTCTTAATGATGAGAGCTTGATCTCGATTGGGAGGATGGCTTCTGATCCGTAGACCAGGGAGAATGGGGTGGAACCTGTTGGCATGCACATGTTGGTGTAGTAGGCCCATAAGGCAGGATTTAGTTGCAGATGCTAGTCATAACCAGAGTCATTGAATGTTTTCTTAAGGATTTTCAAAATAGTTTTATTAGTAGCTTCTTCTTGGCCATTGCCTTGCGAGTAATACAAAGTGGAAAAGCGATGTTGGATATTGAATTTATGGGAAAGGTCACAGACATTCTGATTCTTGAAAGGTGTCCCATTATTAGAGATAATGGATTGAGGGACACCATATCAAAAAATGAGATAGTTCAGGATGAACTTTGATATCTTCTTTCCAGTTATGTAGGTCATTGGGATAGCTTCGACCCACTTTGTAAAGTACTCCGTGGCAGTGATGATGAATTTGTGGCTGTTGGATGAGGTTGGTGTGATTTTTCCAATGAGATCAAGCCCCCACTGTGAAAAGGGCCAAGGTGTAACAATAGGATGAAGCTTTTGAGTTGGTGCATGAATAAGGTCTCCATGTTGCTAGCACTATAAACACTTTTTGACAAAGTCGTGTGCCTCTCTTTCCATTGTTGGCCAGTAGTACCCAGTTCTCAGCAGTTTCTTAGCCAAATTTATACCACTTGAGTGTGAACTACAAATTCCATTGTGGACATCAGTTAGAGTATTCAGGGCTTCCTCAGGATTTAAGCAACACAATAGGGTTCCTTCAATGCTCCTACAATATAGGGTTTCTCCTAAGAAAACAAAACATAAGGACCTTTTGACAAAGGCTCGTTTAAGGTTTGGGGTTATGTCAGTTGGGAGGACTCCTATTCTCAAGTAGGTGTAGATGTTATGATACTAGGGATCATCAGAACCAATGATTTCACACACAAATTCAGACTCTGGTACCTCAAACATCGGTACAAGAAGCTACTCTACCAAAAAATCTTGTTTTGGAACATTGTTTGGGATTTCCAAGAGTGATCCAATTGTGGCCATAGCATCTACTACTCTTTTATTTTCTCTAGGTAGCTGTTCAAAGGTGACATCAATGAAGAATTATTTGAGGCTCTCCACTAATTTCTTGTATGGAGTTATCTTGTCATCCTTTGTTTGGTTCTCACCATTGACTTGGTTGATGATGATATGTGAATCTCCATAGAATTTGAGAGCCATAATCTGTCATTGTACTTCAATCCTTAAGCCTATGATGAGAGCTTCATACTATGCTATATTATTCATGCATGGAAATAACAACTTGTAGGATTTGGGTATGCAGTCTCCTTGGGGAGTGATGAAGAATATTTAGGTGCTTGACCCATGTTGTATGTATGACCCGTCGAAATACATCTTCCAATGGTTTGCTACACTTATGTTGAAAATTGACTCGTCCGAAAATTCTGAGATAAGTGGGTTTTCTGCATATATATGAGCCTTTGCTAGTTTATCTGCAATCACTTGTCCTTTGATGGATTTGCAATCTATATATTCAATATCATGACCCACTTAGTTGTCCACCCTGTGAGAGTGGCCTTAGAGAGTAGGTACTTTAGTTGATCTATCTTGGCAATCAACTTGATCTGATGAGCCAACATGTAGTGTTTGAACTTTTGGGCTGCAAACACAACTGCCAAGCAATACTTTTCTATTGGTGTGTAGTTGAGCTCATGCCCTACCTTTGTCCTGCTGATGTAGTATATTGCTCTTTCTCTTCCATTTTCCTCTTACTAAGCTAGGAGTGCACTGAGAGCTGCCGATGTGGCTGATATGTATAGAATCAATGGTTTTCTTGGAATTGGTGGCATTAACACTTGTGGCATACATAGATATTATTTTATTTTACTAAATGCCTAGTCACACTTGTCATCCCACTTGTATGCTACTCCCTTGTGGAGTAGATGAGAATATGGGATCTATTTATCCGCTAGCTGTGCTATGAATTTGTGAATGGATTGGAGCCTTCCTTGTAGGCCTCTCAGCTGCTTTAGTGTTCTAGGGGCTTCCATTTTGAGGATTGCCTTGACCTTGGTGGGATCTACCTTGATTCCTCTCATTAATATTATATACCCTAGGAGATTTCTAGATTGCACTCCAAAGACACACTTCTTGAGGTTAAGTCTAACGTTGTATTTTTCCAAACTACCAAAAATGGCACTCAGAGCTGCTATGTGGTCATGCCTTTTCCTTGACTTGGCCAATATATCATCCACATAATCTTCCATTGTCTTGTGAATCATGTCATGAAAAATTAGTGTCTTGGCCCTTTGATATGTTTCTCTCGCATTTTTTAGCCCAAATGGCATCATATTCCAACAGCAGGTGCCCCATGGACATGTAAAAGTTGTCTTGTGCTGGTCTTCTTTTTCTATCATAATCTAGTTGTACCCTGAGAAGTTATCCATTAGTGATAGAATCTCATGTCCGAATGTCATATCCACTATCATATCAATGTTGGGTAGTGGAAATTCATCCTTAGGACACACTTTGTTTAGGTTTCTGAAATCAGTGCAGATACGAATGCCCCCATTGGGCTTTGAAATAGATACTAGGTTGAAAACCCATTCAAGATAGTCAATCAAGCGTATGAATCCAACATACAAGAGCTTCTACAATTCCACCTTGACTAGCAAGGCTATTTGAGGGTTTATCTTTCTCAACTTCTGTCTCACTGGCTTTGCCCCTAGGTAGACAACTAAAGGATAACCACAACTTCCAGATGGAGACCCAACATGTCAACGTAGGTCCATGCAAAGTTCACCTTTCTTTCTCTTAGGAATTCTGCTAAGAGTTCTTGTTCATTTGATAGAAGTGACTTAGCATAGAAAGTGATGTGTGGTAGCTCTTCCATGCCCACGTTGACAAGATTGCATTGTTCTGGTAAGACTACTGATTTCTCTTGATGAAGCACAGTAGGGGGGAGGTTGAATCCTTCATCCTCCAGTGCCTCAGAGAGGTTTTCACCATTGGATGCATCCTTTGTTTTTACTATTTTATGGTTAGAGAGTGCCATAGAGTGGTTTTCACTCAAAGAACCTAAGGTTATTCTCAGTCTTTTGTTTTTATGACTGAAGGACTCAATTGTCTCCCCATAATATGCGTGTGTGTCCAGTGTAATATAAAATCCATCCTTGTTATCCCCACATGGTACTGTATTCCATAATCCCAAGAATTTTGAGAGTGCCTCATCATTTTTGAATGTGTCTAGAATCAGTGGTCCTCGTTGGTCGTAATCGATGAGTTGTGGGTAGACTAGGTTTATCTTGTGGGGCTGGTGGTCTGACTCGAAAGATGATGTACTATTTATAAGCAGGAGTCTTCAAAAAGTATGGGAAGGCCTGCTATGGTATCCTCATCATCACTACTACTACACACATCGGTGATATTAAAGGTGAAGTTATCTATGACCCGACCTGTGGACACAGGTAACTGGAGGGTGGTTGTTGATAACTGAGGGGGAGTCCTGACTGATCTAATAGGGGTACCTCTACCATGTACGGTTATACTCAGAGGGGTACATCCAAGGCCAAGATTTCTCATTCATCTTTCTACGATGATGGGCTCCAGTAGTCCAATTTATTCCTTCCAAGGCTTTCATTTCTATTGTAGCCCACACCAAGTATCATTTGTAGTCCTCTGCTAGCTTCATCCATGGGTAGGGTGGGTGTGGGCCTTTTATCTTGGTATAGTGAGCTTGAAATGTTGCTTTCATCCACATTTTCCTAACTTAGATCCCCCCAACAACGGAATCTAGAAGGGTCTGCCTTAAAAGTGTGGGTAGGTGTTTCAACTGGTTGAGGTCATCCATGTGACCTAGGAGATTGAGGTAACTCTCCTACAACAAAAGAATTTTTTCTCATTCTGTATTCCCCACACCCATTGTCTTGGATCATGAGCTTGATGTATGATATGTTAGGGATGGAGGGTGTCTCTATCACAGAAGTGGAGGCTATATTGGTTGGATCAATTAATGGGGTTGAGGGGCCTTCATATTTTTTTGGGTCTTGGGGGACTTTGTTGAAATTGGCTTCCAAATTCTTGCAATAGGCGAAAGGTTCAAGGTCACCATGGATTGTGACCTCCTCATTCTGGTATGAAAATTTAACACATTGGTGGAATGTTGAGGCAACCACCTTCATCCCATGGATTCATGGGCATCCCAAGAGGATATTGTAGGGTATATCAAGGTCAAGGACCTAACATGTGGTTTCCATAGTGGCTAGCCCCATTTGTATAGGGAGTTTGATAGTGCCTTGGGACACTCTTTCCTGGTCATCATATGCTTTGATGGTAATACCTTTGTTTTTGTTAATGGAATCTTCAAATATTCCCAAGTTTTTTATAAGTTTAAGAAAACAAATATTGAGGCCTACGCCTCCATCCACCAAGACCCTTTTGACATTTTTCTTGTGAACCAGGACTTGAAGGTGAAGTGCACAATTGTGAGATGGCTGGGTAGGGAAGTCTTGATCGGAAAAGGTGAGGAGATTTGGAGTGACGATGTTACCAACAATAGCCTAGAATGGTTTCATATCAAGGTTAGTAGAGAAAATGGACACAACTAATGCTTCATCAAGGATTTTCCCATGGGTGGTAGAATTTTTCAGTAACTCCATGATAGAGATCTAAGCGGGGGTTATTTTTAGTTGGTCAATGACGTTATAATCATAGGGAACGACTTTCTGATTTGAGATGGGGGTCTTGGATGGCCGCGATTCCCCTGTAATAATAACCTTTCTACCATGTGTGGTGACTCCATAATCAACATTGGCTCCTTTGATGCTAATGGAAGTGACCATTTCATCTATGCATGCGATGATGTCTTTGTATATAGGGTTTGCACTAGCATACTTTTGTTTCCCTTTATTGTTCCCTTGGTTATTTCCTTGATTGTTTCCTTGATTATTTCCATGATTGTGATTAGGCATTGGGTTCGTGTATATTTTGAGATCTTGATTGCCATCAGTTTGCTCGACATTTATGATTTTATCCTCAATGAGATATTGGATGATGTTTTTCAATCTCATACAATTTGTGGTTGTATGCCCTTTGATTTTATGAAAATCACAAAGGAGATTTTTGTTGTACCATGGTGGTTTTGTTATAGGTTCCGCATATTGCTCAGAAGTGGAGATTTTGATAAGGTTTTCTTTAACCAACTTCTTCATTATAGATTCAATTGGCTCCTCAAGGGCCATGAAGTTCCACTTGGGGGGATACTTGTTTCAAGGAGGTGGCCCTCCTTGATTGTTCAGATTATTGATTTGATTTTTCAAAGGTGGTGGTTCTTGTGCTACTGTATTGGGTTGCACATTGTTGTGGTTGTAATTCTACAGTTGATGATGGGTTTGGATATTTTGCTGGGGAGCACTGATAACAACCTTAGCATCGACTACTCCGTCATTTGTGACATTTCTGTTCTTTGACCATGTTCGAGGTTTATCGTTATAAATCATGGATGGGTGGTTATCCTAATGTGAAGGAAACATAGATGTGCCCCTTTGCGTAATGATGGCCCTTTCGATGTTCAACACCTTTGGGATCAATTGATCATATGTTGTGATGCATTTCATTTTTAGATAAAACACCAAGTTTTCATCCAGATTGGCTATGATAGTGCAAACTTGTTGTTCCTCTAGCATGGTCCACTTTCTTCGGTTGTCCTTGGATCACCATTATTGCAAGAAGGAGGTGAATAGCTCTCCTTTTCCTTGTTTGAGTGCTGACAGTTCCTGCAGACTAACATCCATACCCATGTTGAATGCATAGTTTTTGAGGAATGCGTCCACAATTTCTTGGAATTTTTTGATGCCTGTGGGTAGACGAGAGAACCATTCCATGGTGGGACCAGTCAGACTTCGAGGAAAAAAGTCGCATTAGATATGTGTCATCGTATGCAACTTCCATGAAATGTACCTGAAATTCCTTGATGTGATTTTTCATGGTTTCGCATCCCATTATATTTATCGAATTTGGGGATTTCAAATCCCTTCGGGAATGATACCATTGTAAGACTCCTATCAAAAGGATAGGGGCACAAATTGCCTGGCGTTCTGGCTGGTTTTCTTGAATGAAGGTCCAACACTTGTTGCGAGAGTAGTTTGATCTATGCTGCAACATCTTTTTGCACATTAGGGGGTGGGATGAATGTGTTTTTAGGTGTTTGATTAATAGGTGGGGTATTGATGGGGGTTTGATGTAAGCTTTGTTGTACATTTAAGGCTTGCTAGTATGCCTACATTTTTACCAACAATGCTTGTTGTTGGTCCCATTACTGTTGTTCCAACAAAGCTTGTTGTTGGTCCTACTGCTATTGTTCCCACAAAGCTTGTTGTTGGTCTAGCCGCTGTTGTGCCAACGAAGCTTGTTGTTGTGCCAATAAAGCTTATTTTTTAGCTTGCTATTGTGCTTGAAAGTCTTGTAGGGCTTGTTGGTATGCCTTTTGATGGATTGCTTACATACTTGTGTGTGGTACTATGCTTTTTCTTATTGAGCCTGGTGCTGGGCTTGAGCTTGAGCCTACGCTTGTTGGGCTTCTTATGCTGCTTGTGCAACTTGCATAGCTTGTTGGGTGACTAATTGTGCTTGCACTTGTTGAGCAACAAGCTGTGAAGCTTGTTGATTTTTTTGAAGTACCCTTTGATGGGTGGCTTGTTGAACTGCTTGAATCATCATGATGAATGAGTTCATCATGTTGACTTTTGGCAGTTCTAGTGGTGGATTGGGAATGGCATTGACCATTGTGATGATCATAATAGTCATGTTGGTGATTGGGGTTTGAGTTGTTGATGGTGTGATCTAGATGCTTGGTCCTTGGGAAACCATTCTTGGAGAGATTTGAGGAATGGTGGATTTGTTGACCATTGGGGTAGCTTGGATGGTTGCCATCTGTTGTTGCGGTGTTGATGGAAAAATGAGGGAGTTTGATATGATTCTCTGATTTCTTTGGTTTGGTAGATTGGTGGTGGGTAAAGGGGGAAGACCCAACCCAAAAGGTGATACAAATGTGAGTGGTAATGGGGGGAATGATGGTGTGTTCCCTTGGAAAAGTGTTGATGAGGAAGGATAAATGACCCCCTTGTCTCAAATAATCCACTCTCTCCTTGCGAAATCATGGGGAGAGAGAGGCTTGTACATTGAGTGGATAGATTGGTGTTGCATGAAATGAGGATGAATCCACATGATTATGGAATGTAAGCAAAATATAATGGTGTAATGGATTTACTGGAACAGAGTGCTCCGGTGTGGTGCTTTTATTTATTTCTTTGTTGTTTACAAGGCGATGCTTTTGGATTCCATGATGCATGGCACTTCCCTTGTTAACAATTAGCGGGGTTGAAGCAATTGATGATATGATTTGAGGAATAGCTTGAGTGATGTTTGGGAGCGATATTGGGGGTATAATCACAAGAGGACTTTCCATATTGGTACTCATGTCAAAGTTAGAAGGGAGTTTGGCTCCTTTCGTTAATGCTCATATATATAGAGAGGGATTAAGTTTCAACATGGCGTTGACGATTCTAAACCATTTCAGCTATTTCCTCTTGCGTCATTCCCAAGTCATTATCGGTGATTTCCTCTACATGGCCCTCCTCTTGAGGGTTTTGTGATGGAAAAGAGGAGTTTTTTGGAGGATTTCTCGATCCTACTAGATTCATCTCGGGAGCCGTTTGACTTAGGTCACTTGAAGTTGATGTTTCCTTAGTGATTTCCATGTTCTTCTTGTATTTAGATCTTGTTTGAACCATAAAATAGAGATCGCTTGACATTAATCTTAGGCACAAAAGAGAAGAGCCAGAATAGGCTAAGGATCAAAAGTGATGATGGGGATGAGATAAATGGAATACAAATGATGTGGATAAATGAAAATCTTGAAGAACTTTGGGGGAGATGCTAAACATTTTTAGGGCTTGAAATGATTTGATTTTTGATTAAGGATAGTTTGACTAGGTGCATTAAGCCAAACAAGATGATAATGAAATTGTAAACCCTAGGAAGTTGTGTTATCCTAGAGAAAAATTGTACAAGAGGGTTATTTGACTAAGTGTGTTAAGCCAAATGAAGTGATTATGAACTTGTAAACCTTAGGAAGTTGTGTTATCCTAGAGGTAATTTCTCTCAAGAGGGTTGATATTTTTACTAAGCGTGTTAAGTCAAACAAGGTAATGTTGATTTTTCCTATAAGTTTAGCATGAATGATGTTTCAAAATTTTCAAGATTTTATTGGTGAAATGGGGTTTGATTTTGATTGTTGAGATATGGGTGAGAGTGATGATTTTGATCCCATACTTGACCTAGGTAAAACTTCTTCTTACAAGACCTCGGTTTTGAGGAACATGCCATAATTCCTAAGTGAGAAAATAAAAACTTTGAAAAAGATTGAGATGTTGTTGACAATAAAAATCATACAAGTTAGGGTTGTTCTTTGAAGCTTTCTTGTAGAAGTTGTAAACCAATCATTCTCTTACTTCGAGAAGTCTTTCAAGACGCTCCACACGCGATTTTGGGCTAATCTTTTTGAAGCTTGGTTTTTTGATTTTGATCTTGAGGGAAATCATTTGAGAGAACACATGTGTGAGGTCCAATTTTTTTTGTCTTTTCTTAATGAATTCCTTTTACCATAGACAATTTCTTGATCTAAAGTTTCAAACTGAATGTCTACTGTCCTAATTTATTCTCACCCCGCAAGGTTCATTATTTGGAAAGTTTGAGGAAATCAAGGAAAAAGTTTCCTATTTGTTGACTTTAGTGGAAAAAAATGATGATTAAATCCAAGCACTTAGAAACCTCTAAGGATGGAATCCTTAGGGAAAGCAAGAGCACTTGGATTCATCAAGTGTATTTGTTTCCTCCAAAGGGTTTGAAATTTTGAAGTTTTTGTAAATTTTTGTTTCCAATGTTTTTAGATCCAAGCAAAGTGTTTTGATTTCAATGACGTGCACATCCCTAGGCTGAAAAGACAATATTTGTTGGGTTCCCACTTGGACAAATCTAGTTGTGCATATTTAGTGCGGATGATTAGATGCTTGGCCACACAAGCTCCCCCTTACAGTGCACCCACTTCTTGGGTCAATCAAGCATCAATACCCATGAATCTCCCATGGCATAATTTTCATCTCTATAATAGAACCGCATGTATATATGGGGTGGCTTCAAAGGACATGACCTTTTGCACCAACAAATAGTTAAAGATTTTGGCCTTTGCTAAACAAGGGGTTTTAATTTGGACTTTCCATTCGCGGAGATTGACCCATGTGGTGATAGACCATTGTTGCCCTTCTCATCAAAGCCAACCGTGTGATACTGGCCTTTGTTCCAGTACCCACTTTTATATCCCGACTGAAAATACACTTGGCTTTAGTGTGTTACTGGTTGGGTCATTCCCTTGGGTGAGTAATTTTTCCCACAAGGTAGGCCCTCTAAGATAAAATAAAGTGAGAAAACATATTCGTAGTTCGATCAACCTTCGTTTAGAAACAAAGGGAGAACACATGCAACATGTTCCACTCACACTCACAAGATGTTTTGTTCAATTTTAATCCCAAAATGAAATGTGGAGGCCATTAATTCACAACTTAAGATCACCAAAAGGGATTTTGATTCTCAAGATCTCTATGAGGCACGAGAGAAGCGCATACATCCTTTAGATGGTATTACTTTGAGTAAGCAATTACAAAACAAAAATAACACTTGTTCATTTTAAGTCCACAAATAAAAAGTGAATTATTTTTATAACACCAAATAAAATGTGGGATTTTACTTGTTCAATTGTTAATCCTTAAACCAAATCTAGTAAGTTGTTCTAAAGTTATTTTTAAGCCCTTTGTTTGCAAAATTTGAAAGAAAATTTGTATTGTTCTTTTTAGAGCCCAAAAGGAAATTTAGTGTTCCCTAAAGCATGAACATAACAATTTTTTTTCAAGAGAGATTGAGAATTCTCTAAGAGTGTTAAACAACACTAAAGTGTTTAAAAACACTTGGTATAAGATGAGAATGATGTCATAATGCAACCTTCCACTTTTTTTCCCTCTTTACCCTAACCTCTAAAATGATTAAAACTAGAAGACACGGAGACAACAAACAAGTTAATAGCTCAAAAAGATGAGAACAAAAAGGCACATGTAAATTTTTTTTGGAAAATAAAATAAAATTTGAAATTTTTACCGTCACCCAACGACATAGTTAGAAAATGCGAAAGAGTTTAGAAACTCCAGCGGCGCAATATAGCGCTGCTCATTTATGAGAGTGACGCTCTGCAATAGGATAGAGAGTGCAATTGCGGCGCTATTTGACCCAACAACACAGTTTGGATTTTAGAAACCTGCGACTGAGTTTGAAAATTTGAATTTTGTGGGCAAGAAGATTCCAACGGTGATGTTTAGAGTTTGGAGTGGTGAAATATAGTGCCACTTGACTGATAGCAATATAGTTCTGCATCCTTGGACTGTGAGTGGTGCAGTTTCATGTAGTCACAAAAAATGTCAAAAAACCACAGATTTTTGGAAAAATGTGATGACTTTCTCCAAATCAGCCCTCGGTCTAGCACCAAAATGTGAACCCCAATCCTATACCTAGACAAACATGGCAAAAAAGCACATTATTAGACTGAAATGCAAGTTAAGACAAGGATTCCCCATGAAATTAGATTGAAACATTAACATAGGAAGAAAATAAAGAACAATACAAATGAAAGAAAATGAATCCTATTTTAATGAACAAACTATCAATCCCATGGGGGAATTGGTGCCAATTATGTGCAGAAATTGGCCCTTTCCCAATGCCTTTGTAAGCTTTGATGAAATGATCCACTTGATGGTGAAGAACAATGATGAACTCCCTAAGAAAACTTGCAATAACCTAGCTATGGTGATGGAAAATTCTCAAGAAATGTATAAAATTTCTCTAATGTGAAGATAATAACTTTGCATTCAAATTGTGGATGATGAATGGGAGGAAGAGTCTCTCATTTATAGATTTCCAAATTGGAATAATGAGCAATTTTGAGCAATGTGGGATCATTCAACATCCAATGGCCAAGTTCCACTTGTCAAGATGTGAATGGTTGAAGGTTGAGCACATTTTGATGAAAATTCCAATAAATGATATTAGGTGGATGGAGTTTTGGCCACTTGGCTCAAGGAAAAAGGACTTGTAAGGTGAAATAAATGCCTTGTTGGAAGGACTAGGTCCACTTGGATTTGAATTCAAAATTGAGGTAATATTCCCCTTTTATGCCATGTGAGGGAAAATAGCGACTTAATAAATGAATTAAATCTATTTTCATGTGCAAGTGGTAAAAGCTAGTGGATGGGACATGATTTAAAATTAATTTAGTCAAAGATTAATTAATGTAATGAGGAATTAGGAGATGTGACAATTTAGACTTAAATTTATGCATTGATTTAAATCAAATTGAAAGGAAGGGGTTAATTAAATAAATGTTTTGATTTATTTAACCAAAGGGGATAATGTTAGATTAAACCAAATAAGGTTTAATTTATTCAATTTAATGAGAAGACTTTAGAGACTTAATTTAAATAAAATGAATTATTTAAATGAACAGAGATAGAGGATTAATTAAATTAAATTGATTAATTTAATCTATAGAGAAGAAAGACCTAATTAAATAAATAATGATATATTTAATTAAGGGATGAAAGGTAATGATAAGCTGAGAGTATGATTCAGGATGAAATGATGTTAGTAATCAGAATCAAGTGTGTCGATCAATTTTCCATGTCTACAATATGAATTTGGTATGGTTGTACGTATGGGAGTTAAACTTAGGCATGACTTTCCCATAGCCACTTGCTTGTTTATTTGAGTGCATACCAACTACGTGCATATGTGTCTCATTGGGGGCTCACCTAGTGGATGACCTGAGGTTCCACTGGCCCTTGTGAGTGTGTTTTTGGTTTTCATAGTGGACATTGTGTTCCACTTGTAAAATTTCTTAGACAAACAAATTAGATCTGATCTATAGTGTGCCAGACAAATGATCAAATATTGATCCACTCCTTTTGCTTTTGCTTTTGCTTTTTCTTTCTCTTTGACAATGTATGCTTGTGCTTTTTTTGGTGCTCCTTATATCATTTTTCATGTGTGTTTTTTTGTTCCTATGTTAGTTTTCCATAGGATCTTGATCCTGGGGGCTTGCTCAACCCTCTTGATTGTTTCCATCCCATCCCGCTAACATTGGTATACTTGGACCCCTCTTGATGTGATTTTGTCTACTTTAGTGTGAGTTTGAGGCAAGTTCCTCATCTCACTAAAGTGGAGGCTAAATGTAGTCTAGAAAAAATGCATCCTATTACATTTTCACACTTTTTTGGGGCCTCCCTACTAAAATTGGGCTTCTTTATGCCTTATTTGGTCTTATTTTGCATCCACAAGCCTTAATTAATGCATCTTTCCAAGGATGATATTGAAAGATATCAATTGAACAATTATAAATTAATGAATTTGGATTGTATGACCCAGATTTAGTGATCTAGGACTCATACGCCACCTTGGGCATATGGGTCCCACCTAAGTTTCAAGGTCTAGATCTAAATTTGGTATCAAACTAAGCATTTATTGAAAAATGTGTCCGAAACTTAGCCTAATGCGAATCATATGCACCAAATGGCGTATTAGTCCTTCTTAGCTTAGAACTAATTTAAATTCAAATTCTTGGTGGGATTTTATTCTCCTCGATCTAATGTTGTCTTGTAGTGTTGTAATTTTGGGAAATTTAGCATAAACAAGTATAAATACAAGGTTATTTCACATATTTTCTCCTAACATGATCTAGCAATGCAATTATTCAAGAATAATAGAAAGTTTATGATTACAAGAGCATTCAAGAGAATTCAAGAGTGATTATCAAGTATTTTGGAGCATTATTCAAGAATTATGCATCATGTTTGTTTTGAGTTAACATTTGTGATGTAGGGTTATATGATTCAAGAAAGCATTCAAGTCAAGATACATACCATTCAAGAAAAGAGTAAAGATCCATATTCATGCTAGCCATTACTTACAAGATTGCAACCTTTGTTCCAAGGGTTTGATGAGTTACAACATTTCATATTTGTTCATTCATCAGTCGTCCATTATATTTCTATTCATTTCAAGGTTTGATTACCAAAATGGGGGTTGACCAAGGCAAATTCCTATCCACCAATTTTTTTTTGCCCCTCTATTTGATGTGTGATTTTTAGATCTTGGTTGAATATTCATTGAAGAGAAACATTGGAGAAAATTTTTCAAGTTGTCACCTTATTTTCAAGATCACAAAAAGTCACCTACAAGTTTTAATTTATTGATTTAGACTCAGAGATTTGGTAGGAGAGAAGTTACAAGAAGTCATCAAAGGATATCAGAGTTTTAGAGAAACCTTGATACTAGAAATAATTCACCAATTGTGGCATATGAGTCCCAATATACACTCTTTCAAGCATTTTTTTGTAGATCCTGATTCAAAATTTCTAGATTTTGGCTTTCGGTTTGAAACCCTAAACTGGGACTAAATCACCCCTACTAGAATACGAGTCCCAATGTGCATAAAAAAAGTATTATTTCCAAGATTTCATACCTTCATTCAAGCTCCTTAAGTTTCTAGGTGCACCTCCATACTTTTCCAGTTCATTGTTTTGATTTGAGTTCATTTCTACGTCATATGTTCAATTCCTACATATCATTTACATTCCTTATCTTTCCAAGCCCTAGCTTGGTGGTGAACCCATATTCAGTCTTTAATAAAACTTTAGGAAACCTTATTTCAGATCTCTTTCCCTCATTTCACCCCTTGATTTTGATCTCTAAGGTTTCCTTGAGTGAAAATTATAGAAAATTGGTTACCCTATCTCCTAAAATATTAGAGAAACAACATTTTTGAGGTTTCAATATGAGCATAGACTACAAATATGGTTTCACACATAAAATTTGATGGCAAACTGAATGATCAAGGGAATGGGAGTCCTCAACTACAAATCAAGGTTTTTGAAATATCAAAACATGTATAGGTGTGAAATAGTTTGAAGGTTAGTTTATGTGAAAATCCAAGTCTAAGAATTGACATAGCTCAAAAAATTAGTATTCCCTAATTTGATGAAATATTCAAGCATGAATGAGGGATTCTAAGAATTCAAAGGAGGTGATGGATGAATTTAGATATACAAATGAGTTCCCCCAAGCGGTATGAGGTTCTTGGATAAAATTGATATGCAAATAAAAATACGGGAAATGTGTTTAAATTTATGTTTTGACAATGAATAAAATACTCCAAATGCTCTATCTTTGCAAATAAAATATATAACCTTTGTAAATTGAAATGAAATGCATTAGATCTAAGACCAAAACAAAGAAAATCAGATCTGAAATAATGCAACTAAAGCCAAATATTTTATAATTTTTCCTTAAACTAAATTCACCAAGGTCTTAATTCTTAATGAAAAAAGAATGCAAATTCTTAATATTGAGAATGAAACAAATACAAATGAAAAAAAAGACCTTCAAAAAACCTATAATTTTTGATCAATTTTAAAAATGTATGCTATAAAAATAGAAAAATTGCAAGTGTAAGGTATGTCTAGTTCACAAAAATATATTGTGGAAAAACGGATCCTAGATCCAACAAGAAGATAACTAGGATCAAATTATTTTTCTTTGACTTCACATTCAAACAAAAACCAACTAGGGTTGATGATTGGCTTGCAACCACAATAGATATCCAATCTCATTATTTTTGGTCCTTTTGAGTTACAAAGATGAGTATTTTACTGTGTTTTTTAATAAGCCTACTTGGTATAAACCCTAGATCTAAAGTTATAATTTATTGAACACAAATGAAAACATAAATTGATGGAACAAAACCAGATTTAGAAAATGATGATAGAGAGGAACTTGTGACTAAAAGTTGAGTCAAAATTTTAGGGATAGGGGTGTGAGTGCCCTAGACCAAGGAGTCAACTTTGCTAAGATCTTAAAATATTTGATGATGTATTACACTCTGCTTTGTGTTTCATGTATTTTATTGCTAATGAAACCTTCAGATATGACCTACACATGAAAATAGGGGGAAAGGTTGTGTTTTATAGGGAATTTCCTAATTTAAACTCCATTTTGGTATTTTCACCTCCATGTGCAACAAATGATGATGATCAAGAGGGGGTTCCCTAGGTCAGGTAGAGGCCAAAAAAAATTTGACTATAATGATAGATGATAATGTTACCTTGGCATGAAACCCTTGTATAAGTGATTCTCACACCATAAGTTTCCACCAAAGGTTGTTTGATGTATTCTTTAATTTTTTAATAGACTTGCAAAAGGTTAGTCCACAAAACACAATAGATTGTTTTAGCTACCATGTAGAGGATAAACCAATACATCTTCACAATAAGTGCATCTAATATATATTCTTCTTCATAATTTCCTTCTTCCTTTCATTTTCAAATGTTCAAATGAGAATATTTTTTTTTATATGCATCTTGATTTATATTTTCAATTATATGCTAACCTGGGCTCTTTTTAATCCTCCAAAGACCCAAAAAAAATATTAAATTTGAAATAGGTCAAATTTAAGGTCAAGGGAACCTACACCCTAGATTAGGTTCTTTTTACCCAAATTTATTTGGATGCCAATGGATTTACTATATTTTATCAATCTGATCCCAAAATAAATAATGTTGTAGGAGAAATAGGGTGTTCATGTAGTGTGAAATTTTCAAGGGTGATAATTTACTATTGTACACATGCACAAAATAAACCATTAACAAAAAAATCTTATAGGAAAATGGGATCTCACCTCCCAACCTTAGGATTGCAACACAATCCACCTAAAATATTGGATAACTGACTTGGTGGCTAGGCAACATAACAACACAAAATTTAGAGCCCACAACTCAAATAAATTCAATAGTAGACAAAAACATTCATGCCACATATGCACAATAAACCCCAAGGAGACACCTACATAAGGGTTCTTCCAAGAACCTCATAAAGGGGGAGTGAGGACACCATATTGTGGGAAATTATTAATATATAATTATATACTTGACAACCAAATACCCCAACATATATCACATATGACCTCCACAAAACTCAAAACCCATAAAATAACTTCCATAACTCGTATTAATATAAATAGGTCATGTAGGGTTCTTCCAAGAACCTCATAAAGGGGGAGTGAGGAAACCATATTGTGGGAAATTAATAATATATAATTGTATACTTGACAACCAAATATCCCAACATCTACCACATATGGCCTCCACAAAACTCAAAACCCATAAAATAACTTTCATAACTCATTAATATAAATAGGTCATTATATGAATCATGCTGGTATTCTCACCCAAACAAATTTGTCCCAAAAGGGCCTTTAGCTCACTCATACCCCATACATGGGGTTCTCACAAAATTTTGGGAGAGCTTACTCCACCTATTTCCAAACCCAACAACTTAAAATATAATTAAAAACAACAAAAACATTAAACACAATAACACAACATATAAAATTATAACCAACACATGCATGCAATTATTTTTAACAAATCTAAAGAAAATGAGACAAGAAGCCTACCTTTAACGAACCCTAGTACTTGAAGAAGGTTGGCATAGTTTAAGAAATCACTCATTTTCCATTTTTTCCCTTAATTTTAACCTTCTATTTTCCCTACTCAACTCAACAAACTCCCAATAACGCAAACTTGCACCTCCAAATAGAAAAAAAAAAGTCCTATTCTCATCAAAATTGAAAGATGAACAAAAATATCCAATTTCCAATCTCTCATAGTGAAGGTGCCACTTGTCACCTTCACAATTTATCTTCTAACTAACCCTATGAATCTTTCTCACACATGTGTGATAAATCTCAATGAGACCACTCCTTCAAGTTGGTCTCCCAAATGTGTGAGGAAGGTAGTGAAAATTATTCCTCTTTCAATATCATCTCATCCATCCTATTACCTCATTCTTGAATTCAAGATTTGACCACATTATTAAAATTGTCACTTTTACAAATGGTGATGGAAAAGGGTTCAAAATTCATGCATGATTTAATTTGTCTTTCAAAAGAGCCCTAAACCTTAGTTCTAGGACCTAGGTCCTCATGGGAAAAATAATGAGGTGAAAATAATGTTTTAATTTGACTTTAAACTTAAGAAAAAAAGTTGAATCCAAATTTGACACATAAGATGTCATACCTTTCCATGACTTATCCAAGAATTAAAAAGGCATAAATTTCTCAACGTAAGCATCACACTTCAGAATCATAGAAAAGAATTTCACGTTACAACAATGATTTTTACATTGTAAAATAATTTTACTTAACTAAAGAACTTAGTCTCTCTAAATAGACTAGGTTGGATCAAAAGGTCTTTTCACAATAAGGTCACTATGTGATTTCCCTAATTCTATTGGCCATGGAGTTCCTATACACTCAATTTAAAGTATTAGTTTGTCATAATGAGATTCATGGGTAAAGAAAGAAAATATCGAGATGCAACTTATTCACATTTATTATTTCCTAACCAAACATATCTATGGAATAATTCCATTCTCATGATAATAATAAATTCATAAACTAACCACATTTCTAGGATAGGTGATCATGATTTATAAATATATAAAAAATATCATAACCTTGAGTCATAAAATAAAATCATGCATAGAATTAGTAAGAATAATATCATCTAGTTAATTGGTCACATACATAACATCACCAAAATTATCATCAATGTGAACCATACATGAATAAATATATCATGATTTCAAACTAAACACTCAAAATCAAAGATCCATAATAAAATAATAGAGTACAACATAAGATGTTTCATAATGATAAAAAATAATCCCAAACAGAAGCATGTAGGTCTATCACTGGAAGGTGGGCCTCACACCCTCCCCTTAGGATTGGATTTCCTCCTAGAATTCCTTAAAGAGGTGAGGGTAAAGTTTCCTCATTTTTGTAGCATCCTCCCAAGTGGTAGACAACTCATCAAATATATCCCACTAAACAATAACCTTGTTCATTTATCATCCTCAAAGACCCCACATCTAATGAGACAAAAATGTGAATTGGCTCCAATATCAACTTCTCATTCAAATCTAGTTAAAATTAATACCAATCCAAAATTAGAGATGCATCATGAAAGTATTATTGCAATAGATAACCATGAAAAACATTATGGAAACATGATAATCTAGGTGGAAAGGCTAGATAATAAGCTACTAGTTCTATCCACTTTAAGATTTGCAAAAGGACCCACAAAGTAAGGTTCAAGCTTAGAGCCCTTTCCATAATGGATTGGACTCTAATGGATGCATTCTCAAGAATACTCTATCACACATTGAGAAGATCCTATTTTACCTCTTAAAATTTGCATATTTCTTTTGGTGGTCTTGAACCTCCTACAATTGCTACTTGATCAAAACCACATGTCTCTCCATATCTTGTAACAACTTGAGATTGATGACAACTCTATCCTCAATCTTATTCCAACTTAATAGAATCCTACAAGGTTTATCGTACAATACTTGATAGTGTGGAATTCCTAAGGAACCATGGTGAGTGTTTTCATAGGAAAAATATATTCCTAACACCTGGACTAATGATTCATCACATTCACAATATATCCTCCAACACCTTATTCAGCCTCTCTATCTAACCATCTATCTCAAGATGATAATTATTACTAAAACTGAGTTGATTTTTGAAAGCCTATTGTAGTGTTGTATTAAATGTTGAGGTGAAAACTAGATCTCTATAGGAAGTAATCTTTCAAAGAATCTTATGCAATCTAAAAATATCATCTAGGAAAACCCTCACCACTACCAATGTGTAGGTAGTGTGAATTGGAGAGAACTGAGCCACTTTGATCAACTTTTCAACCTTCACCATGATGGCATCATGCCATTGTGATGAAAATTATGTACCAATAATAAATTCTATGGAAATGGTGTCCCACTTTCATTTAAATATCTTGTTAGGGTAAAGACATATTGTTGTATGTTGATGCTTGACCTTAACTCTATATAACCCAAGGAATCAACAAATACATAGTACATAGATATGTCCCCTCTAATGAAAAAATTAATCTGCCTCTAAAGTGTATCTTGAATAATTTCCCTTAATGACTCTTTGAGACTAAAAATCCTACTAAACCTCACAATACCAATCATCCTTTGGTAATTGTTGTAGTATGTGAGTCCTCAGATCTATACTAATAGTCATAGGTCCACAACCTCTTTTCATTGTCTATTCAAAGCATATACCACTACACTATCCTTTCTTTGATGTAATGTAAATAAAATTCATACTCACAAAGTAACTCTATCTAATGTCTCTATTGAGTGCTCAAGCTCAACTACATGAAGATATACTACAAAATATAATGATCTAAATGAAGCTCAAAATAGTGTCCAAGGAGAAAATTTCTCCATCTATTATGAGCATGAACAATTGAAATAAGCTCCAAGTCATGTGTAGGGTAGTTAAGTTTGTGGATCTTGCATTTATGTGACTCATATGTGATAACTTGAGCCTCCTACATAAGAATTTCTACTAAACCATCTATGGATGGGTATGTAGAAAACACAAAATATAACTTCAAATTAGGTATAGCTATAATGAGAGAATTGGTGATACACTCCTTAATGGCCTAGAATTCTCTCACACATTGCTTAATCCACTCAAATATCTTCCCTATTTACTAAAGGGAAGTGATGTGATGTGTTATCCTAGAAATCCTCTACAATATTGTGCTAATAGATATGTAATACCATAAATCTCACGATCTTTGTAATAGTGGTGGGTACTGAACACTCCATGATTTTTCTAATATTTAATGGATATGCAAAGATACCATCACTTGAGATAATGTAACCCATGTAATAGACCTATATATCTATAATAATGAACACTTATCTAGATTGGAATATAATTGTTGTCTCCTTAAAATATATATAACATGTCACAAGTGCTCCTCATCATATTCCTCTTTCCATGAATAAATAAAGATGTCATTGAATAATTTAGTAACATAAATTGATGTAGGAAGGTACATAATACCTCATTCATTAATCTGGTGAACACTATAAGGGAATTCATCAAACCAAATGACACCAATGTAAACTCATAAATATAGTATCAAGTCTTGAAAGATGTATTATTAAGATTTGCATCCACAATATTCAACTAATGATACCCATAAATTATGTATATATTAGAGAATAATTTGGTTTTCCTCATATGATTAAATAGTCCATCAATCTTGGGTAGAGTTTAATGATTCTTAATCATTATTTTTCTCAACTGTATATAATCGATACATAAATTGAGGAACCCATATTTATTATTAATGAAAATGATAGGTGGACCACAAGGAGATATGGTAGGTTAGATGTGACACTTATATAAAAGATCATCTAAATAGATCTTAATCTCATTGATCTCTCATGTCCTCATCTTGAAAGGTGCCCTAAAAACCAACTACGTTCCAAGAATCAAATCAATATGAAATCCACCACACAAGGGGGTGGTATCCCTAGTAACTATGAAAGATATAAATATACAAAATATGAGAATTGGATGATCATCTAGGGATACATCTATTAAGCCATCCAACTTATCAATTATAGAAATTAAAAACATCTAACATCCCTTTTGCATGCACCACTTCAACTACATAGTGGAATCATATGAGAGAGTGGACTATGTACTCTTGAAATTGTCACCATCACCCAATGGTCATCAACAAACTCAACCACCATACAAAAGCAATCAATATTATCTTGATGTGCATCAAGTTATTTTTTACCCAAAACTATGCCATAGGATCCCATGTGTAACACGAAGGTCCATTGATGTAGTGATAACTCCAAGAACAATCTTACAATCTTGCACCACTAAATCTATGGCCACCTTGGCCCTTGAAGCTAACTCAACCTCCCACCTATTATCCTGAATAGATTCCACTAGCATGTAATTATCCACCATAGATGGGGAGAAAAAATAATATGATGCTTTGGAATCAAATAAATCACTAACTAAAACATCACTGGTCATACTTGCAACCTCAATGATAGCGGATTGATTCTTTTCCTTGGTGGTTCTCAACCATTGAAAATATCTATCAAAATTTCCCACATCTCTAATTTTCACTTAGAAGCTCCAGAATAGGGCCCACTTACCCTAAATCCTTTTGGATTCTCTCTAGCCAAGTTCCTTGCACCATGAAACATATAGCAATGTCCTCTCATTTAAACCTAGGCTAACTAGGTCTTGTTGAATTGAGATGTTTTAGGCCTACATGAAATACTATGTCCTTCTTTGAAGGATCACTGATATCAAGGTCCTAAGTGTTGAACCTATGACTTCTCCCTATGTGGACCTTGTGACTACAAATCCTTAGGGTATCCAACCTATGCACCTTTTTTTGATCTAAGCCTTTGTGCTTGTTTTTTCTACTACTGTGGTCTATTGGTCTTAATAAAGGGCTTGAATCCTCCATTCATTGGAAGGGGAGGTCTAAAATATTTGATCCTAACGACCTTGATTGTAGTTTTGAAACAACTCACATGAATCCTAAGAACTAACATAAACCTCCTTCATAATATGGACCTTCTACACAATGACCCTAAGGTCCTTTGGGTTGGCCATATATATAAGGATTAATATATGAGGGTTCAAACCCCTCAATGAAGTGGTTGATGAGTAACTTCTCATCCTAAATATAATCCACATACTAAAAGAGGCTCAAAAACTAGCTCTCATATTGTGCCATAGTGAGGCCACTCTACTAAAAATCATGAAACTCATCAATATAGCTTATAAAGAAGTGCCTGGAAATATATTGTGATTTGAATCACTTTAGAAAGGCTTCCCATGAAAGAGAATCCAATGTAAAAATTTTCTTCTACTCTTCTTGGTGCCACTAGGTAGAAGCGAGTTCTCTTAAAAGGTGAACTATAAACCTAGTCTTCAGGTTTCTCTCATAGGATTACAACTCAAAGAATCAATCAAGTCTAAGTAAACAAAACTTTTCCTCCTCCCCATTTGTGGATTGTAAGAACGTGGATGGCTAGAGTTGAATTAGCACCTAAATATAATCTCCTACATCCATTGTTTCCCTTAGTTCCCTAAGTGTGTCATCTAGCCATCCATAGGTCTTAGATATCTCAACATGGTGATATCCCACTAGAATTCTTGCCATCATCTATTCTTCTTCTCTCTCAAGGACTCTATAGCTCTACAAATCTATGAAAACTAGGAGTACAACTAAAAAAAATTGACACAACTTTCTGTTTATAGCCACTTAACCTTGATACTTCCCACTCCCTCCCCTCCCTCCCCACATTCATCCTAAGTCCTCCATTGCATCCATCTAAAATTTCTTCTTGTTATTTAGTGTTTTCCTCACACCTACTTAGTTGATCACACCTTTTCACGAGTTTGATGTATAATTTTTATTTTTTCGTTAGCCTCCCAAGGGGGCATCCTACCTCAATTTCTTTATTTGTTAGGGAAAGATAGGTCATGACATCAAAAAATCCTTCACAATTTCTTTGAAAGAATGCTATAAAATAGTACTATCTCAAAGAGGGGGAAAATATACCCACCTAAAAATGACACTCATTTTTTCCAAAACATCATCAATTTCGGTCATCTTTCCTCATTAATATGTTTTCTAGATTTAATTATTTAATTATTTAATTAACATTGTTTCCCCTTCATCCTTGATAATTAGATAATTTTAGTTATTTAATATTTAAAATTCAAAAATTTCCCTTCAATTCTGCTTTAATTAAATAATTCTTAATTATTTAATTAGTTCAAGTATTTCATCATTTTACTCTATATTAATTAAATAATTTTAATTATTTAATTGATTTATTAATCATTCCTCTCTTTCACATTAGTTAAATAGTTTACAATTATTTAATTAATCTAATTATTCTTCCATATATTATCTTCTTAAAATAAAATTATTATTTTATTTATTTCTCCCACTTTGCACATGAATTAAATAATTTATTTATTTAATTCTTTTATTAATTATCCATGCAATTTCCACGTCATCATTTAACTTCCACTCACTTCTAGTTCACTCAACAATCATTTTAGTCTTCTACCCAATATATTTAGTCTTTTGCCTAATCTATCCAGTCTCACTAATAGTCACTCATGCTTATCTCATAAATTAATTTTACATAACTTCTCCATATGATCAATTATCTCACATCATGCAATTAGTTCCTCATCTCTATGAAATATCAAAAAATGGATGAGGATGCTTTCATATGGTTTAGAACATAGAGAACAACCCACTTTATAATTATCTCATTGAAGGGAAACCCTAGAGATCTCAATGAAAAAGAGAAAGAGAACTTGCAATAGCATTGTACTAGGATATGATTGTAAACTAATAAGGGTTTAACCAACAAGTTCAGACTTGGAAAGGAAATGCAAGATGTAATGCTTAACTCTAATATGAAGCAATCTTTCACTAAATGACCTAAAAATACATGAAAATAAAAACCGAGTGGTGAGATCTCATAAATATGCACCTGGAAACCTAAAGGAGGCTAGAATGAGCTTTGAAACATTGAAAATATTGAAGTTTTGACCTACTGGGAGTCATACACCAATTTGGGCGTATCAGTCCTAGATTAGGGTTTTTGGGCAAGAACTAGTTTCTGGAAAAAGGGCATCTAAATCTGCAAGAATATTGAAAAACACTTATAGTTGGAATCATATGCCACTTCTTTCGTATCAATCCCATTCCACTTTTTCAAGAATTAAAAGTTCATATTTGTACTCCAATCTCTACTCTTTCATTCCAAACCGATTTATAGATTTGAATCCATGGAAAGACTTGCAAACAAGAATATAGACTTGATTTGCTTATGGGGGGTTTTCCTCACTCAAACCCGTAGTATGGTAGTTAAACCTTGATAGAAAAAATGAAATATGAATGAAAATAGGAATGAAAACCCCAACCTTAAGTGTGTCTAATATTAGGAAATCTTAAATGCAATGCAACCATGTTCTAATGTGCAAGAGTGAGATGCATGAATGAAGCTTGTATATGAATAACTCACTTTGAGAGATCTCTAATCACTCAAATGAGACTTTATAATTATTGTACCTTCCTTAGGCTAAATGTAGAGTGATAGTGGAGGATGGAATCACTTAGGAAACAAGTCATTAAGCTTGGCTTGATGGCTAGTTGCATCTCTCCAACCTAGAATCCATCATGATTCACTATAGGAAACCATAATCAACCCTTGTAAATGATATATATTGAAAGAAAGTGAGATTGAAGACTAGAAAAAACACTTTAATGTTGCTCCAAGAATTCAACTTTTCTTGCTTTTGAAACTTGAATGCTCTTATGAAAGAATGCTTGAAGACTCTTGAATGTTTGGATCTTGAAATTACTCTAAAAAATGCTTTCCTAGATGAAATAATGACTTTGAAGCTTTCTTATATAGGAATTAATACCTAATTTACCGTTATTCAGATATTAAAAGCTAACATCAACCAAAAATTTGAATTAAAAAGTTGATTTTCCTTATCAAACCCTAAAAAGTCCCCAAATAGGACTCATACACCAGCCTTGGCATATGGGTCCCACCTAGGGGGAATCATATGCCCAGGGTGGCGTATGCGTCCCACCCTAGATTTTTGGGGTGGGTTGTTGAAAATTTGAGTGTTTTTGATGATTTTGTCAGGTTTTTAGCTGAAATAAGCCTCACAATTTGAAATAATGGGTCTTAGTGGCCTATTAATGATGATTTAAAGAGTAATTAATGAAAGGGTACTAAAATAGGTCCAGCTTAAATGAGAAATTGCAGTATCTACAAGAAAGGGAGTACAATTTCCATCTTTATATCTAGCCCCCACTTTAATTTCCATATGACTCTACATGAATATGTAAGCTAAAGGAATCCCAACGATAAAATTTGTTTCATAAAAGGATACTTAGATAGGTTCATTCACAACACAAGAGAATGAAGCCTCCACTATAGCTATCTACAAAACCACAATATTAGGAACCACATCCTGCAACACGAATTTGTTAGTTGTCCAAAAATTTTCTTATCTAACTTCTTCTAGTACTTAATTTCGAGGGTAGATGTATGCCCCCCTTGATTCCACTTTCTTTACGGAGGTGGAATCAAGGTAGCGGTCTAACCATATCGAATAAGGTAATTCATATCATAGGGTATTTCCAAGTACCATACCACATAATGGTAGACACTTGATGAGGACGAGCAAAAAATCATGATTCCAACACAACAAATGGAATTGAAAACAAATCTCTCTAGCTCCTGTTATGTTAATTTTGAATGAAAGGAACTTTCTAACCCTAATATAGTAAAAACCATAATTATTAGCACATATAATCTAGTAAAAAGTGAAGTTATTTTTAACAATTTTTTATTTTACCTTCTTGTAGCTTGACTTTGGTGTAGAGTGACTTAATATGCCAAGTCGACAAGAATACAATCCCTTGAGACTGGATGCCATATGGGATCAGGTAGCCCATGGTGAGTGATATGATCAAGTGAGTTGATTTTTCTGCTTTAGCTTTTTCCTTATGCATTTTTTGTATGTTTTTACGCATTTTTAGGTTTATTTAGGACCTTGGAAGAAATTTTTGTAAAGCGTCCCATTTTTCGTAAAGTGTCCCATTTCTTGCAAAGTGTCCCATTTCTTGCAAAGTGTCCCCTTTTTTCGCAAAGTGTCCCATTTCTTTGTGAAGTATCCCAAAAGGGGTCTAAAGTGTGTAGGACCCTTAGAAGAGTACACTAGAAAAAAAATAGTACATTGTTTTAGTTTTCGATGTATATATTTAATATTATAGAATGCTTATAGGATATATTTTTTCTTTTTTGTTAGATTCCACCCCATCCACGACAACATCTTAGCAGCAGGCAAATTGTTTACCTCCGAGACCTAGCCCCAAATCTATCAAAGGAGGAGATACATGTTGGATGTTGTGGTTGTGTTTATGATATCTGGTTGTCATTGATGTCAACAGGATTAACATTAATGTCTTTAAGACTGTATATGTCGAGGATATTGAGAAAATTGTAATAAAATATGTTGTACGTTGTCTATGAAGTAGTGAAGATCAGTATGATGGAAAGTTCATTATGTTGATGGTGAGAAGTTTCAGATTAAAGGGTTTGTTTTCAAGTGTATCTAGTTTATCCATCGAAAGTTTCAGAGGTGCGCATGAAGATTTGAGCGAGTTATGAGTTTTTGTGTTCGTATAGTTATTTTGTTATTGTAGTTGGTGTTCCTGGAAGAAGATAATGTGATTCTAGTAATATGAGTTGTTGTGTATGATCTTGTGGTGTTTGTGGATGTTTCTAGATTATTCTCTATCTGTGTTACACATCTACATTGATTGTTGTGCTCATGATTGATTATTTTCTCTTAAGTGTTCACGTTTTTCATGTTCATGGACGAAAGGGTGTTTGTAACGTGTTGTGGATCTTTGAGGAATAATTTTTGAAGGTGTTTTGTGTTCGAGGATATTATTTTGGGTCTTCACTATGTTGTGGAAGACCTTGGTAGATTCACATTAATAATCTTTATTGTTTTTGGCTGACAGTTTATATTTATTTTATTATTTTATTGAAGCCAACATGTAACAATGTAATTCCTTGTTGCAGATATATACAAGTGATTGTTTCTTCATTTGAATGTGATCGAGGAAGTGTGTGTGCATGAATAATGTTCTAAATATTTTGAAGGTAGAGCAAAGTGTGAAGAAGAGTGAAGAAGTGTTCATGTGCTTAATCGAAACTATAATCAGGCATTAGCATATGCTATTTTCTCAGTTCAAGATCTTTTAGATGGATTTACTCTGAATATTACTGTAAGACAACGAGTCTTCCCTTGGGTAGTAAGCCTTTTTGTAATTGAGTAGTGAGCTCTAGGTAGTTTTCCTAAATGCATGTGCATTCCTAATTTTTCTATACTTTTAACAGAGTATAAACTTGTGGATTAACCTCTATCATGGTTTTTCCCCTAACAGGGTTTCCACACAAAAATCTTGGTGTTATGTGTGTTTCTGATGTGTTGTTGATTTATGTTTTCATGGTTATTAATCATATATGAGAATAAGGGTTAACAAATTTAATAAGTTTGAAATTCTATGAAAAATAATTCACCCCCCTTTCAGTTGTCTTCCCTTGTGTTGCCAACAATTGGTACCAGAGCAGGTTCCTTGGAAGAATTTTAACATCTTGAGGTGATCTAGGATGGCGACATATAAGAATGATAGTCCAAGATTTGATGGAACAAATTATTCTCTGTAGAAGAATCGAATGGAGTGTCATATGAGATTCATTGGTGAATCCTATTGGAACATTACAAGTAATAGGTGTGTTATCCCTCAATATGGTCCTACTACTAGTGTTGAGATTAGGGATGTTGAATACAATATTAGGGCTAAGGAAGCATTGTTGAGTTCTTTGACTGATTTTGAGATGATGAATGTTATGGATCTAAAGACTGCTTATGAGATCTAGAAAAATTTGGAATCTTTGTATGAAGGTGATACTAATGTGAAGATTTATAAGCTACAAAGTTTGAAAGGGAAATATGAATTGTTGAAAATGGGTAATGATGAGAATATTCTACCTTCATGCAAAGAGTGAATGAACTTGTGTGTGGTATCAGATGTGCTAGTGGATAGTTGGATGAATCAAATGTTCTTTCTTATGTGCTTAGATCCTTGCCTAATGCATAAAAAATCAAAGCTACAACTATTGATGAGCTCCGGACTGTGACAAATAAAACTAGAGATATGTTGATTGGTAAAATTAATGCTTTTGAGTTGAGTGAATTTAGTGATGCCCTTCGTAAGACAAAATCTACATTCAAAGCTACTACCGCCAGAAGAGATATGATATGGGAATTTCTTCTAGAAAGGTATTCAAGTATGAGGAAGAAATGAGACAGATTGAAGAAGAAGAGAGAGAACTGAATGAGCTTGAAGAACCTATTATCAAAAGAGAAGCTGGAGGACAAGGTAAGTATAAAGGAAATTTTCCTATTAAATGTTTTTCTTGCAAAAAGATAGGTCATTTTGAATCAAGGTGTCCGAAAAGAGTTCCTAAGTCAAGACCTAACAAGACTAAATTTCAAAGGAAGTGTTATTATGTTGTTGATGAAGGTGTGGAAGATGATGAATTTGATAAAGGGAATGTAAGTGAAGATGAGTTTGTGTTTATTTCTATCAAGGAAATTAATCCCATGTCTACTGAATCTACTATTTGTACAAATGTGGAGAGAGCCCTAGCTACTTGAGTTGAAGAGAAGGATGAATGGGTAATTGATAGTGGATGATATCATCACATGACAAGTGATAAAATAAAATTTGTGAGCTTGGAAAAGTATGATGGTGGTTTTGTAAGATTTGGTGATACAAATGGTGGTATAATTCATGGCAGAGGATGTATTTATTTTGATGCTTAGCATAATACTAATGATGTTCTTAATGCTGAAGGTTTGAAGCATAATATTTTAAGTGTCAGATAGATAGTTGATAAGGGATACAATCTTCAATTCAAGGATGGAAAGTGTAGAATATTGGGAAGTTTTGGAAATGTGATTGCTTTAGGTACAAAACAAAAAGGTAACATCTTTCACCTAAATGCTGCTAGTAAAAGTTGTTTGATTGCTCAAGTTGATGAAAGTTGGTTGTGGCATACGAGAATGTGTCATGTAAAATTTGAAAATATTATCGAGATAATTTCTACTCAAGCAATGAGAGATCTTCCTAAGTTGGTAAAACCCTCTAATGCCATATGCAAGGAATGTCACTTAGGAAAGCAAACTAGAATTTCATTTCGGAGCAAATGACATTGTTCAAATCAATTGTTGGAGCTTGTGCATATTGAATTGTGTGGTCCTACTAGATTCAAAAGTTTACAAGGTTGCAGGTATTTCATGTTGCTTATTGATGATTATTCTAGGATGATGTGGGTTACTTTCTTAAGGGAGGAATTTGAAGCTGTAGAGAAGTTCAAGAATTTTAAGGCTATGGTTGAGATAGAGACAGGTTTGAAGATTAAGTGTCTAAGATCATATAGAGGTGGTGAATTCACTTCCCATGAGCTTAATTATTTTTGTGAAGTGCATGGGATAAAGAGACAATTATTTGCATCATAGACCCCTCAACAAAATGGAGTTGTGGAAAGGAAGAACATGATAGTTCAAGATGCTGCTAGGACTATGATGGTGGAAGGAAATGTTCCTCATATCTATTGGAGAGAAGCTATGAGTACTACTATTTATATCCTCAACCGGGTACAAATCAAAGGTGATACTGGTAAGACCCCTTTTGAGCTATGGTTTGGTCATAAGCCTACTGTTAGATATTTCAAAATCTTTGGGAGTAAATGCTATATCAGAAGAGATGAAGATATAGGAAATTTTGATGCTAGGAGTGATGAAGGAATATTTCTTGGTTATTCTACTAAGAGTAAGGCCTATCGATGCTACAATAAGAGATTAAGGAAAATGGTTGAAAGCGCAAATGTTAAGGTTGATGAAGACATTGCTAGACCATCCAGAACCTATGGATATGATTTTGATGATCAGAATGCGTATACAAACAAAAGTCAAACTTCAATTCAAGTTTAGATCATTCTGATGAATCAAGAAGATCAAGAGGAAGGAGAAGCTAGTGAAAGTGCAGAAGAGAGATCACAAGAGCATGAATTTCAAGAAAATCCTAAGACTCCAAGGTATGTGAGATTAAATCATTTAGAAAATCAGATTATAGGTGATAAGAAAAAAGGTGTCCAAACTAGGAGAGGAATTGTAGAAGAATACTATTTGATATCAAATACTGAGCCAAGTAATGTAAATGAAGCATGTAAAGATGAACATTGGATTGAATCAATGAAAGAAGAACTACAACAAATTAAGAAGAATAATACATGGATTCTTGTTCCTAGAACTAAGGACAAAAATGTAATTGGAACTAAATGGTTCTTTCGGAATAAATTGAATGAGCAAGGTGAAGTTATCAGAAACAAAGCAAGACTAGTTTGTAAATGGTATTCTTAGATGGAAGGAATTGGCTTTGAAGAGAATTTTTCCCATGTTGCTAGAATTGAAGCGTGAGACTGTTTCTTGCTTATGCGACTTACAAAAACTACAAGGTTTATTAGATGGATGTCAAGTCAATATTTCTAAATGGTGAATTGGAAGAAGAAGTGTACATTGAGAAACCTGATGGATTACAATTGACTGATCATGGAGATATGGTTTTTCAGTTGAAGAAATCATTGTATGGAATCAAGCAAGCCCCTAGAGCTTGGTAAGCCAAATTGGACAAGTATTTGTTGAAGCTTGGATTTAACAAAGATACTCCTGATAGTAATCTATATTTCAAGATTGATGATGATAAAGATTTTATTGTGGAAGTCTTTGTTGATGATATCATTTTTGGAGGATATGATGGTTGTGCATGAAGTTTGCTGATGAGATGCATAATGAGTTTGAGATGTAAATGATTGGAGAGATGAAATTCTTTTTGGGATTGAAAATTACTCAGTTAGATAAAGGGATATGTATATCTCAGTCCAAGTATGTAAAAGAATTTCTAAAGAAATTTGGTATGGAAGATTCAAATCCAATCGGTACACCCATGGTGACTGGATGTAAGTTGACAATAAATGATGATTCTCCGAAGGAAAATAAGACTACATACATATCAATGATTGGTGGAATACTTTATTTGACTCAAACTAGACCTAACATCATGAATGTTGTATGTATTGTTGCAAGATTTCAAGCCGATCCTAAAGAATCTCATGTGACTGTTGTAAAGAGAATTTTCAGATACTTGAAGGGAATAGTTGATTTTGGCCTATGGTATCCTAAAGATGACGATCTTACTTTGAGTGCCTTTACTGATACCAATTGGGAAGTATATGTGAATGACAAGAAATGTACTAGTGGTGGCACATTTTTCTTAGGAAAGAAGCTGATTTCATGGTTAAGTAAAAAAAAAATGCCATTTCTTTGTCTACTATAGAGGCATAATACATTGCTGCTGCTAACAATTATACTCAAGTATTGTGGATGAGGCAGATGTTGAAAGATATCAGAGTTATGAATGATGAGCCTATTGTTATATTCTTTGATAATTCAAGTGCAATTAACATTTCTAAGAATCCGGTGCTGCATTCAAACACCAAGCATATATCTATCAAGTTTCACTTTTTGAGAGAGAAGGTGAGTGAAAGGGAAGTCAAATTGCAGTATGTGCCTACTAAGGAACAAATTGTAGACATATTTACCAAGCCATTGCCTAAGGATAATTTTGAGTATCTGAGAGGGAAGTTAGGGGTGATTACCCCTCCTAAACATAACTGATATGCATTATCTTGCATCAATCTGTGCATTTCACAATCATATTGTTGATGCCAAAAATTGACAAGGTAATAGACTTTTGTGGGAAATTCAGTTAAAGGGGGACCTATTGTGCTAAACTGAGTGACCTCTAGATTTATAAGAAGCCGAGTCTTCTATAGATGGGGTTTTGAATGGGAAAAGGAAGCAGCTATAAAAATAAAAGTGTCTAGCTAGGGCGATGCATCGAGACTTAGATGTAAAGCATGATAGACCTATCTTGTATATGTGATATAAGGCCCCGTTCAATAATCTGCTATGTTCAGAATGAAAATAAACTAAGGTAAAATCTAAATGATTCACTTTAATGAAATAAAATAATATTCATATGCATGTATTGAAAAGAGGAGTCAAAGAAATGATCTAAATTAGCAAAATTGCATTCATATTATAGAAGTTCTGTAAATGAAATATTCAACACCACAATGACACAATAAAACTTTATCAAAATATTCAAGAAAATAGAAAGGCTGAACAATGGCATAGTCCGCAAGTCTTTACAATAATATGAAAAGTGGTAAAGGCCTAGTTCTTCTACCAATATATCTTCTCTAAATTATGAACACTTGCTTTGATCTAAGAAGTAATATTTGTAATGAAACCTATCTCAGTGAGACAATAATCGAAAAGATCATCCGATCATGGGTAATGATGTGTTTCATATGATTTCCCCTTTGCCGTTGCAACCAAAAATATTTGAGACATGAACGAGGACACCCCAGAGCCAGATTCATCCCCTACGAATGATGGAGGTGGTCCCAATAGACCAGAGTGTTGACATGTGCAATTCAATCATGGTGGTAGTTGTTAGAAGATCATGTGGTGAATGGTCGAGGGATGATGCTCATTCATCCCCTTAAGCGATGAAAAACCTGCAATATGAAGACACATGGAGGTCTCTGAACATATCATGCTGAAGGTTGGGTCTGCCAAGGAATGTGCGTGGATAGATGCTACGCGACAGCCACTTGGGGCCTGAAAGGGGAGCGATGCAAAGGGTCATAGAAGATTGCGAACTACTGAAATGTGGAAGCATGCTGCAAGCTTTTGAAAAGCGAGGGGAGGAAAACCTTATGAAGAACACTTTATTAACAAGTAGCGACATTCGCAATGAGACTTCGCCAAAGGAGTCCAATGTTGATTTTTCTTTAGAGAAGGGTGTGGCTGATACTTAGGCAAAATAGAACTACCCAAAGGGATCATGAGAATTTTGTATTCACAGCTCTTGGCAACTTAATAGGGGTGTTTCACCTGCAGAATGAGGAACCCAAAATTTATAGTTTGTAGACTAGAGACTTATCCATCGAGCAGTGTGATTAGAGCTTAGAGAGGGCAGTCTAGAGACGCAACCATTCATTGGATGGAGTCGATATGTCACGTAGATTCTCTTGTGCTCCATGTAGATTGATAACTTCTTTGTAAGGCAGCACCAACAATATACTAGCCCAGGATTCAAGTTGAAAAAGAAGCTACACAATTGGATGAGTGATGCCCTCAATATCTCTTGCAACAAGGGGCTGATTGAAACTTTGAAAGGAAGATGAGTCCGATTTCTTCTCCTCGATATTTGCTGCCATATGCTCTGCCGTGGCCATTGAATCATCTTCAAGAAACGGAAATGGTTAGCCCATTTGAGTTAAGTGACCAAACCTGGCCCGCATGCTTTCCATGAGCTGATCCAATTTGGTGGCACACTCATTGGCATGCATGATAACTTCATGATAGTGGATGAACCTATTGGATGTTTTAGCTACATCTTTTTGGTCTTCATTCCCTATGTAATACCCCTCCATTTTGATTCTTGTTCAAGTTGTTTTATGCTATGTTTGGTTGCAATTACTTTGATACTGGATACATTTTGTTATAATGTTTTGATCGCTACTATTGAGTGACAAATATTATTGTGGGATGTAGTTATCTGATTATTGTTTCACTTGCATTATGGATTAATGATGTTGTAGAGTTAACATGAGATATTATTATGAGATTATTGGAATTATGATGGAAGTGTCAGTTTTGATGAGTGTATTGGTGAAGAGGACGGTTTTGCATCACTCACTTGCGAGCGCCCTGCGAATCTGTAATTTCTTCTTCACGATGTGTATTATATGCTGGATATATTGTATGATGTTGTTACTTGGTTGCAGGATTGCAGGTACATGACATCGACTCCACCTGGTTTCACAGGTTTGAGCGTGTCGATCCAACGGTTAAGTTGAACGGGAGATAGTAGCTAGGTAACATGTGTCAAGTCTATACCCTAGCCTTAGTGTGTCATCAGTTGTGTGTGTCGAGTCATTGTCTGTCTTGCTTTGATGTTATTTAATTCTGAAGAATTCTTGATTTGGAAATAGATATTTAGAATAATTGCATTTAAATCATGTTGATGGTTATTTAATTTAAATAATGCAATGTGGATAAAAGTTTATATTTAAATTAATTAATTATATTTAGTTTATTTAATTAATTAAATTTGATCCAAGGGGTTGAATTTAGTTATTAAATAATTAAATTAATTAATTAAACGTGATGCAAGAGAATGAAAGGAAATAAAAGAATTAGAATTAATTTTGGAATTTAATTCCAACGTGTGAGAATTAAATTAGAAATTGTAATTAAATGTTTATTTGAGAAATTGGTTGCAACTTTGGAAATTAATTTATTATTTGAAATTTCATTTTAAATTGAAAGTGGGTTTTGAAAAGTGAAATTGAAATTGAAATTGAAATTGAAATTGAAATTGAAAGTGAAATTGAAATTGTGAAATTGAAATTGAAATTGAAATATCTAATTTGCATGTAATGTGAATTAGAGTTGTAAATATTGAAATTGAAATTGAAATTGAAATATCTAATTTGCATGTAATGTGAATTAGGGTTGAATTAGGTATTTTTGATTTATAAGAATATATGTTTTAATTTTAGGGCAAGAAAGTTTTTAGAAAAATACATTTTTACAGCAGGGAAGAAATTTTGGAAAATTTGCACAAGGGTTTGAAGAAAGATTGATTGTAGAATTGATTGAAGGAAACATTGTTTGCATTTGTTGGATTTTGGATTGGATTCATTGGAGGATTGAAGAAAATTCAGGAAATCTTTGGAGGAGGCTTGCATCAAAAATTCATCTCTTCCTGTAGCTTCTTGTACCAGGTTTTCCTCTTTGTGTTTTATTGTTCTTGATTGTTTTTCTTTAAAATAGTAATGATTAAAGATTTGTTTGTTAAATCTGTTTTAGAAAATAAATTTGATATTAGAAGAAAAGAATTAAACAAAGTTACAGCCTTTGCTTGTGAAAATTCTTGAGTGAAAATTGTGAAAACCTTAGTTGAATTTAAATTATTTGGAGAAATTGATTTTATTGTTATTGAAATCAAACATAGAGATTGAACAATGCATTTAGAATGTTTTTAGAAAATGAAACTTTCTGTTTATTATCAAAAAATGGATTTTAAAATCTGCAGTATAGTTATATTTTCATGGTAAAATGGTCTGATTGCGTCGCCTATAACTTCACTTTTACAAACTGGGTTTTTCAGGAAATTTAAAGGGTTTTTGCATTTTGAAATTTTCTAACCCCTGTCCAAAAATTTAAATACCCAGATCGTAGTTTTTGAGTTATGCTTAAAACATGAGACTGCTGTTAAATTATTTTCCCATGGCTGTTCTGAAAATAAAATAATAATAAATTGATATTTATAAATATTAATATTTTATGTATTGTTATTATAATATTAAAATATTATTTAATAATATTTTATATTATAATTTATAATATTAAAGTATTATATTTATTTATATTATTTTAAATAAAATTTGATTATGAGAAATTATTGTTATTTTAAAATGGCATGTTAAAGTTTAATTGAAGGAGTTAAATATTTGATTTAAAGAATGCATAATTTAAAATTGAATTGTGGAATTTAAATCCATATGTAAAAGGTCCAATTATTAATTTGATTTAATTGGAAAAATATATTTATATTTTGGAATATTGATGATGAAAGATATTTTTATTTTGAATTAATCAATTTGATATTTTGTAAAGGATAGAAGATATGTTAAGGATTAAATATATTTAAATATATTAATTTATATTTAGTATATGTATATTGAAGGTATTTATCCATTTGAAAGAATAAATAATATTTTATATTATTTTATTCTTTTGTTTGCAAATTGGGTATTATTAGTGTTCTAAAAGAAATAATTAGTATGTGTAGAAAATGTATAGAGAAATATATTTAAATATATTGAAGAATTATAGAAATATTTATATTGAAATGTTTGTTTTATTTAATGAGATTTAATTAGAAACAATATGAATGCGTGGCCAAATGGACAAGCCAAAAGATATTTTTATACATTGATGAAATTGCATGTTTTTAAATGGATGGTTGATGAGACATAGACTCCGGATAGAAAATTGGAAAAGATTGTTTGCAATAGTGTTAGGTTGCATTAGAAGTAAATTTAGAAACTATCTCTATTGAAAAAGGCAAATAGTTATTATGTTTTATTTCCATAGAACAAATTAATCGTTGTGATTGGAATATTAAAGAATCTATATAATTGAGTTTATTAATATATATGTTTGGTGTATATATAATATGGAGCATGTAAAATATGTTAAGGGTAAATTCATTATCGTATTTCATTTTTATAAGATGTATGCAATGTATTATTGAATAGAGATTTGAAAATGGATTGATTAGTGTATATGGAAAATGGATAGAGAAACAATATGTTATTATATTAAAGTGATTGAATGTTTTGAATGAGATGTAAGATTTGGTTAGGAAATGGAAAAAGTTTACTTGCATGGATTTGTGTCGATTTAAAAGCAAATTAAGAAGTTGTTTTATTGATGAGGCAATCAATTATGTTATTTATTAATTTCTATTTAGATTAATTGAATCATTGTGATTGGATTATGAAAGAGATATGGATTTAGTATATCCAAAAGTAGTATCTTCCTTATGATTATCTTAAAGGATTTAATTCTTTGTATTCAGTAAAGGGAAGTAAGTTTAATTGTTTTAAATTCCAATAATGAAAAGGGAAATAGGGGTTATGATTATTTTAGATGATCTACTTATCATGTCTTTGACTTTGTCAACACTACCTATTGAATGAATATGGATTTAGGAAATCCAAATATTATATTTGATTGATGACTTGAATGCTTTTGTTGTTATGTCGTCAAGTTGCATTGTTGGTTTTGGGATTTAGTGTTAGTCCTAAATTATAAGTCTTCCAGAAGAACTTAGAGGATAAGGGTTATTGAATCTTTATGCCATCCTGTTGTTTTCCTTGGGTAGTGCATGGCGTCTTTTCAGTTTTACCCGGTTTTCATGAACGGGGATGTTTGCACCTCCTTGGTTTAGGAGCGGATTATGGGATCCGTGTCTCCTTGTATGGAGTGACCTTGTTATGTGGTTTCATCTTGTTGCCTCCTGTGAAAGGAGTGGACTATGTGTTATTGCCTCCAAGATGTTTGGAGTGGGATATTTTGTACCTCCTGTGAAAGGAGTGGACTATGTGTTGTTGCCTCTAAGATGTTTGGAGTGAGATCTTTTGTACCTCCTGTGAAAGGAGTGGACTATGTGTTATTGCCTCCAAGATGTTTGGAGTGAGTTTCTATTATTTGTATCCTCTTTGTGTTGGAGTGGATTATGATGCCTAGTTGGTATGCACTTGTGGTTTCCTTGGTGGATTGTTTGAGTGTGTGTTGTCGAATACAAGAGTGGCTTCTGTTAGGCGCCAGAGCCCAAAGAGGTAAACTGGATAACCTTCAGGAGTGATTTAAACAAGTGATAATTAAAATAATGTACTTAGAAGATTAGGACTAACTTCTCACATTAATCAAGATAATTTTACCTCACTCATAGACACAAGGGCTTGTTTAGACTTGGGATGAGTGAGAAGGCTTGGAATGGCAAGATCAACTATCTAGTTCTTACGAGAGGTAGTTGATTCCGCATGAGTGAGTATGATTGCCAGGATTCGGTTGAGGCCACCAGGATTACTTGTGCTGGAGCCTATGAAGAATGCCCAGAGGAGATCTCATGACAAACCTTGCGATGACACTCTATCTAGGACAACTGTTGTTAATTGTTTTATATGTATGGTTCTGTGAACATACTTGATCTACTTTATGTTTGGAAGCAATGTGACCTATGTCAGTGATGTTGGAGTTATACTTGTATTGTACTTGATTTGTACTTGTATTGTATTTGA
>CM021101.1:537086739-537213216 GCA_007115665.2 Sequoiadendron giganteum
CAAAACCACAATATTAGGAACCACATCCTGCAACACGAATTTGTTAGTTGTCCAAAAATTTTCTTATCTAACTTCTTCTAGTACTTAATTTCGAGGGTAGATGTATGCCCCCCTTGATTCCACTTTCTTTACGGAGGTGGAATCAAGGTAGCGGTCTAACCATATCGAATAAGGTAATTCATATCATAGGGTATTTCCAAGTACCATACCACATAATGGTAGACACTTGATGAGGACGAGCAAAAAATCATGATTCCAACACAACAAATGGAATTGAAAACAAATCTCTCTAGCTCCTGTTATGTTAATTTTGAATGAAAGGAACTTTCTAACCCTAATATAGTAAAAACCATAATTATTAGCACATATAATCTAGTAAAAAGTGAAGTTATTTTTAACAATTTTTTATTTTACCTTCTTGTAGCTTGACTTTGGTGTAGAGTGACTTAATATGCCAAGTCGACAAGAATACAATCCCTTGAGACTGGATGCCATATGGGATCAGGTAGCCCATGGTGAGTGATATGATCAAGTGAGTTGATTTTTCTGCTTTAGCTTTTTCCTTATGCATTTTTTGTATGTTTTTACGCATTTTTAGGTTTATTTAGGACCTTGGAAGAAATTTTTGTAAAGCGTCCCATTTTTCGTAAAGTGTCCCATTTCTTGCAAAGTGTCCCATTTCTTGCAAAGTGTCCCCTTTTTTCGCAAAGTGTCCCATTTCTTTGTGAAGTATCCCAAAAGGGGTCTAAAGTGTGTAGGACCCTTAGAAGAGTACACTAGAAAAAAAATAGTACATTGTTTTAGTTTTCGATGTATATATTTAATATTATAGAATGCTTATAGGATATATTTTTTCTTTTTTGTTAGATTCCACCCCATCCACGACAACATCTTAGCAGCAGGCAAATTGTTTACCTCCGAGACCTAGCCCCAAATCTATCAAAGGAGGAGATACATGTTGGATGTTGTGGTTGTGTTTATGATATCTGGTTGTCATTGATGTCAACAGGATTAACATTAATGTCTTTAAGACTGTATATGTCGAGGATATTGAGAAAATTGTAATAAAATATGTTGTACGTTGTCTATGAAGTAGTGAAGATCAGTATGATGGAAAGTTCATTATGTTGATGGTGAGAAGTTTCAGATTAAAGGGTTTGTTTTCAAGTGTATCTAGTTTATCCATCGAAAGTTTCAGAGGTGCGCATGAAGATTTGAGCGAGTTATGAGTTTTTGTGTTCGTATAGTTATTTTGTTATTGTAGTTGGTGTTCCTGGAAGAAGATAATGTGATTCTAGTAATATGAGTTGTTGTGTATGATCTTGTGGTGTTTGTGGATGTTTCTAGATTATTCTCTATCTGTGTTACACATCTACATTGATTGTTGTGCTCATGATTGATTATTTTCTCTTAAGTGTTCACGTTTTTCATGTTCATGGACGAAAGGGTGTTTGTAACGTGTTGTGGATCTTTGAGGAATAATTTTTGAAGGTGTTTTGTGTTCGAGGATATTATTTTGGGTCTTCACTATGTTGTGGAAGACCTTGGTAGATTCACATTAATAATCTTTATTGTTTTTGGCTGACAGTTTATATTTATTTTATTATTTTATTGAAGCCAACATGTAACAATGTAATTCCTTGTTGCAGATATATACAAGTGATTGTTTCTTCATTTGAATGTGATCGAGGAAGTGTGTGTGCATGAATAATGTTCTAAATATTTTGAAGGTAGAGCAAAGTGTGAAGAAGAGTGAAGAAGTGTTCATGTGCTTAATCGAAACTATAATCAGGCATTAGCATATGCTATTTTCTCAGTTCAAGATCTTTTAGATGGATTTACTCTGAATATTACTGTAAGACAACGAGTCTTCCCTTGGGTAGTAAGCCTTTTTGTAATTGAGTAGTGAGCTCTAGGTAGTTTTCCTAAATGCATGTGCATTCCTAATTTTTCTATACTTTTAACAGAGTATAAACTTGTGGATTAACCTCTATCATGGTTTTTCCCCTAACAGGGTTTCCACACAAAAATCTTGGTGTTATGTGTGTTTCTGATGTGTTGTTGATTTATGTTTTCATGGTTATTAATCATATATGAGAATAAGGGTTAACAAATTTAATAAGTTTGAAATTCTATGAAAAATAATTCACCCCCCTTTCAGTTGTCTTCCCTTGTGTTGCCAACAATTGGTACCAGAGCAGGTTCCTTGGAAGAATTTTAACATCTTGAGGTGATCTAGGATGGCGACATATAAGAATGATAGTCCAAGATTTGATGGAACAAATTATTCTCTGTAGAAGAATCGAATGGAGTGTCATATGAGATTCATTGGTGAATCCTATTGGAACATTACAAGTAATAGGTGTGTTATCCCTCAATATGGTCCTACTACTAGTGTTGAGATTAGGGATGTTGAATACAATATTAGGGCTAAGGAAGCATTGTTGAGTTCTTTGACTGATTTTGAGATGATGAATGTTATGGATCTAAAGACTGCTTATGAGATCTAGAAAAATTTGGAATCTTTGTATGAAGGTGATACTAATGTGAAGATTTATAAGCTACAAAGTTTGAAAGGGAAATATGAATTGTTGAAAATGGGTAATGATGAGAATATTCTACCTTCATGCAAAGAGTGAATGAACTTGTGTGTGGTATCAGATGTGCTAGTGGATAGTTGGATGAATCAAATGTTCTTTCTTATGTGCTTAGATCCTTGCCTAATGCATAAAAAATCAAAGCTACAACTATTGATGAGCTCCGGACTGTGACAAATAAAACTAGAGATATGTTGATTGGTAAAATTAATGCTTTTGAGTTGAGTGAATTTAGTGATGCCCTTCGTAAGACAAAATCTACATTCAAAGCTACTACCGCCAGAAGAGATATGATATGGGAATTTCTTCTAGAAAGGTATTCAAGTATGAGGAAGAAATGAGACAGATTGAAGAAGAAGAGAGAGAACTGAATGAGCTTGAAGAACCTATTATCAAAAGAGAAGCTGGAGGACAAGGTAAGTATAAAGGAAATTTTCCTATTAAATGTTTTTCTTGCAAAAAGATAGGTCATTTTGAATCAAGGTGTCCGAAAAGAGTTCCTAAGTCAAGACCTAACAAGACTAAATTTCAAAGGAAGTGTTATTATGTTGTTGATGAAGGTGTGGAAGATGATGAATTTGATAAAGGGAATGTAAGTGAAGATGAGTTTGTGTTTATTTCTATCAAGGAAATTAATCCCATGTCTACTGAATCTACTATTTGTACAAATGTGGAGAGAGCCCTAGCTACTTGAGTTGAAGAGAAGGATGAATGGGTAATTGATAGTGGATGATATCATCACATGACAAGTGATAAAATAAAATTTGTGAGCTTGGAAAAGTATGATGGTGGTTTTGTAAGATTTGGTGATACAAATGGTGGTATAATTCATGGCAGAGGATGTATTTATTTTGATGCTTAGCATAATACTAATGATGTTCTTAATGCTGAAGGTTTGAAGCATAATATTTTAAGTGTCAGATAGATAGTTGATAAGGGATACAATCTTCAATTCAAGGATGGAAAGTGTAGAATATTGGGAAGTTTTGGAAATGTGATTGCTTTAGGTACAAAACAAAAAGGTAACATCTTTCACCTAAATGCTGCTAGTAAAAGTTGTTTGATTGCTCAAGTTGATGAAAGTTGGTTGTGGCATACGAGAATGTGTCATGTAAAATTTGAAAATATTATCGAGATAATTTCTACTCAAGCAATGAGAGATCTTCCTAAGTTGGTAAAACCCTCTAATGCCATATGCAAGGAATGTCACTTAGGAAAGCAAACTAGAATTTCATTTCGGAGCAAATGACATTGTTCAAATCAATTGTTGGAGCTTGTGCATATTGAATTGTGTGGTCCTACTAGATTCAAAAGTTTACAAGGTTGCAGGTATTTCATGTTGCTTATTGATGATTATTCTAGGATGATGTGGGTTACTTTCTTAAGGGAGGAATTTGAAGCTGTAGAGAAGTTCAAGAATTTTAAGGCTATGGTTGAGATAGAGACAGGTTTGAAGATTAAGTGTCTAAGATCATATAGAGGTGGTGAATTCACTTCCCATGAGCTTAATTATTTTTGTGAAGTGCATGGGATAAAGAGACAATTATTTGCATCATAGACCCCTCAACAAAATGGAGTTGTGGAAAGGAAGAACATGATAGTTCAAGATGCTGCTAGGACTATGATGGTGGAAGGAAATGTTCCTCATATCTATTGGAGAGAAGCTATGAGTACTACTATTTATATCCTCAACCGGGTACAAATCAAAGGTGATACTGGTAAGACCCCTTTTGAGCTATGGTTTGGTCATAAGCCTACTGTTAGATATTTCAAAATCTTTGGGAGTAAATGCTATATCAGAAGAGATGAAGATATAGGAAATTTTGATGCTAGGAGTGATGAAGGAATATTTCTTGGTTATTCTACTAAGAGTAAGGCCTATCGATGCTACAATAAGAGATTAAGGAAAATGGTTGAAAGCGCAAATGTTAAGGTTGATGAAGACATTGCTAGACCATCCAGAACCTATGGATATGATTTTGATGATCAGAATGCGTATACAAACAAAAGTCAAACTTCAATTCAAGTTTAGATCATTCTGATGAATCAAGAAGATCAAGAGGAAGGAGAAGCTAGTGAAAGTGCAGAAGAGAGATCACAAGAGCATGAATTTCAAGAAAATCCTAAGACTCCAAGGTATGTGAGATTAAATCATTTAGAAAATCAGATTATAGGTGATAAGAAAAAAGGTGTCCAAACTAGGAGAGGAATTGTAGAAGAATACTATTTGATATCAAATACTGAGCCAAGTAATGTAAATGAAGCATGTAAAGATGAACATTGGATTGAATCAATGAAAGAAGAACTACAACAAATTAAGAAGAATAATACATGGATTCTTGTTCCTAGAACTAAGGACAAAAATGTAATTGGAACTAAATGGTTCTTTCGGAATAAATTGAATGAGCAAGGTGAAGTTATCAGAAACAAAGCAAGACTAGTTTGTAAATGGTATTCTTAGATGGAAGGAATTGGCTTTGAAGAGAATTTTTCCCATGTTGCTAGAATTGAAGCGTGAGACTGTTTCTTGCTTATGCGACTTACAAAAACTACAAGGTTTATTAGATGGATGTCAAGTCAATATTTCTAAATGGTGAATTGGAAGAAGAAGTGTACATTGAGAAACCTGATGGATTACAATTGACTGATCATGGAGATATGGTTTTTCAGTTGAAGAAATCATTGTATGGAATCAAGCAAGCCCCTAGAGCTTGGTAAGCCAAATTGGACAAGTATTTGTTGAAGCTTGGATTTAACAAAGATACTCCTGATAGTAATCTATATTTCAAGATTGATGATGATAAAGATTTTATTGTGGAAGTCTTTGTTGATGATATCATTTTTGGAGGATATGATGGTTGTGCATGAAGTTTGCTGATGAGATGCATAATGAGTTTGAGATGTAAATGATTGGAGAGATGAAATTCTTTTTGGGATTGAAAATTACTCAGTTAGATAAAGGGATATGTATATCTCAGTCCAAGTATGTAAAAGAATTTCTAAAGAAATTTGGTATGGAAGATTCAAATCCAATCGGTACACCCATGGTGACTGGATGTAAGTTGACAATAAATGATGATTCTCCGAAGGAAAATAAGACTACATACATATCAATGATTGGTGGAATACTTTATTTGACTCAAACTAGACCTAACATCATGAATGTTGTATGTATTGTTGCAAGATTTCAAGCCGATCCTAAAGAATCTCATGTGACTGTTGTAAAGAGAATTTTCAGATACTTGAAGGGAATAGTTGATTTTGGCCTATGGTATCCTAAAGATGACGATCTTACTTTGAGTGCCTTTACTGATACCAATTGGGAAGTATATGTGAATGACAAGAAATGTACTAGTGGTGGCACATTTTTCTTAGGAAAGAAGCTGATTTCATGGTTAAGTAAAAAAAAAATGCCATTTCTTTGTCTACTATAGAGGCATAATACATTGCTGCTGCTAACAATTATACTCAAGTATTGTGGATGAGGCAGATGTTGAAAGATATCAGAGTTATGAATGATGAGCCTATTGTTATATTCTTTGATAATTCAAGTGCAATTAACATTTCTAAGAATCCGGTGCTGCATTCAAACACCAAGCATATATCTATCAAGTTTCACTTTTTGAGAGAGAAGGTGAGTGAAAGGGAAGTCAAATTGCAGTATGTGCCTACTAAGGAACAAATTGTAGACATATTTACCAAGCCATTGCCTAAGGATAATTTTGAGTATCTGAGAGGGAAGTTAGGGGTGATTACCCCTCCTAAACATAACTGATATGCATTATCTTGCATCAATCTGTGCATTTCACAATCATATTGTTGATGCCAAAAATTGACAAGGTAATAGACTTTTGTGGGAAATTCAGTTAAAGGGGGACCTATTGTGCTAAACTGAGTGACCTCTAGATTTATAAGAAGCCGAGTCTTCTATAGATGGGGTTTTGAATGGGAAAAGGAAGCAGCTATAAAAATAAAAGTGTCTAGCTAGGGCGATGCATCGAGACTTAGATGTAAAGCATGATAGACCTATCTTGTATATGTGATATAAGGCCCCGTTCAATAATCTGCTATGTTCAGAATGAAAATAAACTAAGGTAAAATCTAAATGATTCACTTTAATGAAATAAAATAATATTCATATGCATGTATTGAAAAGAGGAGTCAAAGAAATGATCTAAATTAGCAAAATTGCATTCATATTATAGAAGTTCTGTAAATGAAATATTCAACACCACAATGACACAATAAAACTTTATCAAAATATTCAAGAAAATAGAAAGGCTGAACAATGGCATAGTCCGCAAGTCTTTACAATAATATGAAAAGTGGTAAAGGCCTAGTTCTTCTACCAATATATCTTCTCTAAATTATGAACACTTGCTTTGATCTAAGAAGTAATATTTGTAATGAAACCTATCTCAGTGAGACAATAATCGAAAAGATCATCCGATCATGGGTAATGATGTGTTTCATATGATTTCCCCTTTGCCGTTGCAACCAAAAATATTTGAGACATGAACGAGGACACCCCAGAGCCAGATTCATCCCCTACGAATGATGGAGGTGGTCCCAATAGACCAGAGTGTTGACATGTGCAATTCAATCATGGTGGTAGTTGTTAGAAGATCATGTGGTGAATGGTCGAGGGATGATGCTCATTCATCCCCTTAAGCGATGAAAAACCTGCAATATGAAGACACATGGAGGTCTCTGAACATATCATGCTGAAGGTTGGGTCTGCCAAGGAATGTGCGTGGATAGATGCTACGCGACAGCCACTTGGGGCCTGAAAGGGGAGCGATGCAAAGGGTCATAGAAGATTGCGAACTACTGAAATGTGGAAGCATGCTGCAAGCTTTTGAAAAGCGAGGGGAGGAAAACCTTATGAAGAACACTTTATTAACAAGTAGCGACATTCGCAATGAGACTTCGCCAAAGGAGTCCAATGTTGATTTTTCTTTAGAGAAGGGTGTGGCTGATACTTAGGCAAAATAGAACTACCCAAAGGGATCATGAGAATTTTGTATTCACAGCTCTTGGCAACTTAATAGGGGTGTTTCACCTGCAGAATGAGGAACCCAAAATTTATAGTTTGTAGACTAGAGACTTATCCATCGAGCAGTGTGATTAGAGCTTAGAGAGGGCAGTCTAGAGACGCAACCATTCATTGGATGGAGTCGATATGTCACGTAGATTCTCTTGTGCTCCATGTAGATTGATAACTTCTTTGTAAGGCAGCACCAACAATATACTAGCCCAGGATTCAAGTTGAAAAAGAAGCTACACAATTGGATGAGTGATGCCCTCAATATCTCTTGCAACAAGGGGCTGATTGAAACTTTGAAAGGAAGATGAGTCCGATTTCTTCTCCTCGATATTTGCTGCCATATGCTCTGCCGTGGCCATTGAATCATCTTCAAGAAACGGAAATGGTTAGCCCATTTGAGTTAAGTGACCAAACCTGGCCCGCATGCTTTCCATGAGCTGATCCAATTTGGTGGCACACTCATTGGCATGCATGATAAATTCATGATAGTGGATGAACCTATTGGATGTTTTAGCTACATCTTTTTGGTCTTCATTCCCTGCACCTGTCAAAAATTTGTTGGGGACCTAATATAGCCTCTCCAATAATCTTTTGGCCTCTAGAACTCTTTCGATGATAGATTGTGGGAATTGCTTGATCATCACATGAACATCTCTACCCTAATTTGTTTCTTCTGCCATAAATCAGAGCGTTTGCTATAGAGTTAGGCAGAAAGAATTCACTCTTTCTCAATATGAGATGTACAATTGTTGAACCACTTGAAGAAGGTCTGCTTGATTGACAAGGGTTGAGGCAAAGTCCTTTAATAAGGAAATCTCTGCATTCCTTTTCTCCATATCATGCGCTAGCTCCACAAAATTTTGGTTCGCTATGGTGAGATTTTTCTGTAGGACTCATGATTCAGTGACCCAACTAGCCTCAACTCACTCTTTGTTTTCCACTGCTTGTTCTAATGAAGACTTCAGTTCAGCAATTTCATCTTCTAATTGAGCTTGGCGGATATCGAAATCCACATCCTTCTATTGTATTTTCTACTCTATTTGAGTGCGTTCTTGATGAAAATCTTTATCCTTTTTTCATATCTCTTGCTCCAGATTTGCTAACTAGTCCTGATACTCATTTTTCTTCTATTGTAGCTCAGCGATCAAGTTAGGATTAAGGGATAAAAAAATTGCTAGTTCTTCACGTAATTTTTCTTGCTCCTCCTCCTTTTGTTGGGATAGGTGCTTAAATTCAACCTCCTTGGCTTTCTCCTTGGTGAGAAAGACCTCGAACCTACTCCTTATGCTCTTTAGCTCTTTTTCCCTTTTCTTCAGCCGTCAATCAGACTTAAGGAAGCTGATGGTCACCACCCGTGAAATTTCCTCCATGAGCTCCACCTTGTCTTTGGGTCACTATAGAAACTATTGAGCTTCATTGAAAGTTGTATGTACTCTCGGTTCTAATGGGTTCATAAAAACTTTAGCCTTTTTCCTTTGGGATCTAATAGCTTGAGCCTGCTTAGTCCTGCCTCCTTCTAATAAGAATTTTGAGGGTGACCTGATGAGTCCACTTGCGAAGGGTGCACCGTGGGGAAGGGAAAAAGGGAATGAAAGTGTGGCCGTATCGGGAGAATTTTTCTTTGGTACACTAATTGTCTAAGGTGAGAAAGGAGGGATACTCCAATACTATAATTGCAGACCAGGAGGAAGACTTAAAGGAAGTGGATTCATTGCAGCTTATGGCTATTGGGAAGAGTGGATTGGCTCTAATAGGAGATACATTACTGAAGGTAGTGGAGGTAGAGTATGAGAGGCTTTGGGATACGAAATGGGCTGAAGCGAATAGTGTGAGGTTCTACGGAGGAGTAAGGGAAAATTGGGTTGCTTGAGAGGATGGTTCTGACACTGTGATGACTATTGGAATAGTGGCCAATATGCATTGGTCAATGCATGAACCAAGGGGCATTGTCGACGCAATAGGGGAAACTAAGGTTTGTGAAACTAGAGAAGAGGGAGTGAAAGATACCTACGATATGTGTGATTTTTGTCCCTCGTCTATTACTGACTCTTTGTTTGCCTTAGGGTCCTACAAACCATCTCCCAAAGATGACTCAATTCATGACTGCTTCTTTGAGGATGAGTAAATTTTTCTATGGTTTCAAATTGTCGCAGAGAGGTTTCTCGGGTTCTCCTTGCTGTCCAGGTGTGAGTTAGTGAAGACCTCACACATGATATGTTAACCTGCACATTGGAAGAGACCCTGCTAGGTTGTTTCATGACTTTCCCTTTGATTGAGCTGAGAAATCCTACATGTCTGGTTTAGGTTCCGCTCCCTCGTCCTTTTGTGATTCGATTGACTTCAAATTGGAGTCCTTTTCACCACTCTCATTGAAATTCGGGTGCTCGTCATTCCATAATTTTTTGAACTTATCATCCATTTCTTCGATATCACATGGGGTCTCAGTGCGTCGGGTCTCCTGTCGATATATCCAGAAATCATGGACCTTCTCCTCCTTCTAGCTATAGTTCTTTAGCAGATTGTTGCAAAGAGTAGTTCCCATTTTTCTTGTCTTATCATACTACACAGTGGGAAGGTAGAAGCCAAGCCAAGGGGGCCGACCACCTGTAGTAGGGATGTATGCTAGGTAAAAAATAAACTCATCTGCATCTAACATCGGGTTATGATGCTTCTCCTAGTAAGGCAGGGGGAGTGTGCCACTTTGAAATACTTTCTTGGAAATTCATCATTTGGGTTATAATTCCATTTATCGCAAATCTACACCAACCCTAGATAAGCCAGCTTTGCTTCCAGTACATCATGAGCTTTTTTCTTAGCCATGAATACAATTTTGTAGTGCTTTGGGCATTTGATAGATCCTTTATTTTTTGCTTTCCCACTGCAGAAGGTGATTTCCATAATTGATACTTGGTAGAATACTTCAAGCGCTAGTACCCGGTCTATAAGACACGATGGAAATCAAAAGGGCTCAACGGTGAAACCTCACAATCAGATGAACGTGAAGTCCTCACCTAGGAACCAGTCACACTTTGGAGTGAAGATCTGAATGAACTCAGTTTGGTCCGAGTTGAACTACAAGATAGTATTGTATCCTTTCAAATCCTATAGAATCAGATATAAAAAATAATTTGAAAATACGTAATAATCAAATGTCTTAGAGACAAGGGGAGTCCATGTGGAAACTAGCTTCCTTCTCTGATTTTTCATTAAAAATTGAGAGCCCCAGATGCTTCCTAAAGAAGTCAGGATTCTGATGCAAGAAAATACATGCGAGAAAGGACAAGAACTTGAACCTCCATTGAAGCTGGTAGTTTGCTATCTGGCTGAGCATCTCTTACATGAGGAATTCAACAAAATCATACTAGAATTTTTTTATTTTTCTTGCATAATTGGAAACCCAAACCAAGCTAAATCTCCTGGACCTCCTTGTCAGTGTCTAGGATGCAAAAAAATTCCACCATAGTGAAGGCATCCTTCATTTCATCCTTGAAGCCCTTAAACGTCACTGAGATGCATTAGCTTATTAGGAGCTTCTCTAAGTTTTTGAGTCTCCATGTTGTAGAAATCCAATGCCAGGTCTTTGGTCCTCCAATAGCTTCCCCCTTTTGTTGGATTGAAATTCTCCATTTTAGGCACTTTGGAGTGAAACTCTAGGCTACAGAGCATATTCCATACAACCTCCTTGCATATAACCAGACTCACCTCCTAGCCCTTAATGGTTTTGGTGTCTAGATCAAAGTGCTTGACGGCCTCGTTGACCAATTCAGGGTAATAGTGCACGAGCGAGACCATATATTGTGGAAGCCCTCTATACCAACATTTTTGCGTCGAGGAGTCTGGGTTTCTAATCTTTTTCATCGTCTCATAGGTTGCTTCTCTCAGTGATTTGGGATTTTTTGTAAGAATGGGGTCATGAATATTTTCCCATTCTTCTTTGATTCATTTCTTATCTTTTCAAGGGATTTTCTTCTTTGCAATCCATGTATTTACCTATGTCAACTTCTCTGGAATTCCAAGTGAGGCATAAGAGGCATCCTCAAAGAATTCGGTAGCTGGTACTATGTGCATGATATTGAATAAACTCTGGGTCTCTTCTTTGTGCATTTCATCCTAAGAACTTTGAGCAGTTGCCATAACTTGCAAATTTTACCTAGAAAGCACACTGAAGCGGTATAAATGGAACCTAAAACACAACACAAGGTTTCTAGTTTTAAAACTAGACAACCTTTTGCTTCAGGTTTAATTTACACCGAGGAAGTGAATTCTCCATGATTACTCCCACATTTAGATTCTTTTGCAGAAAAATTGCATCACAACTAGCTCCTTACTATTTCTATTTTTCTAAGTCTTTTCGCTGCTTCAAGAAGTTTTATACTCTATCTAATTTTTGCATGTGATACTTAGATTTTAGCTTTAATTTCTTTCCTTCAACCAATAGACAACGATTTCCTTTTTGCATTTAATTCAACATGTACTGCCAACTCCTCTGTCCACATGAAATTTGTTACTTGCCATTTTTGATAGGATAAGGATTCATAATTGTGTTCGAGTTAACATCCCTTCAACATGATATTTTATGGGAAAAAGAGTCACCATCTCCTCATTATTCACCTTCTCGCTTGTCCTCATCATTAATATCTCTAAAAGCATAATTAGGTTGATGTCGTAATGAGTACTTTAGAAGGATTCATGCTCAACCTTGGAGCTTGAAAAGGCCTGTATACTGACACCTAAGCACTTATACATATCCGCCATTGCCTAAGCTTGCCACCAATTTACATTAATTGATTACCACTCCTTAATCCTACACGCAACAATTCGTATCTGCGGATGCAACCGGGTTGGAAAATTGAGCTAGCCTTTTTGGGTGGGATTATCAAGCCAAACTCGATTACCATCATGCTTGGGATGGAGGCTACCTCAGGTGTTTCTATAAAAGGGTCTTGTTATAGCAACGAAACTATACTTAGTGTTTTAGCAAAAGCATTAGGCAATTTAGAAAGCATAATTTCTTAGGTGATTGAGTAGGTTTAAATTTCCACAATGCTAGACCTAGGTGTTTTGAGTAGAGGCTGACATAATTATCTCTGATTAGGCTAGTGTGTAACAAGTCTCAAACACTCCAATAGGTGTTTGAAACGTATAACCATAAACAAACACTCACTGGCCATCATAGACATGAAATGGGTTTTGGATAGAGATTATATTGAGTGTGAAGATAAATATTGGGTGAACACCAATATATGCTCCCACTTTGTTGCCTCGCTGCTTGATATTTAGGCCCCAAAATCCATGATACTTCGCTTGACGCTTCAAATTTTCCTGAAGCGATACCTCGAAGGCCCGGTGAAGGAGTAATCAACGCTGTGTATGGTTTGGGCCTTCTGATAGCGAGTGACCTATGAAGGCATATTGAAGAGGATGCGATGGTACCATGGGTACCATTTCTGAGTGGGTTATGGCTACATTCACTAATTGAGCACTATGAGAGAGCCACTCATGCATGGCATTTCCTCCTACGCTTCTACAATGTGGTGCTATTATATGATGTCAACTGGTACACCGACTTCAGGAACCTTGTGTTCCCTCCACCTCTTGTTCTAGGTGTTGATGTTGCTATTCTAGATCCTACTACTATGAGTGATAACCTTCCTACTACCCCTGGCAATGCTCTAGTTTAAAAATGCAATGCTCACATAGATGGCAACAATGTCCATACTTTGGCCAGTTGAAGACTAAAACATATTTTTCTCTTTTATATATATATACCTAAAAGAGGGCTTGCTTATACATATATATAAGGAAGCCTCATATAATGTCATATTTTGAGTGCATGGCCCTGGAGCCATTTTTTCAATGTTTTTATCAAAAAAAAAATATAAGAAATATACTTGCTATCTTTAAACCATTGTCTTCATTCTTGTGCTCTCTGCAACTCCTATGAAATTCTTTGCATTTGAACTTGATTTCTACAATATGAGTGATACTTTCCTTCTCCGATTCTATAAAAATGTGTCTCATGAATTTTCCTGCTTCTGTCATTGTGAAAATGTTGAAAAAGAACTGGCCGACAAACAAGAAAGGGAAAATAATTACATTAATCGCATATTTACACTTGTGTGAATTAACTAAAGCTTAATTGAAATTTTTAAAGTGAATTCCATTAACTGGAATTCCCAATGCTTCTTGTTCCATGTTTTCCAATTCAAATGCATTATTCTATTTGCATTGAATTATTTTGAAAGGGCCTTCCCATAGTCTGTCAAATTTCCCATGCTAGTCGGGCTTCACAACTCTTTCATTCAATTTTAGTACCATATCTCTGCATTTTAGACCTTGCTATGAAGCTTTCTTCTCCAACCATCTCTTAACCACCTACTAGTGGTTAGTCATGGATATTAGGGATTTTCCCCTTTTTTCTTGTACCTCCAACAATTCGGCCAATTGAGCTTCCATAGCTCTGTTTTATTCAATCTCTAGAGACTTGAGTAGCTGTAGTGTATGTATCTCTATAGATATTGGTAATAGCGCCTCTTTCCCATACACTAGCTAATAGGATGAAGTATTCAAGGCTTGTTTGGGATTTATGCGGTCTACCCATAATGCCATCCAAAGATTTTTTTTCCATTCTCTCTCATGATTCGAACTGATCCTTTTGATGAGTCAGACCGGATTTTTTCTAGTTGACTTAGCCAGGCTATTTTCCTGTGGTTAGTAGTTTGAGGATGGTTTCAAATATATTCCATGTTCTAATGCAAATTGACTTACCCTGGAGCCTAGGAAAGATTTGGCATTGTCTGAGATAATAGTTTTTGGTGTGCCAAACCTTGTTACCAGCCTTTCGAGAAAATCTACAATTTCTTCTTTTTTCACATTCTTCAAGGGTATGGCTTCGGTCCATCTTGTAAAGTAGTCAGTGGCTATTAGGATCCATTTGTGGCCAATGCTAGAGGTAGGGTTGATCATCCTGATGAAATCTAGTCCCCATTGTGTGAACAACTCGTTTGCTACTATAAGATTGAGAGGCATGGTGGAATTCTTTATTCTCCCTACATAGAATTGGCATTCTTTGTAGGTTTTCACTATTTTGTAGGAGTCATTGAATAATGTAGGCCAAAAGTATCCAACACGTAGAATTTTGATAGAGGTGGTCTTTGTAGAGAAGTGCCCGCCTTCTGGGCTGCTATGGAGGGAGTTGAGAATTTTATTTGCTTGCTCCATGGTGAGGCACCACAACAAGACACCATTGAAATTTATTTTGAAAAGGATTCCTTCAATAAGTGAGTATCCATTATTCTACAACTGGTAGAATCTCCTTATTTGAGCTAGAAGTCCTGATGGATACTTGCCGGTATGCATATATCTTACCCTATATGTCAACCAACAACCTTAAGGTTCAAACTCATTGGTTAGGACTATTTCTGCTTGCTCTTCCTTAATTTCCATCTCTTTTTTGTGTGCCAAATATTCACACAACCCTCTTCCTTTGATAGTCTTCATAGGCTAGAATTCAATGTCATATTCTAGGATCTTAGTGATCCAGTTGGCCCTTTTTTGAGTGATTTCTCCTTCCATGATGCACTCCCATACACTAGAATGCGCAACATAAACAATTACTTTAGTGCAAGCTATAAGGTGTCAGAACTTCTTGAGACCCTTTACAATTGTGAAATCTTATCTTTCGACGAAGTTATAGTTCGTCTCGTATTCCTTCAAAGTTCAGGAATGGAATGCTATAGGGTGTTCTCCCTTTCCTTCATCATCTTTCTTAATCAAAACAGTGGCGATGCTTGTCTTGCTGCTAAAAACATACATTATGAAATACTTTGAAAAGTCAGGATTTGCCAACAGAGGAGCTGAAGAAATAGCATCTTTCACTTTCTCGAAGGCTTCACTTGCTTCTTTCATCCATTTGAATATTTGGTCCTTTTTCAGCATCAGGGTGATTGGTCTAACTGTTCCTGCAAAATCAGGGATACACTTACTTACAAAGTTAACCTTTCCCAAAAAAGATTTTACACCTTTCTTGTTCATCAGAAAAGGAAGTTCTCTGATTGTTTTCACTCTTTTAGAATCAATAGCGATTCCATCCTGGGTACTATATGCCCCAAAAATTTTCCTTGCGATACTCTGAAAACACATTTCTTCAGGTTCAAGGACACCTCAAACTCCTGATATTTTATGAAAACCCTTTCTAGATGATCACAATGGTCATCTTTAGATTTTGAAAACATGGTCAGATCATCTAAGTGGATGAGGATGATTTTGTTGATTAGTTCGCTAAAAGCAATATCCATTGCTCGTTGGAAGGTAGCCTGCACGTTTGATAAGCCAAAAGGCATTTTAGCATGAAAATTTCCCCCATTTGGTGGTGAACGTGGTCTTGTTCTTGTCTTCTTCTTTAACCTGAACCTGGTTGTAGCCCGAGAAACCATCCAACAGAGAAAACATCTCTGAACCTGGTATAGTCTGCAAGATTGATTCCATGGAAGGCAGTGGGTAATGATCCTTGAGTGATGCACAATTTAGGTTGCGAAAGTCAGCATAGAGGTGAATTTATTAGTTTTTCTTTTAGATTGAGACAAGATTAGATACCCACGTGTTGTGCTTGATTGGGAAGACAATCTTGGATTGGATCAACTTTTCTAGCTCTTGTGCCATTAAGGCTTCAATCTTTGGATTGACAGGCCTCTTCTTTTGTTGGATAGGCTTAGCACCTTCCATTAGTTCAATGGTATGTTGGATAACATGGGGATCATATCCCCTAAGGTCGTCATAAGACTAGGCCACTACTCCATATTTTTCATAGAAGTGTATCAGCCTATCTTTATCATTTTGTGAGACTTCTTTCTCGACTTTAAGTTTTCTTTCATTCTTGACCTCAAGGTCAGTGTAGTCAACCTAGTCTGCTACAAATTTCTTCTATTATTCCTCACGTCATTGCAGTCGAATAGATTTTTGAGGGTAACCCTTTCGAAAGCTTGTTTGATTTCAACTGGATGATCTTTCCTTCTTATGCTTCTTCAATTTTTAGTTGAAACCGATCGGTGAACTCTCTCGACTATTGAATTAACAAGGTGATCTATTCATCACTTTCGAACACTTGCTAGCTCTGATCATTACCAAGAATGGAGGGTTAGACAATCACTAGCATAGATTGTATATTTTTTTATAAAGTCAGAGATAGGATAAAATTGGGATCCTATTGTTGCCATGCAATCCACATCTGAAATTTTCTCTCTTGGCACAACATGGATTTTAAAATCTTTGAAACCTTCAATGAGGTCTCATACCCTGTGCCTATAAGACCGCATACGAATATATTTTTTACAGCAGAGACATTTATGACTTGGTTGATTACAAGTTTAGAATCTACAAATACCACTAATTATTTTATACCAATACGTTCAATGAGACTTAGTCCTTGCACGAGACCCTCATACTCAGTTTCATTATTTGAGAAAGAAAATTGGAAGCAGAATCACCTAAATATATTCTCATTGGATGGATACGATAGGCGTATCCTGGCTCCTACTCTGATCTTGCATCTTGCACCATCAAAGTGCAACATCCAGAGCTCTGAAGCTTGTTTGGGAATGGAATCCTTCAATATCCTTGGGAAATCTTGATCTTCATCACAGATGATATAGGTTCCCAATCCGGTAGCATGATAATTATTGAAAGGATCGGTTCCTACGTTCTCGGTCAATAAGAATTCTTCTCGATTGGCTCTATCTTCAGTTGCCTACCCATTTTTCAATAATTTGCTACCACTGGTTTCTTCTTTGGTAATAGAGGCATCATTGCCTTGGTATTTGATCATAGCTTCATCAGCTACATGCTCTGAATGTAGGGATTCTAATACTATCTTCATCTTAGAACCGTGCTTGGTCCTGAGAATTAGGTGAGACCAATCCAAAGAAAGGTATCTGTCTATCTTCGTTGTAAACTCTCATGATAGGCAGAGGACGAACATGGGAGGAATGCCAATGATCATGGTGTCTTGTAGTATTGTGATGCTAGGGTAGGAAAACAAGGTTAAAGGGAGGTTTTTAATAAGGCCAAAAGTTTCAACTTTATTCCCATCTAGCTACATAAATCCTCTCTTTAAAGGCTCATAACTAAGCCCTAAAGCTTCAACTATTTTCTTGGGCATGACTATGGTGCTAGCACTGGAGTTAATCATGAAATTGTGCAACAATTTCTTCCCTACAATGAGGTTCAGGAAGAAAGGTTTGGGTTTTGCTTTCTCTCCTTTACCCCTGATTGGGGACTCCTCCATAGTATTAACAAGAACTTTGGTTGGAGGTGTTGCGTCCGTTGTGATTTTAGGAGTTTTTCCTTTTGATAGTTCAGACACATCCTTCTGTAGAGCCTTCCACAATAATAAATTTTATTCTAGAATGGCTAAAATATCCCAAATGGATACGTTACCAGAATATTTCTTTAATTGTTCCACCATGTTGAAGGGTGGTAGATTTGGAAGTTTTTGCTCCTTAGGTTTGGTGATGATAATTTCTTTATACAACTGCGGCTGTGGAGCTATTTTAGAAGGGCTAGGGGGTTGGTTCGAGACATTTCTAGGTTGAAGAGTGATTGTTTCACCTGTGAATCTCCTATTTGAGCGAGTGTTGTAGTCAGACTGTACTTGCAAGGTCGCCGATGTAGATGCTTCATAAGTGAACACTGCTTCCTCTCCTTCCATGAATGAGAGGAGAGCATGATCAGAAGCCATGCCATTTTCCTATTCTGAGGGCATTCCTTGCATCTATGTAGTGAGAACCACATTCTCTATTTGGTGAGAGTCGTATGTATATCCTAAATTTTTCACTACTCCTTGGCTACGTTGCTCCACAAATTTATGTTGTAAATTTCCATGTGGAAAATTTCGAGGCATATGAGCATCACCACAGGGATAAAACTAGGGATTGAAGTCTTCAACAAGATTATTCTATCCCGCGGCCAGCTCTCTACTTGTACTAGTTTGAACAACTTCCAACGGAGTCGGTACTAGCACCATTTGGTTATTTGTCTGAGTCTGTGGATTTGTGTGTGCGACTCCTTGGTATTGGTTTTGCTGGTAGGAGGGCCTACCACCATGATAGCCATGAGAGGATGGTTTTGGAGGAGCAACCTGGTTATGCTTGATGGTGGTTACTTCATTTGTCAAGTTCCGTAACATCTCCCTTATGTTGCTCATTTCATCCTTTGAAGCACTGGATGTAGAAGAAAAATTTTGTGGTACACTTGGATATGTATACATAGATGGAGGAGGAACGGGTGTGCTGGTAGATGGCATATCTTGAGTACAAATAAATATTTTGGGGAATATCAGCATATTGGGTCGATGTGGCAACTTCCCAACATCAATTAGGTTGTTCTCTACTTTTACTACTATGTTGTATGCATATGGTAATGTAGTTCCACCGACTGAATGGATCATCATGGAGATGTCAACATTGATGGATTTTATGTATAACATGAATACTAACTTGGCTGGCGGTTAGATAGCGTTTTGGATTCTCTGCAAGGTTGTATGGAAATGAGTGTTGAAATTGATCATGCCTTCATATGGGGCTCGCTTGATTATTGATAGTTGATGATATAGCGAAGACCTTTCTCCATCATTGGAAAATATTTCATAAAATGGATCCCCGAGATCATCCCAGGTCCCAATAGTATTAGCTAGTAGAATACGATACCAATTTAGTGCTTTTCCTTGCAAAGAGGCAACAAGAAGTCTTCACGCTATGTTCTAATTTGTGACTCTATGTACTAGACACATGTCTACAACATCTTGCAGATGTTCAGATGGTGTTCTTGAGATATCTCTGGTGAACTTTGGAATAGATTTAAGAGAAGATAATGGGATATGGGCCCATAAGGTAGGTGCAACTGGCGGGACAAGGGAGCTTTCGACATTCTAGACCACATAATTTTGGTTGACAATAGGTACCATGGATGGGATCCGAAAACTCAACTCAGGTGAGTTCAGGTATGATTGTTACTAGTGGAGGCACTAGCGATTCAAAATTTTTGTGTTTCATGACCTAGTAACAAGCCAATGACTTGTACACCCTTTTGATTTGGTATATCTAAGAAAAGGTCCCACCGGGCATGCCAGCAAAAAAAAGAAACTATTGATGCCAAAAATTGACAAGGTAACAAAATTTTATGGGAAACTCAGTTAAAGGGGGGACCTATTGCACTAAACTGAGTGACCTCTGGATTTTAAAGAATTCATCTCTTCTATAACTAGGGTTTTGAATGGGAAAAAGAAGCAGGTATAAAAATAAAAGTGTTTAGCTAGGGCGATGCATCAAAACTTAGATGTAAAGCACGATAGAAATATCTTGTAGATGCGATCTAAGGGCCCATTCAACAATCTGCTATGTTTAGAATGAAAATAAACTAAGGTAAAATCTAAATGGTTCAATTTAATGACATAAAATAATATTCATACGCATTTTTTGAAAAGAGGATTCAAAGACATGATCTAAATCAGAAAACTTGCATTCAAATTATAGAAGTTCTATAAATGAAACATTCAACACCAAAATGAAAAAGTAAAAATTTATCAAAATCTTCAAGAAAATAGAAAGGTTGAACAATGGCATAGTCTGCAAGTCTTTACAATAATATAAAAAGCGGTAAAGGCCTGGTTCTTCTACCGATATTTCTTCTCTAAATTTTGAACCCTTGCTTTGATGGAAGAAATAATATTTATAATGAAACCTAGCTTGGTGAGCCAATAACCAAAAACATCCTCTAATCATGGGAAATGATGTGTTTCACAATGATTTCCCCTTTACTGTTGCAACCAAAAAGATTCGATCCATGAACAAGGACACCCCAGAGCCAGATGCATCCCCTGCAAATGATGGAGGTGGTTCTAATAGACCAGAGTGATAACACATGCAATTCAATCATGGTGGAAGTTGTAGAATATAGTAGCTAGTAATAGGTTATCACTTGCTAAGTTTCCCCTTGCGAGGAATTCTTTAGAAAATCATGTGGCGATCGGTCAGAGGCTGATGCTCATTCATCCCCTTAAGTGATGAAAAACCTGCGATATGAAGACATGTGGAGGTCTCCAAATATATCACACTGAAGGTGGGGTCCTCCAAGGAATGTGTGTTGATAGATGCAATGTGACAGCTAGTTGGGGCCCAAAAGGGGAGTGATGAAAAGGGGCACAAAAGATTGTGAACTACCGAAACGTGTTAGCGCAACACAAGATTTTGAAAAGAGAGAGGAGAAAAACCTTGCGAGGAGTGCTTGGTTGAAAATTGGTGGTATTTACAATGAGACTTCGCAGAAGGAGTCTGATGTTGCTTTTTCTTTAGAGGAGGGCATGGCCGATACTTAGGAAAAATAGAACTACCCTAAGGGAGCATGCGAATTTTGTATTCACACATACCTTGATTTGGATTGATGTTGTGGTGGCTGCTACTTAGGGGGAGTAGTCAGATGATTTAGATATGTGGTTCAGAGCTTTTCTATAGCTTTTCCATTGATGTCAAAGGGGGAGAAGAGAAATGTGAAAAATTGGGAATTATTTGAGGGGAAAAGAGTCAAAACCTAAGCAGGAGTAAGTGCTGAAGTTAGTTGTATTGATGGTGCTTTTCACATCATGTGTTTCCATCAATGCCAAAGGGGGAGATTGTTGGATGTTGTGGTTGTTTTGTTGATATGTGGTTGTAATTGATGTCAACACTATAAGAATTAATGTCTTTAAGACTATATACATGTCGAGGATATTGATAAAATTGTAATAAAATATGTCATAGGTTGTCTGTGAAGCAGTGAAGATTAGTATGATGGAAAGTTCAGTATGTTGATGGTGAGAAGTTATAGATTAAAGGGTTTTTTTTTAGGTGTATCTAGTTTAGCCAATAAATTTTTTAGAGGTGCGCATAAAGATTTGATCAATTTATGAGTTTATGTGTTCCGATAGTTATTCTGTTACTGTAGCTAGTGTTCTTGGAAGAAGATAATGTGATTTTGGTAATCTAAGTTGTTGCATATGCTTCTATAGTGTTTGTGAATGTTTCTAAATTGTGCTCTATCTATGTTGCATGCCCACATTGATCGTTGTGCTCGCGATTGATGATATTCTCTTGCATGTTCATGTTTTTCATGTTCATTGCTCACAGGCTGTTTGTAGCATGTTGTGGATCTTCGAGGAATAATTTTTGAAGGTGTTTTATGTTCAAGGATATTATTTTGGGTCTTCACTATGTTGTGGATGACCTTGGTAGATTCACATTAATAATATTTATTTTTTGGGCTAACAATTTGTATTTATTTTATTATTTTATTGAAGCTGACATGTAACGATGTAATTCCTTGTTGCGGATATATATAAGCGATTGTTTCTTCAGTTGAATGTGAGCGAGCAAGTGTGTGTGCATAAATAATGTTCTAAATCTTTCAAAGGTAGAGTAGAGTGTGAAGAAGAGTGAAGTGTCCATGTGCTTAACCAGAATTGTAATCAGGCATTAGCAGATGCTATTTTCTCAGTTCAAGATATTTAAGATGGATTTAATCTAAATATTACTGTAAGATAGCGAGTCTTCCCTTGGGTAGTAATCCTTTTTGTATTTGAGTAGTGAGCTCTAGGTAGTGTGCCTAAATGCATGTGCATTCCCCATTTTTCTATACTTTTAACAAAGTATAAACTTGTGGATTAACCTCCACCATGGTTTTTCCCCTAATATGGTTTCCACACAAAAATATTAGTGTTATGTGTGTTTCTGATGTGTTGTTGATTTATGATTTCATGGTTATTAATCATATCTAAGAATAAGGTTTAACAAATTTAATAAGTTTGAAATTGTATGACAACTGATTCACTTTATTAGTGCGCCCTTGTGTTGCCAACAATACATACTTTATAGATGATTGGATTATACTAGGCATACCTCATGCCCCCATGAGGTACCATGATGCTATGCTTAAGGATTTGGTAGAGTGATGCGATGCAGATAGATGCATGTTTCATCTCCCGATAGGTGAGATGAAGATCATGTTAGAGGATGTCCATCGCATAATCCGAGTTCCAATTTGGGGCAAGGGTACGTTTTCTAGTGGATTAATCATTTCACGAGATGAAATATGATATGCAATATTATCTTGGTGATTCGATTCATGATGAAATCATGTGGCCATGGATCAATCTAGTGATTACTATATTTGAGAGCTCTACTTATTGCATGGATTATGATGTTTATTGCAGCACTAGTACTCATCCTTGATGATTGGGGAGAATATTTAGAGGGAGGACTAGTACATATGATATAGGGGATGGCAAAGTAAAGGACCATGTATACCTAGGGCCACAACATCCTTGCACACTTATATTATGATCTAGGGAAATTTTCATTCCATGAGGTGGATAGTATGGTACATTATACGCTACTGTAGATGTGGTGTCTAGAGCATATCATGTTTACTAGGCTGACATGATTTCCATGTACATTAAACCTATGGTACCCTTGTGCATTCAATTATCCACTAAGGTGGCTATGGAAGTGTGAGGATTTGCATTTTTGGAGAGTCTAATTCAATCGACTGGATGAGGAGGAGATCATATGGAGACCTTATTAGCTTATACCATAGTCGTCAATTGAGGAGATTATAGATGGCTAGATTTTTGATAGTCAAGATTGATTACATAGTACAAAATTTCTAATATTATTGTGTCATATAATAATTTGGACAGTTCCGAGTACCACCCATGACACAACCCTTTTTCAGGAGATCAATATGGAGTTCTCAGAGGTCTGACAACACTAGATGATTCACAACTGATGATTTCATCTATAGTGACTCCAATTATGAGGAAAAAGATATTCCTCTGGTCTTTGACATTGATGATGTTGGTACAATAGATTCCTATGAGGAATGATGGGCAACAACATGGTTGGCTCAGGTAGACAAGGAGGAGGATATAGTTGAGGAGATGTGGGTTAGGGTTTCCGAAATATTCATAGATGTGATAGATGAGGAGTATGAAAAGACTACAGATCCTGACTATGATGGATAGGATGAGGAGGATGAGGAGGAGGAGTATTTGAGGAGTGAGGTGATGAGACAACAAATGAGGATCTAGTGGGCCACGAGTGGGGAGAGCCAACTCCTACTCATGAGACCAGATCATAATTAGTAGTTATAGTATGAATGCCACAATCATGGAGAGGCTAGCACATCCTCCATGCTTCCTACGCATGATGAGGCTGACTTTACATAGCTATTTAGAGAGCTAGGTGATGATATTTAATTTACTACCATGCCTTATGCTTATGTCGATGCTTTATGTTAATTTTATGTCTATATATAACATGATGCGTACTAATTATATTTATGATTTCTATCTTGTAGGGGCTTTGAGAGAATTACATGATCTCTATCGTCAAGTGGCTCCCAAGATAGTGACCCCATCAGACTACAAGGAGGCTCCTAATAAAAAATATTTTCCCCCACCCATCATGGAGTGGGATCTAGAACTATTTGAGTTGTATGGTAGGCTGCGTGAAACATATGAGAGTTTCAACAGGTGTGCCCATTGAGCCAAGGCTGCCCAAGATTCTTAATAATCTCGAGCTCCAGTAGAGGTTGAGAGACTTCAGTCAAAGGTATCTAGACTATAGGCAAAGAGGGATCATCTAATGGAGGATCATTGGGAGGCCCTTGGATAGGTACAAGGTTTACAATATGTTGTAAATGTTCTTATCGGCTCATGATCATGATCGCAAACCACTATCTCTCGATGGACTACCCCCAGAAAGATGCAAGGACCAGATCCCAAGGGATTTAGTAGTCATAGACCTCATTAGTATTGTATCTATTGATGACATGTACTAAAAAAATTGATGTTTATATATATTGAAAAAGGTGAAAATTATAGTACTTTCTTTTGCTTCTAAGGTTTTGGACCTAAAAGGAAAGAGACCAATTTTCTTACCCTTTTCACTCAAGAACAAGCCCTTGAGATTTCAATGCAAAGGAGATTGAAATATGACAAAGGGAATGTTCTAGGGGATTGAATGATTTCAAATGAGGGGTTCACCACCAAGTGTAAACTTGGAAAAGAAAATGTTGGAAAACATAGTGTGATAAGAAAAATACAATAATAAGCTATGAGATTGGAAGTGTGCACTTGGAAAGCTGAACAAGGAAGAATGGAGGTTCTAGATTACTAAAAATCTGTTGTTTATGTTGAATGGGAATCATTCACTAAGATGGGTGAATCAGTCTAGTTTCTGGGAAAATGTGCAAAAATAAGTTTTAGTCAAAAGGGTATCCAAATATGTAAAAACCTCTGGCAGGCCTGTACAGTGGGACTCATTCACCAATAGTGGCAAATTAGTCCACTTTTTCTTTTCTGGAAGTTCTAAATTGGATTCTTTTTCCCTTAGTTTTCTCTACTCTTTTTGACAGGTTTCTGGATCCAAATTTGTAAAATACCACCCGTAGGTCTTCTCTAAGCTTCTCCAAGGTTGAATGACAACTTTGAAAACTTTAGAGAATTGAAATTTTTTCTCCAACTTTTCTCCTTGATAAATCTACAAGCTAGAATTTCAAATCACACACAAGAAGAGGGGAAAATGTTGTGGGGGTTAGAGAATAGGGGTTTGCCTTGGTCAAACTCCTTTTTGGTAATTAAACCTTGAAATGAAAGAAAATGTAAAGGGAGAATGATGAATGAATAAAAGATAATGTTGCAACTCACCAAACCCTAGCAATATGGTCTTGTAATTGTTCTTGAAATGGCTGTAATGGATGTGGTTCTTGAATCTTGCTTGAAGTTGGTAGATCTTGAATGTAATGGTTGCTTGAGTCATGAAATCTTTACCACAATTGTTAGCACAATAACAAACATGAAGAATGAAATCCTTAACATGATGATTGATTCTTGTAGAATAATCTTGAATTCTTGATAATATTCCCTTGAATACCTTGAATTCTCTTGCTCAAATCCTCTTGTGAACTCAATTTTCTATAAGGATGCTCTCACAAAAGTCTTAGTTGAAAATGAGTGAAATAATCTTGTATTTATACTCAATTATGCAAGAATTCTAGAAATTACAACACTATAAGCCAACATCAGATATAGGAGAATAAAATCCCATGAAATTTTGATTTAAATTTGAATTTTGGTTACATGGGACTCATTTAACCAAGGTGGCGAATGAGTCCTATCACACATGTATGGGATAAAAAATGAAAAGTGTCTAGAAATGTGTGAAACCTACATCAGGGCCAAAAATACCTAGGTGGGACTCATTCGACCAAGGTGGAAAATGATTCCAAGACACCAAATTTGGGCCACACAAGCTAGGAACACTTGAATTATGATTGGTCAATGATTGGTGTCAAGATTATCCTCGAAAAGATGTAATAAATAAGGCTTGTGGATGAAAAATAGAGCCACTTAAAGCATGAGAAAGCCCAATTATTAATGAAAAGTGTAGAGGAATGTGAAAGTGTGTTACAAAATTTTACAACACACCAAATAAGGTAATATTAAGGTAAATCATGATTGAGAGTATGTTTATTATGCTTAGTTAATTGATAAAACCTATAAAAGTGTGAAACTATGTTACAACACTTTACAAAACCTTTGCAAGGTACCATTTAAATCCATTAGTTCACAAGGGCCCAAGACCTAATGTGAATGTTTTATCCACATTACAACTCTAAATCAAGGCAAAATTAAGCCAAAATCCACAAGGAGGACCCAAACGAGTACAAAAATGTCAAATGACCCATTTTTTGACACTATATTTAGTCCCAACTTTAGTGAGAGGATGAACCTACTTCAAACTCACACTAAAGTAAAAAAAGACACATCAAGGGGGGTTCCAATGTAACAATGTTAGAGAGATGAGATGAAAATGATCAAGAGGGATAACCAAGCCCCTAGGATCAATATCTCATGGAAAACCAACATAAGTACAAAGGAACACATATGAAAATGATATAAAGAACAATGACAAGGCCATCATACACTACCAAAGATGAAAAAAAGGAGAAAATAAATAAAAGAGAGTCAAATCAAGCTTAGATTATTTATCTATCTGTATGTGGATCAGATCTAGGCTGTTTGTCTGAAAAATGCATACTCACTCTGAGGTGATGGAACTCCTGGCTATCCACCGGGTGAGAAGTCCTAAAAGGTGATAAACATGCACTCATGACTGGTATGTAATCACACACACATGCAAGTGGCTATGGGGAAAGTCATGCCTCAAATTGGGCTTATCGCTCAACCATACCAAAGTAATACCTCCTGATAACTTTAATAAGGCACCACACAAAATGATTTTCAAGCTTCATGAGACAAGAAAAATTTTGTTTGCTTGGAGCTCATGAACAAATAGGATGGCACTATAGACATACAAGTTGTGTTATGCAAGGTGGTCATATAATGAAAAATTCAACGTAGAAAATGTTCAAAGGATTCTTGCTTAGTTCATGTGAGGTCTTTAACTTAGGGAACATTGTGCCTAATGTCTCTAAGAGAGGACCAATCAAAGAATAGAAAATTCACAACTTAGGGGATGCAGTGTGTTGCATCAAGCCAGTAAGAGGAATATAATATGCTAAGAGAGATTACACTCATGAAGGAAATTACACCTGATGTCATCCACAAAGCGACAAACACATCGTATGAAGCAAGAAGTCTGCACTAAGAACCATGCAAAAGATAAAAAATGCAAAAGAATAATGCCAATATATGTCCCCACTTTAAAGGAATTGCTAAAAAACATGCCATGAGAAATTAATTTAAAGTATAAAATGAAAAATGAAAACAAGAAGAAAGACATGAGAGACAACTTGGAAAGCCCTATGCCAAGTCATATATTTTACAGTAAAGTTGCATCATGCGAGAGAAAAATAAATGAGAGGGGTTTCCCCCAAAATGAAAACACCAAACACATAATGGATCTATTGATTTGGGGTTAGTATGTTCTTTGCTGCATTGTTTTTAGAGAGATTGGAGCTATCATCATCCCCAAAATACACTTAGAACTAGAAGAATGACACAAAGAGAGTGAAAACAAAGGAAAAACCTTTCAGGTCAACATGGAAGAGACATAGGGTGTCTCGACACCTTGCGTCATCCCCAAAAGGAAAACACAGGAAAAAGATAAAGATGAAATGAAAATTCAAGAGAAAAATAAATCCTTTTGGGTCAACATGATGGAGACATGAATGTATCAATGCCTTGTGTCATCCCCAAAAGGAAAACACAAGAAAAAGATAAAGATGAAATGAAAAGGAAAGAGAAAAAGAAAGCCTTTTGGGTCAACATGAAGGAGACATGAATTTCTAGATGCTTTACATAATCCCCAAAAGGAAAACACAAGAAAAAGATAAAGATGAAAAATGAAAGAGATGCACGACATAGAGAAGAATTAAGGTAAAAATAGAGGAATGTCACAAAGAGAGAGAAAACGAAATGTCATAGGGGGTCAACAATGTAAATTTCAGATTCTAAACTATGCAACAATGTTGTAAATGCAATTTTGATTTTTAAGAAATGAACAAGATAATGAATGTAAGCTAAATGCACTGAATTGAATCAAACAAGAAGTCTGAAAACTAAAACATAAGGGTAACAATAACAAACAAAAACCCAAAAACTAAACTGTAAATGCCAAAAAATGCAGTGGAAAATATGAAATGGGAATGATTCACCCAAGGTGGCAAATGAGTCCAAGTACAATTTTTTTGAAAATTTGCAAAAAAATTGAGTTGAATTTTATACTTTTTATGTTTTCCAATACAAATCTGAGATGAAAAATTATAATTTGATTGGTTTTTAATGAAATTAAGTGCAATAATGCAAGCTAAATGAGCTTTTCACTAATGCAAAAATTGAAACCCTAGAATACAAATTAACTAATGCAAAATCTAATGCAATGTTAATGCAAGCAAAATATAGGATGCAAATGCACTCCAAATTAGAATTATGATGCTCTAAATGTAGGTTCACCAAAATGAAAAGGTGAAAATATCGGTTCTTTCTTTTGCTTCTATGGTTTTGGACCTAAAAGGAAAGAGACCATTTTTCTTGCCCTTTATCACTCAAGAACAAGCCCTTGAGATTTCAATACAAAGGAGACTAAAATATGAAAAAAGAAATATTCTAGGGGATTGAATGATGTCAAATGAGGGGTTCACCACCAAGTGTAAAATTGGAAAAGAAAATGTTGGAAAACATAGTGTTATATGCAAAATAACCTAGAAAGATGAAAAAAATGCAATTAAAAGCTATGAGACTAGAAGTGTGCACCTGGAAGTCTGGAGAAGGAAAAATGGAGGTTCTAGATTACTAAAAAACAACTTTTTTATGTTGACTTGGACTCATTCGCCAAGCTGGGAAAATCATTCTAGTTTTTGAGAAAATGTGCAAAAACAGGTTTCAGCTAAAAGGGTATCCAAATCTGCAAAAACCTCTGTCAAGCCTATACAGTGTGACTCATTCACCAATAGTGGAAAATCAGTCCACTTCTACTTTTATAGGAGTTCTAAACTAGATTCTATGTCTCTTATTTTTCTCTGCTCTTTTTGACTAGTTTTCATATCCAAATCTGCAAAATACCACCTGTAGGTCTTCTCCAAGCTTATCTAAGGTTGAATGCAAACTTTGACAACTTTAGAGACTTGAATTGTTTTCTCCAAATTTTCTCCTTGACAAATTTGCAACCTAGAACTAAAACTCACACACAATAAGAGGGAAAAATATTGTGGGGGTTAGAGAATAGGGGTTTACCTTTGTCCAACCCCTTGTTTTGTAATTAAACCTTGAAATGAAAACAACTATAAAGGGAGAATGATGAATGAACAAAATATAATGTTGCAACTCACCAAAGCATAGAAATATGGTGCTGCAATTATGCTTGAAATGGTTGCAATGGATTTTTTTCTTGACTCTTGCTTGATGTTGGTAGATCTTGAATGTAATGGGTATGTGGAGGATCATGATGGGCCAAAAACTGGTGATATCTAAGTGATATGATGGCCCATGTGGCTGACGACTTTTGTTTTACCCAAAATTGATGAAACGAAAAGGATTTTTAAAGGAGATTATCAAATTTCCACCAATATAAATTATGCTTTACTTTTAATTTAATAAATAATTATTATTCATTTTCTATTTGAATTACAACTAAAGTCCTGATTGATAGGCTGATTGAAAAACATCTATAACTTTCAAATGATATCACATTTTTTGAGTCCGAAACATGCATCACATTCTTTGCTTCACATAATATAGGATTAAAGATAAATAAATTTGAATTTCATGAATTTTTGACCAAGTTAAGGTGGTTAGACATACGAATTTTTATATTTTTTAAAATTTGTAATAAAAAATTCATAATTAATTATTTACTTGGAAAAATTTACAAAAAAATATGCATCACATTCAGACATGAGTCCCCTAATTATATCTAAAATTTTATAAAAAAATATTATCATTTTATTGTGGTTAAGGTGGTCAGATAGACACCTACTTCTTATTTTTCCCCTAAAATTTAAGTACTACTGCATTGAAATTTGAAATTTTCACCAAATAGATTTAAAAAAAAAAAAAACCTAGTAGTTTAGAAACTACATTCAATTTTCTACAGATTCTATTCTTACATATTTTTGAAATAATATAGATAATTGATTCAAATTTTTATGTCAAATTTCCTAACTTTGATTTTTTGAATTTTATTGCCACTTAAGGGCCTATTTTTTCCATGATGATCCTACACATACCCTAATGCTTGCTTGAATCATGAACTCTACACCATAATTCTTAGCACAATAATAAACATGAAGAATGCAATCCTTGACATGATGATTGATGCTTGAGGAATTCTCTTGAATGCTTGATAATCTTCCATTGAATTCCTTGAATTCTCTTGATCAAATGCTCTTGTGAACTAAATTTTCTATAAGGATTCTCTCACAAAAGTCTTAGGTAAAAATGAGTGAAAGAACCTTGTATTTATACTCAATTATGCAAGAATTCCCAAAATTATAACACTACAATCCGACATCAGATAAAGGAGAATAAAATCCCACAGATTTTTTGATTAAAATTTGAATCTTGGTCACAAGGGACTCATTCGCCCAAGGTGGCGGATAGTCCCATCACACATAATGTGTGAAACCTGCATTGGGGCCAAAAATACCTAGGAGGGACTCATTCTCCCAAGGTGGCAAATGAGTCCCAGACACTAAATTTTGGCCATACAAGCTAGGAACACCTAAATTATCATTGGTCAATGATTCCAATGTCAGGATTATCCTCAAAAAGATGCAATAAATGAGGCTTGTGGATGCAAAATAGGGCCAATTAAAGCATGGGAAAGCCCAATTATTAATGAAAAGCCTAGAGGAATGTGAAAGTGTATTACAAAACTTTATAATACTCCAAATAAGGCAAGATTAAGGTAAATTGTGATTGAAAGTATGTTTATTATGCTTAGTTAATTAATAAAACCCTAGAAAAGTGTGAAAGTGTATTACAACACTTTAGAAAACCTTTGCAAGGTACCATTTAAATCCATTAGTTCACAAGGACCCAAGACCTAATGTGAATGTTTTATCCACATTACAACACTAAATCAAGGCAACATTTTAAGCAAAAATTTGCAAGGAGGACCCAAACGAGTACGAAAATTTCAAAGGACCCATTTTTTGACACTACACACACACACACACACACACACATTTATATATATATATGATCATTTGATGTTTAGTTATTTATGGTTATGCATTAAATGTTAAATGACAATGTGATTTATCAAAGAATCTTTGTAAGACAATTTAAAAAATGTCTCCATGATTTAACATAATTTATGTGATCTAATTAAAAATTATTCTAGTTTCTCTTAGATGCAACACTATGGTTACGTATGTTATGTTAAATTAAATGTACCTATGATATAATTAAATAATATAAAATGCATATAAGTATCTAATCTAACATATCAAAAAGGATGATCTTGAATAGCATGAAACCTAAAATAGTCATTTAAAAGTTAATTTCAATAATCACTTTAGTATTCAAGACACGCACAAAATTGTTTGTCAAGAACGAAGCAATGTGAGAGCACATAGAATGCCATCTAATAACTCTAACACGACTTCTTTTTAATCCACACTATTCAAGAATATTAGACATAATACTATTGAAAATACATGGAATTTATAGGTTTTTTAAGAGGCATGCCATCTATTTCTATTAATGTATATGCTCTAGATCCATAATTTTCATCGATTATGTAAGGGCCTAACCAATTAGGGCTAGAATTTCCTTTTTCCATCAGGTCAGAATTTCCATTACATTTATTATTGCATAACACCAAATCTCCTTTATGAAACAAACAAGGTATGACATTATCATTATAAGTATGCTGCATTATTTTACAATAAGATTGAAGGTGCTTGAGAGAGTTGATGTGTTGTTCGTCAAGCATTTCAAGCTGATGCAATCATTGTTCCTTATAGGTATTGTCATCAATAACTCCTTGAAGATTGATTCTTAATGAAGGGATCTCTAACTCCAAGGGCATTATTTCCTATATTCCATAGATGAGGTTATAAGGGGTATTCTTGGTTGATGCTCTAAAATTCATACGATAGGCCCATATTGCATATGTTAGCTGCGTATGCCAATCTTTATTATGTTTACTTACTATTTTCCTTAGGATTTGCTCGAGGGTTCTATTAGTTGATTCAACTTGAACATTAGATAGTGGGTAGTAGGTTGTCAAGTATTGATGTTGTATGTTAAATGTTTCTAAGAACTTCTTTACATCCTTATTCTTAAATGGTGTCCCATTGTCTGAAACTAAAGTGAAAGGAAGTCCAAAGTGGGTAATAATGTGTTCCACTATGAAACAAAATATCACATTAGCAGTCATAGAACGAAGGGGAATCGGTTGCAGTAATTATAAATGTATGTCCGCCTGAGGAAGGAGGTAAATTTTTTCCAATGATGTTTAGGCCCCACACCGAGAAAGGCAAAATACGTATTTGTGCATGAAGATTAGAAGAAAGTGTGAATCAATTTGGTATGTTCTTGACATTTGTGACATTTCTTAACATATGCAAATAAGTCTTGTTCCATGTTCCTCCAATAATATCCTATACAAATTAACTTTTGCAATAACGATCTTCCTCTAAAATGTCCTCCACAAGTTCCTGAATGAGCTTCTTCAAGTGCTATAGGGATTTCAGATTGTTTAAGGTATCTAAGCAAGGTACCATCAAAGGACCTCTGATATAATATGTCTATAATAATTATATACTTAGATGCAATTTTTCGAAGGTGGTCTCTTGTATTCTTAGTTGACGGCTCTGAAAAGGTACCAATTTTTAGATAATTGAATATCGGTGCATACCATTCACTAGAGATTTCTATGGTAATTTATAATATCTCATCTATTTTATACTCAATCGATGGTTTCATAATTGTGTGGATAAAAAATATGAAATCTTTTGAAGGATCTTGAGGGGATATTAGAGAAGCTACACTCACCATTGCATCCACATGTCTATTATCTTTCTGTGGGATGTTATCAATGGTAAACAAATCGAATTTATCTAACAAGTTCATTATCAAATCCTTGTATTTTGATATTTTTTCATGCTTCACTTGATATATTCTATTTATTTATTTAATGATTAATTGAAAATCACAAATTATTTTAATGTCTCAACTCCCAAAGTTAAAGCAACGCATAATCCAACAATTAACATTTCATACTTTGTCCATTATTGTTTGTACATAGGAAGTTTAATCGATATGACAAGGGAATAATTTTTCCTCTGGACAGAGCTATTATAACTCCCGCACCAGAGCCTATTTGACACTTAGATCCATCAAAAATACAATTACCATGCACTTTCATGTTCCTGAATAGTCAATACACTCTCATCAAGAAATACTTCTTCATTGGGTAATGCTAGGGGAGAAGGAGCATTAGCTATCTGGTTGGTCAAGGCTGGTCCTTTGATTCTTTTTGTGAAAAAAAATTGCTCGAAAAAAGGAGCCAAAATGAGCAAGATATGAGGCTTTGAACTCGGACTTCAAAATCAAAACTGCAAACCATGAGGGGTCAAAAATTTCCAAATGACTGTTGACATGGCGCTGACATCATCAAGCCACCCGTTTAAATTTGACGACCATCTGGCTATCAAAAGGGCCGTCGCTCCTCGCCGAAATTTTTTAAAACTGACGGAATATTCTTTTCTTCACCGGAATATGCGTGCTGGAATCACTGCCATTCCTAGAATCATTCACGGAATATTCCTTTGTACCGTCGGTGGCAGAATCTTTGAAGAATCAGAATATTTGCACCAGTTGTTTGCAGCGGTGGATGTGTGAGCCTACTGGTGGATTGGATGGCGCTGGAAGAGGCCGTGGGGTTGCCACATGGCCTCCATTGGTACCCTATACCTGCAGGAGTATAGTCTGCAGGTTTGACAGTCTGCAGACTGTCAACCTTGATTTTTGTTTGTTTTTTTTTTTTTTGATTTTCAAATCAAAACAATTTTGAAATGAATTTTTTTCAAAAAAAAAAAAAAAAAAATTTTTCTCAAAAAATTGTACCGTCCGTCATTATGACGCTTGGGGGCTGTATGGCTCTTCGGGCAAAAAAATTTGCTTCTCTAGATGACTTGCTCCGATTTGGACGATTGGACAATTGATCTTAGGGTTTTTGGCCCTTCTGGACGTGATGGCAAGGTTGGATTTGACCCAAAATGCAGCTACCTTCTAGATTTGGCAACCACAATGCAACTTCAAACCCTCATAGATTTGGCCTCATATGTCCAATTTGGACGAAAGAAAAGGCAAAATCGACTTTCTCGAACCTTTTGGATGCAATGGTGAGCTTAGATTTGTACTAGCAAGCTCTGATATAAACCTGCAATAAAAAGCCAAAAATGGAACCTCCCCAAATCTAGTACCTCTCTTCAGTAAAAGACTCTCCAATGGCACCCAACCCGCTCTGATACCATGTTAGAATTAAACATGCTCTGATACCATGAAAGGTGGAGGTGATAAAGTAATAAGAAGATAAGTCTACCAAAGGTGGAAATTCTCCAACAACTCCTATGTGGTCCCTAAGTAAACTTAACTAAGGTGTAATTATGACCTAGGACAAGGTACAAAACATTTAATTACACCAACAATTGTTTGTACATAGGAAGTTTAATCGATATGACAAGGGAATAATTTTTCCTCCAGACAGAGCTATTATAACTCCCACACCAAAGCCTATTTGACACTTAGATCCATCAAAAATACAATTACCATGCACTTTCATGTTCTTGAATAGTCAATACACTCTCATCAAGAAATACTTCTTCATTGGGTAATGCTAGGGGAGAAGGAGCATTAGCTATCTGGTTGGTCAAGGCTGGTCCTTTGATTCTTTTTGTGAAACAAACTTAAGGTCAAACTCAATCAACATCATAACCCATTTAACTAAGCATCCTGATAAATCTATTTTGGAAAATATTTTTTAAAGGATAAGATTTTGTTATCACATGTATTTTAACATTCGATAAGTAATGTCACAACTTACTAGTAGCTAACACAAGAGCCAAAAATTGTTTTTCTATCCTTGTGTATCATTTCTCGTAATCAATCAAAGTTCGGATAATGTAATAAACATGATGCTCTTTACCATTTTCATCTTATTGAGCCAACAATATTGCAAGAGCATGGGCTGATTCTTTTGTATACAAAATGAATGGTTTATTTTGCATAGTGGGTTGTAAAACAGGTGCAGTAGTAAGATAATATTTTAAACTATCAAAATCATGTTTACAATCCTCAATCCAATTAAACTGAAATTATTTCTTAAGGAGATGTATAAATGGTAACGCTTGATCCGCTAAGGATGCTACAAAATGATAAATAGACTAAATTCTTCCTTGTAAAGTGCGTAATTGAGAGATGTTTCTAGGAGGTGGCCTGCTAACTATAGCATCAATTTTCTTCATGTCCACTTCAATGCCACTATGAGATACGATAAAACATAGAATTTTTCCACTATCTACACCAAAGATACACTTTTTTGGAGTCAATCTCATGTTGTATTTTTTCCCTTGCTCAAAGATTTTTTAAAGGAAATTTACATTGTCTTGTCTTGTTAAATATTTGGCTAGAATATCATCAACATAGTCTTCCAAAATCTTATGTATGTAATCATGAAATATCAATGTCATAGCCCATTGATATGTGTGTCACCAAAAATTGTATACCTTTGAATAAAAGGATAATTTTGTGCCTAATTTGGTCCTACTTTAGACACCCTTGCATCAGTCACCCTCCTAAAACAACATTTATAGGCCACTAAGAATCGTTATCTTTGATTTTGAGGCCTATTTCACCTAAGAAATCATACAAGTCCTTAAAAAAAGCATCAAAATTACTCAAATATCATAAACCCACCTCACAAATCCCTGATGGGACTAAGTTTCCCAAGGTGGCGACTTAGTCCCTTTTAGGGTTATTTGCATTTTTGAGCAGGAAAATCTTCAACTTGCTTAAAAATTCCCGATGGGTGTCGGCCTCTTAGGTCAAAATAACTGACAATTAGGTATTGTTGCTTATAAATACATGTTTTTAGGTCATTTTCAAGATCATTTAGTCATTTTTTACAAGAAAACTCAAGAATCAAGTGTTGAACATCTTCAACAAGAAGATCCATTACTCTTTCTACAACAAAGTTGAAGCTTAGGGAAATAAACTAGGGATTTTGCATGTCTTCAAGTCACTTCTCACTCAAGATATCACATTGCAAAGGATTTATCATGGATGTCTATGGAGAATCATGGAGAAATCTAGGTTGAGGAGATGCAGCTAGCCATCAAATCAATCTAAAAAATTATTTTCAAAGTGGTTCCATATTCCATTTTCTTTCTATCTTCAGCCTAAGGAAGGTTTGAATGTGACTAATATTCATTTCTAATGTGATCTAGATATATTAGAGCGAGTCTTGAATTGTTCTAGCTTCGTTTATGCATCTTATTCTTACACATTAGAATAGGGTTGTTCATACTTTAGATTTCCTAGTCTTAGACACACTTAGGGCTAGGGTTTATGCAGATTTTTTATCTCTTTCAAAGTTTAAATACCAACTAGGGGTTTGACCAAGGAAAACCCCGCATTAGAAACCAAAATATATTCTATTTTGAAGGTGATTTCCTGGATCTAGACTTGGATTTTGGTGAAAAAGCATATTGCAGACTATAGGCTCCCATTCCCACTTTTCGATTATCAGAAAAGAAGGAATGGACTAAGTCACCAATAGTGGTGACTTAGTCCCACTGCATGATTCTGTTAGGGATTTTTGGAGATTTGGGTACCCAGTTGGCTGGAATAGACCCTGGAGCAGTTTACTAGAACTGGGACTAAGTCACCCAACTTGGTGTAAGTATCCCAGTTGGCCTAAAAAGTAGATTTTCCAGATTTTTAGAGGCTTTTGCAATCTCCACTTCAGCCCTTGTTAGTTTCCAGGTGCACTTATCTTATCTATTTTCTTATTTTTCCTTGTATAGTTTTTACTCTATCCTTTTGTATATCCTCATGTGTTTTTGAACAATGTAGATTTCATTAGATTGTATTCAATAGTTAGTTCACTTTTAGTTATAATCTATTAAATTTAGGAAACTTCATATAGACACATATAAATCACATTCAACCCCTAATATTGAACGAAACCCTAATTTTTAGGTGTGAAAGAGAACCCCCTCCCTTCTAGGTGAACACCCTAGAAGCCCTTGGGGAATCCTACTCTTTCTCTCAAAATTTGTGGTTCATTTTGGTGAACCTACATTTAGAAGCATATTACTTCTGATCTAGCTTGCATTTGCATCCTAGGATCCTTTTCTATTAACCTTGCATTGATTGTTGCATTGTTTACATTTGTATCCTAGGGTTTCATAATTTACATTAGTGAAAAGTTTATTTTTGTATCTTATTTCCTTGCATGAAAGAGAAAATCTGCATATACAATTTAGATCTACTCTCTATCCTCTAGAACACATCATTTTTCATCAAAAAAATAAATTAAAAAACTCCAAAATACCCCTACTGGGACTAATTTTCTGCCTTGAGTGACTTAGTCCCAATGCTTAGTTTGTACCAGTGATTTCTGCATAAATCATTGCTAGTTTCAGAAGTTTTTATTTGTTCTAGTTGATTCTATGTTTACAATCAGTTCCTTTTAGTTATATGGTTATAATTAGCATAAGAAAATTTTACTTTGATGGCATTTTTGAATAGCATTAGATCTTTGCAAGTTTCATTTTCAGCATTATTTCCTAGTTCGTTTAAGGAAAATTCATTAGAACATGATGACAAAACCTTAGACACATCACATGAACCGATGCACACACTTCTTCACTATAGGGAAACCATATCACCTAAACCTTTCAATAGTGATGACTTGGATAAGTTAGATGAAGCTCTATAGGGCTTCCTCTCATTGAGTTCATCCACTAAGGTTTGTGATGCCAAACCCCAACCAACCAATGATAGCCTATCTCCCAAACCTTTTAATTGTGATGATATGGGTATGTTAGATGAAGCTCTTTGCGATTTCATCTCACCTAACTCATCCACTAAGATTTATTGTGAGCAACCTCAAACAAAATATGTCAATGTAATTCAACCTTAGGTTGTTCTCTACCCACCTTTGCCTAAACCTCAAACTCCATCCAAACCTGAATTTACCCTTTACCCACCCAAGCATGAGGTTGTTGCTCACACTCATTGCACTAGAAATAACCCACACCCCCAACAAGCCACCTCAACACCATTACCATTACCCAATCCCACCTTACTTGTGGCCCCTCATTTAAACTCACAACTTAGGGAGTATGATCTTGTTGAACAACTTAAGAATACTCCTACCAAGATATCCCTTTGGTATCTTCTCCAGAACTCCCCCAACTATCATTCTATGCTTCAAACAACATTGCAAAAATTAATGGTCCCTCCTGGTATGCATGCTAATGATGTGGCAAATCTAATACAATCAATGAATACAATCAATGTATAAATTATCTTCTATCAACATGAGCTCCCTTCATTAGACTTGCGCAAGGAAAATCAAGCCTTTATGATAATAGCTCAGTACGAACGAATAGGAATCAAATGGACCCTCATTGATAATGGATCTACCCTTAATGTCCGTAGTGCAAAGATTCTTGATAGATTACATGTGGATAAATAAAAAATTAAATCTGATTCCTTATCCATTACAGGATTTGACAATGTTACAAAGCAACCTCTTGGTGTCATTACTTTACCTATTACCATCAGAATGGTTACACTACAAAATCCTATTCATGTCATGCCCTATGACCTTTCCTATAATCTCGTTTTGGGAAGACCATGGATTCATGAGATGCATGCGGTATCCTTGACTCTTCATAGAAAAATAAATTATTTCTATAATAACAAAGTTTATCAAATTGACATAGACCTCGAGCCTGAAAGTTGCTTCCAACTTGAAAAGGGAACAACAAGTTCTCTCCACACATTTATTCCCACCTCCAACATAGAACCTCTTGAAAAATATCACCAAGAAGAGGAATCAAAGTCTAACATACTTGGTGAAGATTTTGGAACATTAGAATTCACACCTTCATTCATGGGTGAGTGTACGCAATCACACTAAAAGAGGATGTCAAACAAGAACAACCAACAATCCTCTCTACCCAGAATGAAGAAAAATCTTTCCACACATCTACCTCATATCCTTTGGAAGAACACACAATGTGCACAACAAATTTTGGTGAGATAGATTATGAACATCCACCCAACCCAGAGGAAATGGAAAGAATTTATGGCTGAGGTTATGATCTTGTGAAACAATTAGGATACAATGGTAAAGGATGTGGAAAAAAATGAGCAAGGCATTCAGGTCCCCATTGAGCCTAATATGTAAGAGACTAAGATTGGTTTAGGGTTTTCCTTTTCTAAAACTACAAAAACAAATCAACGACCATCTTTCAATATCAACATTCGCACATGTGCACCAAGAATCAATCTCACACTCAAACATCCTAAATTCCTCGATATGGATTCCCCACCATTCGACTATGTTAATGATGATGAAGCTTTGAAAAACCTGTTAGGTGCTTCGACTAAGAATTCTATTTCCAAGAGAAATGCCTCTTGTGTTATGATAAGTTTCGAGCTCAAAGTTATAGACATTAATGAAACTCCCACAAGTATGGAACCATATGATCTAGAATTTCCTAAGTCAAATGCATTCCCCTTGGGGGATACCATTGATATACCAATGGACATCGATGATAAATAAAAATTCATTAAAATTGGGAAGTGTCTTGATGATGAAGAACAAGAGGATCTTGCCATCTTGCTTCATGCCTTTCTTGAATTTTTTTCTTAGAAATATTTTGATATACCATGAATAGATCTGAAGATAGTCACTCATTACATTATTCTTGCTAAGAATTCTAAGCCTGTTCATCAAAAGATATGAAAGATTAACCCTAAAATAGCCTTGCATGTTAAAGGAGAACTTGAAAAACTCCTTGACACAGGTTTCATTTGACCTATCAATTATTGTCCTTGGATATCAAACATTGTTGTCATTGCTAAACCCGATAGTCGTGTTACAATATGTACAAATTTTTGTGACTTGAACAAATCCTCTTTAAAGGATGATTTTCCTCTTCCTAATATTGACATGATCGTGGATTCAACTGCTGAACATGCTTTGTTGTCCTTTATGGATAGATTTTCTGGATATAATCAAATCTTCATCAACCCACAAGATCAATACAAGATGTCATGATTCACATCCGCTTGGGGAATATTTTGTTGGGTTATGATTCCTTTTGGATTAAATGACACATACACTACTTATCAATGAGAAGTGACATTAATTTTTCATTATTATTTACATAAAATATTGGAAGATTATGTTGATGACATTCTATCTAAATCCTTAACCCGACAAGATAATGTGAATGTTCTTCGACAAATATTTGAGTGAACGCGTAAGTATAAAATGCACTTAAATCCAAAAAAGTGTCTTTGGAGTAGATAGCAGTAAAATTTTAGGGTTTATCATATCCAACAGAGGCACTGAGGAAGGCTCGAAGAAAATTGATGCTATAATTAACATTCCACCTCCTCACAACATCTCCGAATTGTGCACATTACAAGGAAGGATTCGAGATATCCTTCATTTTGTCTCCTCCTTAGCTGATCACACATTACCTTTTACACACCTCCTAAAAAAGGATATGAATTTTTATTGGAATGATGATTGTAAATAGGCCTTCAAGAGTTTGAAAGAATACCTTGCAACTCCACCCGTATTACAACCTCCTATACAAAACAAACCATTGATCCCTTATATCGTCGCTTCTGCCCACGCTCTTACTGCACTGTTGTTCCAACAAGATGACAATGATAAAGAGCATCCTGCCTATTACATTAGTTGAACTCTCATAGATTATGAAACACATTCCACAAAAATTGAAAAAAAATGTTTGGATCTTGTATTCACTACTAGTAAGTTATGACATTATTTACTAAATGTAAAAATACAAGTCATGAAAAAATTTGATCCTCTCAAATATATTTTCAATAAAATAGACCTTTTAGGATGCCTTGCTAAATAGGTAATGTTGTTAACTAATTTTGACCTTAATTTTGTCTCCCAAAAAGCGATCAAACACCAAGCCTTAACTGACCACTTAGTCGATGCTCCTTCACCTTTAGCATTACCTACCAATGATTCTTTTCCTAATGATAGTGTGTTGACCATAGAGCTTCCTACATTGGAATTATACTTTGATGGATCCAAGTGTTGAACAGGCTCTGGTGCTGGAGTTATATTAATTCTACCCATAGGCAAGCCTATTCCCTTGTTGCATCGCTTAAATTTCCTATGTATGAATAACATAGCTGAGTATGAAGCGTTAATTTCTGGCTTACGCGTTGCTTTAGTCATGGGAGTTAAAAATATTAAGATCTATGGTGATTCACAACTAGTGATCAAATAAATCAATGATCTCTATCAAAATAAACATGAAAAAATATTACAATATAAGGATCTTGTGCTGAACTTGTTAGAATAGTTTGAATTTTTCACCATTGATAACATCCCTCAAAAAAATAATAAACATGATGATGCAATGGCTAGTGTGGATTCTCTCATATCTCCTTCAGATCCTTTCAAAAACATCATGTTTACCATCCAACCAATCATAAAACCCTCCATTAGTGATAAATCTGATGATGTACTCTCAAAATTCTTGGGTGATTCATGTGAATGGTATGACACCATATATAACTATTTAAAAGATGACACCATTCCTCAACCTACAAGCCAAAACATGTACATTCACCTTAAAAATTTAGCCACTAAGTACATAATCCTTTTCGATACATTATATAAAAGATACTTTGATTGAATTATCCTACGATGTCTCAAGGATTCTAAAACTCATATTTCCCTCGAAAAGGCCCATTCTAGTACTTGTGGAGGTCATTTTGGAGGAAAAACCTTAGTGCAAAAACTCCTTTGCATGGGTTACTACTAGAAAAATATGGAAAAAGATTGTTATGCATATGTTAAGTGATGTCAAAAATTCCAAGAAAATAGAAATGTGATTCATGCTCCTACTTCTAAGCTCCATTCCCAAATTCCTATTTGGTTGTTCTTTGTATGGGGGCTGGATCTAATTGGAAAAATTTCACTACCTTCTTCCGTTGGACATACGTTTATCATCATTTCCACTGATTATTTCACCAAATGGGTAGAAGCTATCCCTCTCCAGTCCACAACTGCTAATGTGATATGTCGTTTCTTATTGGAAAACATTATTGCTCACTTTGGACTCCCTTCCACATTAGTTTCAGACAACGAAACACCATTTAAAAAGAACGATGTCAAGAAGTTCTTAGAGACCTTTCATATTCAACATCGGTTTTCAACACCTTACTACCCACAATCTAATGGCCAAGCTGAAAGTGCTGATATAATCCTTGAACAAATCCTCAAGAAAACTATTAATGTAAACTAGAAAGATTGGCACACACAATTGCAATATGCGTTATGGGCCTATCACACAAGTGTTTTCTCTTCTACAAGAAATACACCTTTCAACCTTGTTTATGGTACCTAGCCTATCATATTTGGAGTTAGAAATTCCTACATTACGGATTACTCTCCAAGGCCTTATTGATAATGATACCTAAATGCAACAATGATTACATTAGCTTTAAATGCTTGATGAATAGCACATTAACGCTCTTGAGAATCTTCAGGCTTACACCAAAAAATTTCAATGCAAACATGATGTGTCATTCCTTGAAAATTTAACAAGGGTGATTTAGTTTTATATGAAAATCAACGGAACACTACTGTCAACTACGCAAAAAAAGGAAAATTCAGTCCTAATTAGTAAGGACCCTAAGTAGTCAATATGAATTATGGATATGGTTATTACACATTAATAGAGTGCGATGGAACTCCTCTTAAAGAACTTATTAATGTTGTGCATCTACGTCGGTATTATGTCTAGTCCCTTTGAGTGGTATGAATTATAAAGTAGTGTTGTTTGAGCTATTGGATCATGTCCTCTACACTTTCCCATTGCTTCATTCTTGAAAAATAGTTATGTATATGTCTTGAACACTAAAGTGATTATTTAATTCATTTTATAATTGCTTTAGGTTTCATAGTTTTCAAAATTCCCTCTTATGTGGTATATTTCTTTACAATCATAAGTGCATAACATACTTACTCTTCATGTTGTATCTAAAAGAAACTCTAGCAAGTTTTTAATTAGATCACATAAGTTTTGTTAAATTATGTAGAAATTAATTAAATAATCTTACAAAGGCTATTCAATTAATCACATTGTCATTTAACATTCACACATTAAAACAAAACATACAACATTAAAATTCTTATATATATATATCAAAAAATTTCTATACATTTCATCAAAATATACAATATCATTGAGGACTATGATTACCAGACCCCTCAGGGTTTGGTACTCACATTGCATCGGTATTCGGACATTGGGAGATAGTCGTGCGTAATCGTGATCATGATCCACTGAATCTATTCAAAAAATCCAACCCCTCCATCCGTGCAAGCGCTGCTCGATGCTATCCTGCTATGTGATCCCTCTCTATCTGTAGCCATGCCACCTCTCTCTCTATTCTCTCAAACTCTGCTAGAGTTTGTGATGTTTATGCCTATGATGTGGTCCCAACTCAATGGAATTGTCTCCTCAAGCTCTCATACGCTGACCGTAGTCTCATTAATGGTCTTAGTGACTCTAGATCTCACTCCACAATAGGTGGGGGCACATAATTCAAGTCCATATTCTCCTCATCAATAGATGCTAGCACTATCTCTACAACTACCTGATGGTAGAGATCTTGCTAATCCTCCATGGGCCCTGCAAGATAGAAAAAATAAATAATCAGTACCCATCATGACTATATATATACACATAAAGAATACATAAAAAACACAAAGTACATACATCAAATAAATATCATCACCTATATCTCCAGTAGGATAAGCAATATAATCTGCATCTTGTGTAGGGGGCATGGATGTTGCGCTAGCCTCTCCTCAACTATGAGTATTGGTGCCTTCTACTGTTGCTGCTCAGGATCTAGTCATACGAATGGGTGAGGTCTCTCCCCACTCATATCCATCCTCAATTTCTGCCTCATCACTCCCACTCAAGGGTGGCTCCTCATCCTTATCCTCCTCTTGGTCTTCCTCTTCCTCCTCCTCTCCCTCCTATCTATCATAGTTTGGATTTGCATCCTGATCATACTCCTCATCAATAATGTCGATAAATATGTTTGTAGCCCTATAGTGTGTCTCCTCGGCTCTATCCTCTCTCTCATCTCCCTCATCTGGAAATGGTCTTGCATCTCCCACAAGCTCATCAATCACAAAAATAGGAGCTAGTCATGATACTATCCACCACTCCTCATGACCCCATGTGGCACTAACATTGTTTGCATCAAAGATCGGTGGCTAATCATGATCAAAGTAATCAAAGTCACTCTGGACGATGTCATCTATTTTAAACCATGTTGTATCAATAGGTCTCTGGGCACTCCACACTGATCTCCTATAAGATGACCATTCCCTGGGTGGCCTCTGAATATATCAAAACTGTCACATGACTCGGTCATAGTAGAATCAACGTACTATGTGATCATGTCGACCAACCGAAAATCTATCCAACTGAAGTCTCCTCATCTGTCTCATGTGGTCTGGTCACTACAGTGTAAGCTGATAAGGTCTCCATAAGATCTCATCCTCCTCTAGTCGATCAAACCTTACTCTCTAAAAGTGCAGATATTTATAGTGCCATAACCACCATAGAAGATAGTCAAAGGCCCAAGGATACCCAACTACTATAGGAAACGGGAAGCCATTAGGCCTAGTGCATGTGATAGGATCTAGACACCAAACTTGTAGAAGCATATAATGTGTCATACTATCTACCTCCTGGAACACAAACCACCCCAAATCATAATACAAGTGTGTGAGGATGCATTGTCCCTAGGCATATACTATCCTACACTCTGGCATACCTCATATCAGATGCACTAGCCCACCCTCAAGGTGTGCTCCAAATCTATCTAAAAGGAGTACCAATGTGACAATACACATCATAATCTACATAACCACTGGTGCTCGTGAATAAAGTAACGGTGCCAAGTCAATCCATCTTGAAACCCTCTCATCATGAACTGGTCCATCAAGGCAGTACTACATATCAACTTGCTAATCATGAAAGGTACGATCTCTCTGGAAGTGCATTTGCTCCCCTCGAATAGGAACTCGAAGTATCCGGTGCACATCCTCTAGCATGATTGTCATCTCTTCGGTAGGTAGGTAGAATGTGCATGTATCTACATTCCACAACTCATACAATGCAATAAACATCACATCATGGTACCTCATGGGGGGCATGAGGTACACCTAGTAGATCCCCACTGCTTGCAAATGCTCTGTGTCTTCCGTTGACAAAGTGAGGGATAAATCTGTCAAAAATCTTAGTTGTCTCCCACCCAGATGCTATCATGATTGGGTGGGTACCTATCAAAAACATCAAAATATGTTGTCTAAATCATCTAATATCTTCAATTTTACTCTAATTCATCATGCAAGTGTACTAATGTTGATCTAGTGTGCTTCCTCTAAGGCCCTAGACACTTTAGAACCCTTTTGGGACACTTTGCAAAGAAACATGACACTTTGCAAAAAAAAGGGACACTTTACAAAAAAAGGGGACACTTTGTGAACTATTTTTCCAAGATCCTAAATTAACCTAGATATGCATATAAATCATTCAATAATTGAACAAACACAATACAAAGGTGGCATAATCGACTCACCTCGTGGTTCTGCTCGCCGCATGCCATGTTCTCTCACAACACATCCAGTCTCACCGGTGTAAAATCCCATCTGATCGACATCTTTTACTCCTCTCTTGTCACTCTCAAGTTAAAAAAAGGTAAAATGAACAAGTGACAAATTACCTCATTTTCATTCTTTTTACTCTTTCTCATTCTCATTGAAGCACATTTGTACTTTTACTATCTTAGACATATTAGAGTGCTTTTCATTCAAAACAACATACTAAGTGTTAGTGAACTTTATTTTTGATGTTTTTTGTTGCGTCAGAATCATGTTTCCACACCTCACATCATCAATCACCTATCATTATGTGGCATGGTACTTGGAAATTGATAGGCCAAAACTGGAGTAAATAATAAAGAAGGATTTCAGCTTGGTCTAAGAGTGTCAACCCAAGGTTCATAGCTTGCAAGAAGTGTTGTGGAAGTATACCTGAAGGGAGGAAAGAAGCGAATCAAGTGGGGATGGATGCAACTAAAACACATGTAAAGTTCTTAAGATCTGGTTCATCTTTCCTATTCCGTCTTTCTGTCAAAAGCGTGACAGAAACTATTATAGATGGAAAAATGACAGCATCAAACTCTCTCATGAATCCATAATATACTTCACTCTAACATTGACTGGAATATCAATAGTTGAAAATCAATTTTAAACTAGATTGTAAATAGTTGAAATAACGATTACACACAGAAAGAAAATGCTGCAGGAAATTAAATCTCATAACTACAAAATCTTTTGGAATTAAATCAAACAGAAAATAAACAACACACAATAAATTTAACAACAAAAATAAACATCACCGTGCTTCACCAGGGAGTGGGCCCTTGCTCTGTGGCTTGCAGGTGAGAAGAGACGAGAGCTTTTTTCATTGCCTTAATCAGTAGAATGTTATTTTATTTATCAGAAGTAATACAAAAAATCTACTACAACAGTCTGTCGACCAAATTCTCTATTAAAGTCTATCTATCTTCTTAGCTCCTTTACACTACACTTATTTATATACACATTGTTTGAAACAACAAAATATAATAAATATTAAGTTTGTTTTGGCCTACGACCAACAAACTTAGAAGAGATAGATCTATGATTCACTAATGCATAGATTAAAACAACACTGTTATAACAATAGATGAGAATAGAATGCGTGATTTTAGATCTACAGATTTTTCTCGAACGATTTAGCAACAAATCTCTAACACAGGTTTTCGTTAGCAAATCAACATCTCCACCGTGGGTTTCCTTTCCTAGTTTATTTAAACCACCACAAGAATGGTACACGTGGAATTTTACTCTACTCTATTTATTGCTGGCCATGAATAAAACATGGTCTCAGTTTCCTCTACATAGCTGGAATTGTATCTTTTTTTAGATTTATTTAGCAAAGCATTTGTTTTGAATTATTGTGCTTATTTAGATTTGACATTGAAGAGGTAACTGTTTCCACCTTGGATGATGATGTCATCTTTTAAAAAGATGACATAAATAAACTGCTGGTCAAAAGGTAATACACAAAAGTTCTTGGCCAGAAAATGATAGGAAGACATTCTGCATAAAAAGTGACACGAAGTTCTTCTAATCAGCATGCTGCAAGCTTGATCTGAAAATCACAATGCTTATTAGTAAAGACAACCAATCATTAATTTCCATATTTTATCCAAAACTTTATTAAATACAACTTATACATATTTAATCATATGCAACATAAAATGGGGAAATAGTATGATATGGAACGAAAATGGAATGTGGAAGTGGGTGTGAAGGTATATGAAATAAGCTAAAATATGGCATAAAATGGGACATAATTGGCTCTCATAAAAAATTCCCTCTTGTATGCATGTCCTCATTCAATGTGGCTAGATTGCTACCTTGATTCCACCCCCGTAAAGCAAGTGGAATCAAGGGGGGGCATACATCTACCCGCGAATTTGATTGCTAGGAATTAGATAAGAGGATTTTTGGACTACTAACAATTTTGTGTTGCAAGATGCGGTTCCTAACATTATGGTTTTACAGGAAACTACACTAGGGGATTCATTCTCCCACTTTTCAATGAGTATCCTTTAATAAACAAAGTGCTTTGTTTAGAGTCCTTTAGCTTACATATGCACATAGAGTCATATGGGCGCTAAGTGGGGGCTAAATGTGTCACCAAAAATTATATACCTTTGAAGAAAAGGATAATTTTGTGTCTAATTTGGTCCTACTTTAGACACCCTTGCATCAGTCACTCTCCTAAAACAACATTTATAGGTCCCTAAGACTTGTTATCTTTGACTTTGAGGCCTATTTCATCTAAGAAATCATACAAGTCCCAACAAGCAACATCAAAATTACTGAAATATCATAAATCCCACCTCAAAAACCCCAGGTGGGACTAAGTCACCCAAGGTGGAGACTTAGTCCCTTTTAGGAGGTGAATCCACAAAAGTGTTTTACAATTTTAATGAGGAAGGAAAACTTCCAAAAAATGCCCCCACTCAAAAAAAAATCATTTTGAGGGGTTCAAATGAACTCAAGGTTCGAGCAAACCCAAAAAGGGGTTGTTTGAACCAGGGTTAGATCGAACCCCTTTGAATGTGGAAACATGTGTTTTCCATTGTGGAAGGGGGGTTCGCTCAAAACCTGGTTCGAGTGATCCCCTAGGGGTTCGATCGAACCCTTTAGGTTTGCTCGAGCCCCCCTTTTCCCACCTTCCCACCCTCCCACACAAAAAAATTCTAGATTTTTTCCCTTCGATGTTCGGGTTGAGGATGAAAATAGAGGAGAATTCACAAACCCAATTGGAAGACAGTAGTCCTCAGAATGAGCTATCCAAAAAATATAATTTTAATATGTTTTGGTTTTATTATGTATGTGTTTTTTTAGTTTTATTAAACATAGTTTTTTCACCGAAAATCAAGCTCTTTGTTTTGCACATATGCAAAAATAGTAGATTATAAAATATATATTTTTTAAATATGTTCATGCTAGGTATTGATTACCTTGATCCATTAAAAAAATAAATTGAATTTCGATACATACAAAAAAAAATATGTTGTGTACAGTCCGCCTATGTTTGAATTGCAATTGGTTTGACTTCGAAACTTGATTAAGGAAAAAATTTTCAATTTAAAACTATGAGAGACCAAATGAAAGTGCTCGATATCATAGTTATAAATCTAAATTCGAAAAAAATAGAAATTTATCCTTCATACAAAAAAAGTTATGTTGTATGCGGTGAGCGTCACTCCTTAAAAATGTTGTTTTTTTAAAAAAGCTAGTTTTTGAAGGAGATGGAAAAAGAAGTGCAATCTAATTCCAATTTTTTTGAAAAAGATATATTTAGAATCTATAGACAAAATTTCACAAATCACTAGTTTGCATCATCTTCAAATTACTCATGGTTTAGCCGCTATAGGAGCCCAAAAGTGAAGATTTAGTTTAAAAAAATCAGTTTAGTGTCTAGTTTGCTCAAAAACTATAAACCAGTATTGTGGGATCACCCTAGGGTTATTTGCATTTTTGAGCAGGAAAATCTCTGACTTGCTAAAAATTCTCGATGGGTGTCGGCCTCTTAAGTCAAAATAACTGACAATTAGGTATTGTTGCTTATAAATACATGTTTTTAGGTAATTTTCAAGATCCTTTAGTCAGTTTTCACAAGGAAACTCAAGAATCAAGTGTTGAACATCTTCCACAAGAAGATCCATTACTCTTTCTACAAAAAAGTTGAATCTTAGGGCAAAAAAAAAGGGTTTTTGTAGGTCTTCAAGCTCACTTCTCACTCAAGATCTCACATTGCAAAGAATTGATCATGGATGTCTAGGGAGAATCATGGAGAAATCTAGGTTGAGGAGATGCAACTAGCCATTAAATCAATCTAAAGACTTATTTTCAAACTGGTTCCATCTTCTATTTTCTTTCTATCTTCAGCCTAAGGAGGGTTTGCATGTCGGTAAAATTCATTCATGATGTGATCCAAGTCTCTTAGAATGAGTCTTTCATTGTTCTAGCTTTGTTTATGCATCTTATTCTTACACATTAGAATAGGGTTGCATCATACTTCAGATTTCCTAGTCTTAGACACACTTAGGGCTAGGGTTTATGCAAATTTCTTATCTCTTTCAAATTTTAAATGCCAGCTAGGGGTTTGACCAAGGCAAACCCCACATTAGAAACCAAAATATATTCTATTTTGAAGGTGATTTCATGGATTTGGACCCAGATTTTGGTGAAAAAGAAGATTGCAGACTATAGGCTCTCATTCCCACTTTTTGATTCTCAAAAAATCAGGAATGGACTAAGTCGCCAATAGTGGCATCTTAGTCCTACTGCATGATTTTTTTAGAGATTTTTGGAGATTTGGGTACCTAGTTGGTTGGAACAGAGCCTAGAGTAGTTTACCAAAACTAGTACTAAGTCGCCCAGCTTGGTGTAAGTGTCCCAGTTGGCTTGAAAAGAAGATTTTCCAGATTTTTAGAGGCTTGTGCAATCTCCACTTCATCCCTTATTAGTTTCCAGGTGCACTTATCTTATTTTTTTCTTATTTTTCCTTGTCTTGTATAGCTTTTACTCTATCCTTTTTTATATCATCATGTGTTTCCAAACAATGTAGATTTCATTAGCTCATATTCAATAGTTAGTTCACTTTTAGTTATAATCTATTGCATTTAGGACACTTCATATAAACACATATCAATCACATTCAACCCCTAATATTGAATGAAACCCCAAGTTTTAGGTGTGAAAGAGAACCCCCTCCCTTCTAGGTGAAAACCCTAGAAGCCCTTGGGGAATCCTAATCTTTCCCCCAAAATTTGTGGTTCAATATGTTGCACCTGCATTCTTCAGTCCAAAAGGCATCATTACCCAACAAAATGTTCCCCGAGTTGTAAATTTTGTTTTATATTGATCTTGAGGGTTGATAAATATTTGATTTTACCTAGAAAATCCCTATGCAAATGAAAGCAAAGCATGTCCCTCAGTTGAATCTACTATCATGTCAATATTAGGAAGGGGAAAGTCATCTTTTAAATATTCTTTGTTTATATCACAGAAAAATGTACACATCCTAATATGATTGTTTGGTTTTATGACTATGACAATGTTTGAGATCCAAGGGGAATAATCTATATGTCTTTTAAACTAACTTCAAGGAGCTTTTCAATCTCGACCTTAACCAATAAGGCTATCTTAGGGTTGATTTTTCAAATCTTTTGTGTAACAGGCTTATCATTTTTAGCTAGGACTATGTTGTGTGTTACAAGCTTAGGGTCAATTCCCAGCATATCCAAATAATTCCAAGATTTTTTTGTAGGAAAGTCATGAAGCAAAGTTGTAGTGTCCTCTTATTCCTCATAATCAAGGCACTTTCCTATCTTAATCACTTTTTATTCATTATTAATATCGATCGGTATATCCATGGTATCTCCTAAAGGAAGTGCATTTTGTTTCAGAAATTCAAGACTATATTCTTCTCTTTTCATTTCAACTTCACTACTTTCCTCTTCATCAATTTTTTTGATAGTACTAATCATAGCAAATGTAACCCGCTTCTTTTTAGGAGGAGCAAATGGTTTGTCATAGACTACTAGCATTTATTTCTAAGCTTCATCATCTTTGAAACACTCTAATGATTCCTCAAAATTTGTATCAATCAATTCCTGATGCTTCAAGGTGAGTTTTTATAGGATTACACATGATGGTGTTGATGTTTAGCGAGGGTTTCTTCGTTGCTTGCGTAATCTTAGAAGGGTAATATCCCAAACCACTTTTTGTTTCTTGTGTACTAGGTTCTATAAGAACACAAATACCTTGTTATTTCTTGCCACATCCTTTCCACTTTTACCAATTTGTTTCATGAGCTCATAGCTTTTCCATAGAGACTTTCCATTTTTTTCGGGTTTGGTGGTTGTTGATAATCTATCTCATCAAAGTTTGTTGTATAACTTGTGTCTTATTCAAGGGTAGATGCTTTTGAGTGTTCTTCTAAATTTTGTGTTGACATTACCTTTGGTTGTTTTAAATTTTCATCTCCTTTACTTGTGATTGTGTACTCTCCCATAAATGAGGGTGTGAATTTTAAGGAATCACAATCATCATCCAATAATTTCAACACTTTTTCCTCTTCCATAGGTTCTATGTTTGATGTTGGAATTAATGTGCTAAGAGGACTTGTTCCCTTTTCAATTTGTAATCAAATTTCAGGCTCAGGGTCTATTTCAACTTGGTATACCTTGTTGTTATAGACATACTTCATGATACGATGAAGTGTTGAAGGCACCACATAAATCTCATGAATCCAAGGACTTCCTAAAAGAATATTGTAACAAAGATCACGAGGCATAACATGGATAGGAATTTATAAGGTATCCTTTCCAATTGTAATAGGTAAAGTAATCACACCGATCAGTTGCTTTCCTACATTGTCAAATCCTCGAATTGATAAGGAATTAGGCTCAATTCTTGATTTATCCACGCCAAGTCTATCTAGAAGATTCACGCTACGTATATTAAGGGCTGATGCATTATAAACAAGGGTTATTTTTATTCCTATTCTATTGAATTTGGATATTATCATGAAGGAATCATGTTTATTTCTCATCTCCAAGCGAGGGAGCTCATGTTGGTGAAAAGTAATGTCTACACTAAATATATTCATTCATTTAATTAGAGTTGCCACATCACTTGCATTTGTATTAGGGGGATCACAACTTGTTGTAAGGCTGTTTGAAGCATGGTGTGATAATTAGGTGTGTTTTGAATCAAGTCCCATAGTGATATTTTTTGTGGGAGTATTCTTAAGTTGTTCAACAAGATCATACTCATTTCCACAATTCAAAGGCAAATGAGGGGCACTAGGAAAAACAGAGTTGCGTAAAGGTAAGGATGTTGAAGTTGTTTGTCTTGGTTGTGGATTGTTTCTAGTGTTATATGTATGAGCAATGGTACTTGATTGATGAAAAAAAAAATTCTTAGGTGTTTCAGGAGTGTAGAAAGGTTTTCTTTGAGTTTGAGGTTTGTGTGAAGGTGGATAAAGGATGAGGTTGAATCACATTAAACTCTCTTAGTTTTGGTTCATCATAAAAAGTCTTAGTGGATGAAGTTTATGAGATGAAGTCCCCAAGGACTTCATCTAACATGTCAAAGTCATCGCTACTAAAAGGCTTAAGGGTTAGGTTAACTTGGAAACAGAGATTTGACATAGCCAAATAACTATACTTTCTCCAAGTGGTTTATTTATTTGTAAGTGTTTGTGGTTTTATTCTCTAATGGATGCCAAATGTAATCTAATCTAATTAAACTATGAATGAATGCTGAAAATTAAAAATGCAAGAATCTAATTTTATCCATAATTGTTATGAATGTAAATTATGCTAACTTTAATAATTTTAATGTAATAGAAGCTATGCCAACTAAAACAGAAAGATTGTAACAAAAAATAGAAGCTTTGGAATTATAAATTTAACTATGGAAAATGAAGTACAAAATATGCACTGGGACCGATTTTTCGAGAGGGGGGTGAATGAGTCCCAGTGTGTTTTTTTTTTCAAAATTTCTAGAAAATTTCAATTGATTTTTATTATTTTTATGTTGTATGGTCTGTAACCTAAGTGAAATAGTTCAGATTTTGTATGATTTTCAATGATATGAGGTGCAAAAATGCAAGCTATATGCACTTTCAGTAATGCAAAATTTGAAACCCTAGAATTTCAATTAACTAATACAAACCCTAATGTAATGTGAAGGAAAGCTAACTCTAGGATGATGATGCACACCAAATTAGAATTACGATGTTCTAAATGTAGGTTCACCAAAATGAAATATCGAAAAATGGATGAGATTTATTTTATATGATTTAGAACATAGAGCACAACCCACTTTCCAATTATCTCGTTGAAGGGAAACCCTAGAGATCTGAATGCAAAAGAGAATGAGACCTTGAAATAGGGTTTTCCTAGGATATTTTTGTAAACTAATAACAGGTTCACCACCAAGTTAAGACTTGGAAAGAAAAATTTAATACAAGATCTAATGCTTAACTCTAATATGATGAAATATTTCACTAAATGACCTATAAATGCATGAAAATAAAAATAAAGAGGTGATATCTCAGAAATATACACTTGGAAATACAAAGGAGGCTGGAATGAGCTTTAAAACACTAAAAATATTGATTTTTTGACCTGCTGAGACTCATACACCAGTCTAGGCGTATCAGTCCCAGATCAGGGTTTTTGGGTAGGAACTAGTTTCTATAAAAAGCGTATCTGAATCTGCAAGAATCTAGAAAAAAACTTGTAGTGGACTCATATGCCACTTCTGGCATATCAATCTTTTTCTACTTTCTCAAGAATTCAAACTTCAGATCTGTACTCCAATCTCCGCTCTTTCATTCCAAACTAATTTTTGGATCCAAATCTGTGGAAAGACCTGTAAAATAGAATATAGACTTGATTTTCTTATGGGGGGTTTGCCTCAATCAAATCCCTAGTTTGGTTGTTAAACCTTGATAGAAATAATGAAATATGAATTTAAATAGGAATGAAAACCCCAACCTTAAGTGTGTCTAAGATTAGGAAATATGAAATGCACTACAACCCTATTCTAATGTGTAAGAATGAGATGCATGAATGAAGGTTGAATATGAATAACTCACTTTGATAGATCTTTAATCACTCAAATGAGCCTTAATAATTCTTGTACCTTACTTAGGCTGAATGTAGAGTGGTAATAGAGGATGGAATCACTTAGGAAATAAGTCATTAGGCTTGGCTTGATGACTAGTTGCATCTCCCCAACATATAATCTATCATGATTCACTATAGGAAACCATAATCAACCCTTGAAAATGATAGATCTTGAATGAAAGTGAGCTTGAAGACCTGCAAAAACACTTTAATACTGCTCCAAGACTTCAACTTTGCTTACTTTTGAAACTTGAATACTCTTGTGAAAGAATGGTTAAAGACTCTTGAATGTTTGGATCACAAAATTTCTCTAAAAATTCTTTCCTAGATGAAATAATGACTTAGAATATTTCTTATTTAGGCATTAACACCTAATTTACCATTATTCAAATCTCAAAAGCCAACATCAATGAAAAATTTGAATTAAAAGGTTGATTTTCCTACTCAAACCCTAAAAAGGCCCCAAATAGGACTCATATGCCAACCCTGGCGTATGGATTCCACCTAGGGGGACTCATGTGCCCAAGGTGGCATATGAGTCCCACCCTAGATTTTTGGGGTGGGTTATTAAAATGGTGAGTGTTTTTGATGTTTTGTTGGGTTTTTAGCTAAAATAAGCCTCAAGATATGAAATAATCAATCTTACGGGCCATGATTTTAAAGGGTAATTAATGAAAGGGTATTAAAATAGGTCCATATTAAATGAGAAATTGCACTATCTACAAGAAATGGAGTACAATTTTCATCATTACACTCTCTTAGTCAATTCCTCTCAAGAATTATCATCCATCGATCTATTTCATCTTCTATCTAATCACAATTGTTGATCAATATCATATTCAATCTATAAATTTAGCCTTCATCAATCTCTCTCTCTCTTCGCAATAAGTCTATATGTATCATTATCATTAAGTTATTTTCTATTAAAAAATTGAGTTCAACTACAACACCGTTTTTCAAGGTGCAATTGAAGAACAATGGAACTAAGCAAGGATATTATGTAGGGTTATTATTGGATGTTTTCCTTTCTTTAAATATGAAATTTTCCTTAAGAATTATTGAGTGATATTTCATTTGATTGTGATTTTTTATTTCTATTTGTTGTTCATTTGTCACATTCATTTGACTGACCCATAACCCTAATTATAGTAGATGGTCTCCTTAGTGGTTGTTTTTTCTTAAGAAATAAATATATGTCCTTGTTCACTCTTCTCTCAGTATAATTATTTCCCCTTAATGCAACACCTAACTAGGAAGTATACAAGGGAATATTCTAAACCTTCCTCAAATAAGAGATGGTGATTGTTGGTTTTAAGATAAGTGTCATATGGAGTCATTTGAGGTGTTAAATTTGAGATAAATGTTATATTATGAGAAAAATATTTGGATGAATTTGGGGTATTGATTCTAAGATATATATTATATGTCTAGGCCTTGGTGGCATCACTTCCATAAAACCTTGGATTTTCATATTTATATCTATATGTGATACAAATATGTTCTTAATTATTAAATGTCTATTCTATATTATACATTATTCCCCCACTGAAGCATTGCCAAATTTTAATTTTGAATGGATAAGGATCACAACTTAGGATAAGAAAATATTTTACATGGATATGAGCTCATTCCCATAAATAGGAGACTTAAGGGAGCTTCTCACTAGGTAATGGGCCATGATAATGTAACATCTCACTAGGTAGTGTATTAGTGTAAATAACACTCCCTCTTCTTAATATGATATCTCATTGGATACTGTACAACTAGGACCACTCTTCAAAATGATCTATATAGCTTTATATGATTGTATATATTTTTATAGGAATATTTTCGATACCCTCAAAAAAAAATCTTGATTTATTATAATTTTATTTTGGTCTCTAGATGGGAAATTTTAGAATTTTTATACCTTGTTGATGTGACAATGTTTATTTTTCACTAAGATATACCATTTTAATTATCAGTATTAAAACTTAAGTACAAATTGAATACAAAATTATAGGTATGGATCTTTAATACCATTTTGGAGTTAATTATCTAACCCCCATAACACTCCAAGGACCACCTATAATTAAAAAAGCCTAACATAGAAGAGAGAAGCAATTGGTTTTCTATGATTTCCAAAGTTTTATTAGATGTAAAATGAATAATGAATGATTATTACAATATACAGTGAAGAACCTTTGTTTTAAGGACAATGCATAAACCCTAGATATGATTAATTAGATCATGACATGTGCATTTACCTTATGATTGAGACACAGAAAGGTATAGGACCTAAGTAAGCTCAAGTACACAAGTGTAATAGGACCTATCAATAACTAATTAGGTAATATACTTTTTTCATAAAAAGAATCATAACTAATTTGGTCTTCACATTAATCCACTCATACTTTGTGCTACCATTACATTTCACATTTAAAATTATATAAAATTTATTAAAAAAAATCATCCTTATCATCTCTTGTATTAAAATAATTATCTTTGTTGAAGAAAGATTTGGCATTCAATTTCACTACTTCAACTTTGTCATCTCCAACAAACCCAATCTTTTTACTTTCAAATTTCCTTTTACAACTACCAAATACTAAATAAACCTAACTTCTATTATCTTACCATATTGCCTCTTAATCTAGCAACTTATGTTTCTAATATTTCTTCTTATTTTTTTTTAGTTGTAATATTTCTCTATTTTTGTTCTCTTGTGGTATCCACCTCTTTAATTTTTCTTGATTCTTACTATAGATATAATTTAACAAATAAATTATAACAACCTCTTCTTTTTCTGCTGTGTAAACTAATTTACCAAACACCTTGTGAATGATTGTTAATGGAAAATATCACCTTCTTTGAAATTTGTTCATCATATTAAATAACACTTCTAGCTTACTTTTAATGTAAATAATTTCCCTATTACCTTCAATTTTATGATTCTTTTCTACAATATTTGATCATTCATCTACTCCTTGTAGGGAAACTACTCTTTGACTCATATATTCATCATATCAAACACTCATTCTAATTTGCTTTCATTTGATAGTACTATTTAGGATTCCTTGAGTTTGCTAACTTAGTAAGGTTCTTATCACATGATGCATATAAAAGGAAGGCACGGTTGGCCCTTGTTTCCTTTAGGGGAAAGAAATAAGATATGATTGTTTTGTGTTTGCTTCTATTAAGTAGAATGATTGATGGGTTAATTTATATTAGGGTAATTAAATATTTATATCAAAATACAACATGAAGATGATCAAGATGGAGAGGCTATGGTAAAAGTATAAAGTTGTGTCAGAATTTCGATGAACTTATTAGCACAAGTGAATTTAAGCATGTTTTACTAAACAATAATTTTGGTCAAACATATAGTCTAGCTAAATTCTTTATAGCTATGTTAGATATGGACCATAAAAAAATTTATTCGATGTGTAAACTAAATGCATATGTAGTACTTTTTTGGGGCCATTTTTTTAAAAAAATTATTCAAAAGAATTGACATTTGAACAACTCCTACTCATCCAAATAAAATAAAAATATCCTTTTATATATCTTTAATTTTATTTTTTGATAGTTTAATTATTTTTTATATTTTCATTTTAGTTTTGTACTAAAACTAGGTCATCAACACTAAAATATAAGGTTGATTATCTTGTTACTTGAAAAAAATAAAAATTTACCAAAAAATAATTGAAAAAAATGATGCACTAGAGAAAAGATTTTACATCACTTGAGATGATAATTTTTTTTTCTATTTTGGATAGATAGTTAAGGCAAAAGATGATGTCCCATGAAAAAAATTTGTTTTCAGTACAATTTTTTTAAGATACACACACACACACACACACACACACACTTACACTTCTATCCTCTTCTAAGATTTTTCAAAAAGTTATATAGGTTACAAATCTAAGAGGGAGGTTACATTTTCTACAATGAAAACCTTGGAAGGTTAATTTCCCTACAAAAAAAGCCTCAAGCTCCCAATATATTTTATGTTTCTAAATAAACCTTCTCTTTCCACTCCAATTACCTTTTCGTTACCCCTTTCCATATTGACCTCAATAAAATTGGGGACCTTTACCTCTATAATAGGTGAGGTATCATACTTATTATGCACTAATAAATAATCCTCTATATTAATACTATCAATGCAATATAAAAATAATATATGTAAACAAAAATCTAGAGGCTTCCTAGCAATACAATTATGTAGTGAGTTAGTAGCTTTCAATGTCTTACTTAATTATAGATCAAGAAGATGTAAACATGATTAGTGTAGCATATTATAGCATTGTATTACATTATTTATCACTATTATGTTACTACATTTATAGAGTTATTAGTTATGCAATTGATAATTATCTTTTTTCTCTTTTATATCAATTATATATTCATGAAATAGATAATAAAGAATTCATCTTTCAAGTTTGTTGTTTTACAGTCTTAGAGAAGAAACAATGTGAAAATGGTTTGAAGACTGGAGTGATGGATTAGATTAGATCATTGGGTGTAGAGGAGATAAGCATGGTAATAGCCCTTGTCATCACTAGATTGAGAATATGTATATTTCAAGTTATAAATACACAAAAAAGTTAAAGAAAACACAAACTTTACTACAAAAAGTGTGACATCCCATTTAACTTTTTTTTTCATCATGTTATCAACATCTAAATTATAGTGTCAATTTTATAAAAATATATATTCAAATAGTTTTTTAGTTTCACTAAAAAAATAAAAACATAAAATACACTAAAAAATATATTTAATTAGTTTACATCATTTCAAAAATCAAAACATATATGTCACTTTATAGTGATTCAAGTTAAAAAATTGGATCAATGTTCACCATTTCCTTTATAAAAGTATTACACAACTTTGTACTTTCATCCACTAGGCTCAATATATATCATAAAGAAAATATACTTCTATCCTCTTCTAAGATTTCTCAAAAAGTTATATAGGTTACAAATATAAGAGGGAGGTTATATTTTCTACAATGAAAACCTTGGAAGGTTAATATCCCTACAAAAAAAGCCTCAAGCTCCCAATATATTTTATGGTTCTAAATAAACCTTCTCTTTCCACTCCAATTACCTTTTCTTTACCCCTTTCCATATTGACCTCAATAAACTTGGGGACCTTTACCTCTATAGTAGGTGAGGTATCATAATTATTATGCACTAATACATACTCTATATTAATCCTATCAATGCAATATAAACATAATATACATGTAAAAAATATATCTAGAGGCTTCCAATATAATTATGTAGTGAGTTAGTAGCTTGATGTCTTAATTATAGATCAAGAAGATGTAAAAATGATTAGTTTAGCATATTATAACGCTATATTACATTGTTTATCACTATTATGTTACTACAATTATAGAGTTATCAGTTATGCAATTGATAATTATCTTTTTTCTCTTTTATATCAATTATATATTCATAAAATAGATAATAAAGAATCCATCTTTCAAGTTTGTGGTTTTACTATCTCAAAGAAGATTTTTTTTTAAATGGTTTGAAGACTAGAGTGACGGATTAGATTAAATCATTGGTTGTAGAGGAGATAAGCATGGTAATATCCCTTGTCATCACTAGATTGAGAATATGTGGTGGAAGACAAAAATGAATAGCATAAGGCATGGGTCACTATGGATGATGTTTTAATTTTGTAGAGATTTTGAATCTAGGACCTTGTATGAAGAATGCATTTGAGTTCCTAGAAGGCCACAATGGCATGTAAATATGTATGCATATAAAATTGATGTTAAAGAAAGGTGGTCATTTTTAAATTAGCATAGGAGCCTTCCTAGGCTAGAGGAGAATGAAAAATTGTAATCATGCATTTTGAAATGAATATTGACATATGGAGACAACTATAGTATGTGTTTGAGTGAAGTGATCTAATTCTTATACTCGTGGATGGATGTAATCCAATATTTTACCATTTCCCTAATTTAGAGGAATATGTGAAGAAGATTGGTTCTCAAAAGAAGACAAGTTTTCGTGTGAATAACACATATATTTTTTTAGTATATGTGTGGCTGAAATAGGAAAAATATTTTCATTCATAGGGTATACTATATGTATTTTAGTTTGCTAAGGCTGCTTCATTTTCTTTAGAAGGAAAAGAAGGGTTGAACTTTGTAATTTGTGTAGAATCCATAGAAGATTTTAAAAAGTTGGGTGTCTTAGTTGAAGATATTAAAATATGGTAGTGAAGAGATTTTGAACCATTTGAAAAATAAGGTAGAAGAAATTTCAACAAGTATTAAATCTTTAAATTGTGATTCATCTCATTATCCTAGTGGATTATCCATTAGTAACTCTAGTACATTGCATCTTGCTTCTACACATATGATTGTTTTTTGGCTATCCTAATGTGGGAAAAAATGGAGGAAAGAGGTATGAGAGGTTGGAGGAATTTCCATCATCTCAAGTTACCTTCTCACTTTGATATGAGATTTTACATGAGAAGCATAGATTTTTTCTTTCTTTGTCAATGTTGATGGATTTGAAGAACACATATATATTGTGAATGTTGATTTTTAGTACAAGGGATTTGGTGAACTCAATATGGGTTGTTTTACAATAGGTTCATGAGTCTATGATTGACAATTATACCCTTTTGAGGTTCATGAGATAACTTGATGGAGCTCTATAAGTGTAGCTCAATATGGATCGTTATCCAATAATTTTAGAATCTATGATTCATGAGTTCGAGGATTTGGTAGTTTGGTAACATAGGAATTCATCCCAGAGTTATGTCATTCCAAGGGTTATGAGACAACTTGATGGAGTTCTACCTATTTTAGGATTTATTTCTTCAAAGAAATATCTTCTCAAAAATATGTATTTGTTTTGTGTATTCAACATATGAACTATTATGTTAACCTTAAGGGGGGTCTCTTGGCAAGGTGAAGTTTGAGGTTTTAAGAGTACATTTGAAAGAAAAATGTAATGAGGGAGAAATATTAGTGTAGCATATTATAGCATTGTATTACATTTTTTACCATTGTTTTATTACTATAGTTATACAATTATCAGTTATGTAGTTGATAGTTCTATATTTCTACTCTTTTTATATCTCTTCTTTATTCATCAAATAGATAATAAAGCATTCACCTTTCAAGTTTGTGGTTTTACTATAACCATGGCATGATCATTGAGATTTTTCTCGTTAAAAAATAATATAAGATATAAAAGAAATATTTATAGAATCAACATCCGATATAATGTATAGTATGAAAATAATCTCTATATCCAAAGGCTCCCTACCCACTTCTTTATCTTGATCATTATCATGCAATACTTAACTATATCAACAACAATTAAGAAATATATTTGTTAAAAAAAAATACATCGAGAGGCACCTATCTATATAATTGGCACATCAATTTTTTTGCACCTTGGGCCTTTCCTTCTACATTTATACACGATACCATTGCCTTATTCTAAGTATCTTTAAGGAGTAGTTCTTGGAAAGTAAATATCTAACCTTTTTTAATTTTTTATTTAAAATAGGAAGGTGCCCCTTTGTTGGCAATAAGTTCCTTATTTTCATCTTCATTAATATATAAAGGTATTCCTCAACTAGAAAAAGGTCTTTAGGTTCAAATTTGGGTTCTTTTCCTTTTAAATTAATGCCTCTTCAACTTCTTGCATGATATAATCACCTTGAACTAGAACTACTCCCTAAGATAATGTACCAATCTCTTAACTTATTAGAAACACTCCTTATTTATAGGAGAAAACTAACAACTAACCTTTATTTGAGATAGAATTATTCAATTCCTTATAGACAACCCTATATATATTGGCTATCTATTGCATGTGAACAATGTTGAAAATAGTACTAAGCCAAGAAGAACTACATCTAGGCCTAATTGTAGTAGTTTATGTCCTTAGTGGTTGGTTATTATTATTAAACAAATAAATCTCCTTGGTTCACTCTTCTCTTAGTTACAAATATTTCCCCTTAATGTAACACATTACTAGGAAGTGTAGAAGGGAACGTTGTTAACCTACCTTAGATATAAGAGATGGTGATTCTTGTTTCTAAGATAAGCTTCATAAGAGGCCTTCAAGGTGTCAATTTTGAGATATGATAGTTATTGCATTATAAGAAAAGAGTATGTGGAGGACTTTGAGGCATCAATTCTATGATAAGTGTTATATGGAGGCCTTAGGATAATTAGTTCCATTAAAATTTGTCTTGTTATATTTATTTCTATATGTGATAAAAATGTGTGCTACATTAGTACATAAGTTCTATTCAATATTATACCTTGTTCCCTCACTCAAGCATTGGAAAATTTCACTTTTTAATAAAAAGAAACATAACTTAGCATAAGAAAAGATATTGCATGGACATGAACCACTTCCCATAAATGAGAGGCTCAATGGAGCTTCTCACTAGATAGTATACCATGATAATGCAACATCTCATTGGGTAGTGTAGTATTGGATATAAAACCCACTCTTCTTAATGTGACATCTCACTAGATAGTGTACCAAGGACTATTCTTCTAAATGATATATTTTTACTAGCTACGAAATGCCATAACTTGAATACATATATAAATCAATTTGATTGAGTAAACTTATTATTTAATGAAATATTAATCTTTTGAAAGGTTAAAATCTCAATACTTAACTTGAAAGAATTGATATCTTAATTACAAAAATACCCAAATCATAATTTTAAAGATCTTATATACAAATTGTAACAATGTTATCCATACATATATAAATCAATTTATTTTTGTAAAGATTAAAAAATTATAAAAATGTAATTATAGATAAATTTGAATTCCAAATCTTGATTTCACTAAAATAAAACATAAATAATTTTTAAACCTTAAATTTGATTGCTCACTTTAAAAAAAAATAAAGAACTGACTTACCTTTGCTACATATATGTTCAAATCCCACCAACATTATATTTGATTTTATTTAACCCAAATCTAATTTAGAAAATCTAAATAAATAAACTCTTTCTTAAAACAATTACATATTGATCATGACATACTGACTCTTTAAAATTCCTATATTGATTAATCCAGTTTAACTAGACTTTAAACAAGTCACTAAAAAAAAAAACCACCAGCAACCCACAAGACAATACAATCCAAAGCAATCTGCAGAATTTCAGTTGCTTATCTCCATCTGCATCTGCCTTAACAATTCCTGCGCATTGTTGTAAGAAGTGCCGCCGACTTTGACTGAAGCAATTGCGTTGTCTTTGTACTTTTGCAGACTAATTCTCATCTCTCTGCCTTGCTCGTCCTCCAAATTCATTAACTTCCTCACCAACACTTCCACCTCGCCTCTTAAAACGTTTTCCCTCATCTCATAACCGACCTTCCAAACATCAACCGCAAATCTCCTGTTTGTTGGTTGCTCTGCAAAGAATGGCCAGCATATCATTGGCACGCCCGAGCTTATGCTTTCAATTGTGGAGTTCCACCCACTGTGAGTAAGAAATCCTCCCACAGACGGATGAGACAGAACCTTACTTTGCGGTGCCCAGCTAACGAAAAACCCTCGCTCCTTCGTTCTCTCCAAAAACTCACCAGGCAGAACGGCAGAGTTGCCTTGGACAAGATCAGGGCGGATAGCCCACAAGAATGACTGATTGCTTCCCTCCAAACCCCACGCGAACTCCACAAGCTCATCATCTGACAACACAGTGACGCTTCCGAAGCATACGTATATCACGGATGATTCGTTTTGCTTGTCCAGCCACTCCAGACACGACTTCTCTTCTTTCCATATGCTCATGTTTGTGTCCACAATCGAATCGCTATAGCCTGCAGAGCTGAGTAAAAGTGGACCGATGGAGAGCACTTTATTACTGAATTTCGAATTCAGATCGCTCAACACCGGTTCTTCTAACTCTTGAAAGGTGTTAAGTAAAACTAAGGAAGCCTGGTGAGTGTTTTGTGCCTCCCTCAGCAGGTACTGAAACATATAATCGGCAACGTCGGTTACTGTCAGAAAGCTGGGCAGATCCTTCACACGCAGAGCTTCCATTCCAGGAATACAAGTGATAATATCGTTCTTGTAGCAATCTCTACCATCTGTAAGCCAATCACCAACACTGATTAGCGTAGAGCAAAACAACCATAAACAAGTTTTTATACATATTAAATCGCTATAAAAAATACAAGAAAGAAATTACTACCTTTGAGCGGGATATAACCTTGGTGGATAAGGAGCGGCATATAATAATAGGCAGACAAACCGCAGGCACTAGTTGTCCAAAAAGCCACTCTGGGTACACCAAATTTGTCGGCGATCTGCTGAGTAAAAGAGAATACCCCGTCTGCAACGATAATTGTTAGCGGAGGCAGACGGACCGACTGCATAATCTTTTCAACAATGTTCTCCACATGAAATGGGGCGTTCTTTTGCAGGGACTCGCAAAGTTCCGACAGCTTCAAAGTGCGGACATGATCAGGCGGAAGACCGTCAGGAAAGCTCTGGAACCTCAGGTTCTGGGTAGAACTGTGATTCAACCGCTGCTCTATGAAATCTGTGTTAACAAAAGTTACCACAATACGGTTGTCAACGAGAATCTTGGCTAGTTGCATCAGAGGAGTTATGTGGCCCTGTGCAGGAAAAGGAAGTAGCAATGCATGGCCTCTAACACGATCCATTTCAAACTATATTTCTGGATTTGTCGTTATGGACGGACCGAGATGAAGAGGTGAAATAGTCGTCACTGGTCCTATTTATCTAGGAAACGTTCGTCATGGACGACGTCAGCACTGATTTTTAATTAATGCGTTGGACCCTTTTAAGTAGCATTGGTCTATTTAGATAGTACTCTTTTCACACGTGATAATGAAAAACCCTTAACAGATCACCAAATCAGATCAGATATCAGAACACCAACCATAGATTCTAGCAGTCTATGAAAACACATGCACAAAAACATATGCCGTGGGTTGGGTGAAAGAGTCAAGCCTATCTATCCACAACTAAGGGTCAAACATATCATCAATAATTGTTAGGGTTAATTTTGTGAGTATGTAGTTGCATGGAATATTGTAAGATTTTGTATATCAAACATATGGTCAATAATTGTTAGGACTAATTTTATGAGCATGTAGCGGTTGTATGAAATATCATAAGACTTTGTATCTATCTACAATTAAGGGTCAAACATATAGTCAATAGTTGTTAGGATAACTATGTGAGCATGTAGTAGTTGCATGGAATATTATTTTAGAAATGTGAACTAGCCTCTTATCTATCTACGACTATAGTTTGGAGGTGTGAATCATCATACAACTTGCCACATTAGCATGCCTAGTGAGAAGTGTCCAAAATTTGACTTTTTGAAGGTTCAACTGATACTTAATCATGGCAACTTTAGTAGTTGAACAAAAAAATATCATTTTTTGTTAGTATAATATCATATTTTTTATTTAAAATATAAGTTATATGCAATGTAAATAATCCCAATACTTTTTGGTAATCATATATCTTTGTTATCTCTAACTTTTATATCCAACACAAATAGACCAATAGCTAAACATAAAAAAAATATTTGTTGTTATAAAAACATGTTATTATTTAAAATGCAACTTATATTCAATCATAAAACTTTTTGGCAATCCTTGTCATTTCATGAGAAAATACAAGGTATTTATTGTGGACACGTTTTATATTGTGATAGGAAAAACTATTAATATGAAATACTCAAACGCATATATATTGTTACCCTAATAGTTGCACACATAAGAATATTATTTTTTGAATATGAATACAATACCTTGTTTAAATGAACACCTTATTTTATAAATGGCACACTTGTAGTAGATAGTTATGATATTTTATATAAAACAAAAAAAAAGAATTTATTTCACTTGTTTATGAATGTATTTAGGTTTCTCAATATAACATTCATAGGTTCTCATGTGTTCAAGTATGGATCCATCTTGATCAACATTTGGTTATTTTTTTATTTACTTGTGGACTAATTATTGAAAATATATAGTATAAAAAGACTAGATATTATAACCATAAGTGTTATACCGAAAATTGGACCTTGTTCAACTACTTGCTCCTCTCCCCTAATTATCTTTCAACAAGAAAAGTGCATAGATACCTTACGTTTTTACTTGCTTGTCTCAAATATAATGATTGGAAATGTCTTGGCATAAAAATATTGAATGAATTTGGACTCCAATAACTCCAATTTTTTAGAATGTGTATTCGATTTACATACTTTCTATTTAGTAAATGTATATTTAATTATAATTTATATATATTAAGGTTTACTTGTAATAAGTAGTTATGGATTTTGATTCTTTTCTTCTTCTCATGTCACTTTAGAAGAGTGTAGTTACACAAATCTAAATTTCTAATAGTTTTATATATTATTAATAATATCATAGGTATTGAAAGTTAATATTTAGTTTTTAGTTATTTTATTATCTTTTATTATAAAGAAAAATAAAAATAATTTTCAAAAGATCTTTAGTCACCAAAAAGTCTAATCTTTGGTACTTTTTTACTCATTTTGGCCTTTTTCCTTGGATTTTGGTCTTGTTTTCCCCTTGATTCAGTCTTGAAAGCTTGTAATTCAACAATAATCTAACGATGTTTTACTAAAGTGTTGTGAAGTGTTGTAACACATCTTCCCACTTTTCTAAAACCCTTTCAACACAATTCACCTAAACAACACCCTTTTACCTCTTCCCAAGCCTTGTGACAAAGTGTTGTAAAGTGTTGTAAGGAATTTTCACATTTTCCTAGGCTTATCATCCACTAATTAACCCTTTTCTTATGTTGATTTGTCCCCTTTATGTACTTTTAGTCTCGACTTAAGTGTGTTTCGGGAGGCAAGACTAATAAACATCATTAATCTTCATTTTATTCCTAACCAAAACTTGAAATTTTCCAAGTGGACTAGGTTGCCACCTTGGGCGACCTAGTCCCTTTTGGCATAAATTTTAAATTTAAGACAAAAACCTTAAGGGAATTTGCCTCCAAAACTCTAGTGTCGGCCTATCATGTTGCATTTTTGAGAAAATTAGGGTTTAACATGTATAAGTAAAGGGTTTTCATCTTCATTTTTCCTCTCTTAGTCTCCCAAGCTCATTTTTACGTCTCTTCACAAGTACTCTTGCACTCAATCTTCCCAAGCAAGCAATCAAGCACAAGGGCATCACAAGAAACCTCTATTGGAGTTTTTCTTGCATGTTGCAGACTTCAATCATCAAAGGTTTGGTAAGTGTTTGTATTGAGTTCATCATTCAATATTCCTTTCCTTCCATTGCTTCTCATTTGGGTTTAGTTAAATCATCAAAGAGGTTTGAATTAGGTAAACCCCTATTCCCTAACCCAAACATTCTCTTCATCTTTGCATGTGCTTTGTAGGTTTGTACTTAGATTTAGCAAGATCGAAAGTGTTGGAGAAATTAAAAACATTCCACTCAAGTCATATCAAGGCATTAAAGCCTAGAAGGAGCAAAAGGATAGGTTACAAGTCTTTTTCGGGAGTTTCAGACATAAACTGCTATAGAAAAGGAAAGTACCAAGTGGGACCCACAAAATTAGACCCTAAATCTTCTGAAAGCACTTGGAGGACTAGGTCGCCACTATTGGTGACCTTGTCCCTGTGCTAAGCCTGAAAAAGGGTTTTTACATTTTTGGTTACCCTTTTCCTCGAAACCTAGTCTAGCAAAATTTCCTAACAAGAGGACTAGGTCGCCCAACTTGGCGTAAGTGTCCCTCTACTGATTTCAAACAAATTCTAGAACATTCTGGTGCTTCTCATCTGCAACATTCGATTTCTAGGTGCTCAAGATCTGAACCTTCCAGTTTTTCTTTTGCATTGCATACATTTAGGTCATTTAGATTATCTTACATTAGTTTATATTTACTTTGTTTACATTTAATAGATTAGATTATTAATTATTTTATTTTCAGTTTTCAGCCACACCTCTCACACACATATCACAACCTAATCAAATCCTTCCTTTGAATGCAACCACCAAAAACCCTATAACCACCAAGCGGAAAGAGATCCATTCCTACACCAAATGCTCCTAGGGTGAAAAACCCTAGGGGTCTAGTAAAGGGAATCCTCTTTCCCTAGTTAGTGTTATATTTTTGGTGGTTCATTTTGGTGAACCTGACCATAGACCACTTGCTAACTTTTTGATTTTGCATTTCATCTTAGGAAATAGCTTGCATTACATTGATTTTTTTTGCATTACTTGCATCCTAGGGTTTGTAGAAAAAGTGCATTAGTGAAAATTGATGCTAGATTTCACTTTGCATTACATTTTCAGCAAGAAAATACAAAAATATTTGCATTTCCCTTCTCTGTTTGCATAGAAAATCATAAAAAGCACAAAAAGTAGTTAAAAATTCAAAAAATAGTCAAAAACAACACTACTAGGACTAAGTCTCCACACTGGGTGACCTAGTCCTTTTGCATCTATCACATTGTAATTTTTGACACTTTTAAGGCATTTCCTACATTTCCTTCCTCTGCTTTTACATTTCCGTTTTATGTTCCAACATTTTAGTTATAAGTAATTTAGTCTTGTTTTCTTACATTACCTTACCATCTACCCCATCCTTAGGCACCTTTGTATGAGCATTTGGTGTTCCCTTGCCAATACAGCTGTGAGACAAAGTTCTAGACTCATGGCATCTAACAACAACACTATTGTTGTAGATCTTGGGATCTCTAAAAATTCAACTCCTAGTATTGATGATGGTACACTAGGCTTAGAGACCATCCTTAGCAACTCTGTCTATCTAGAAGACACACATGGTGATAAAAAAATTGATGACCTCCTACATGATAAGGTCCTTAACATCCATGCTGATTTAGCTGATTATCAACATGAATTAAGCCTTGAGCCCATATCTGGCACCACCATCCTCGCCATAGAGAACCTTCATCGCTTACTTGACCGTGATGATGGCCTAAGTGTTATGAAGAGAATAGAAACAATTTACCACAAACATGCCTCTTCTACCCCTAAGGTATCTCTCTCACCTACCCCTATGGTTGGCCAAGGAGAACCTTCCACTCCTCCCCCTCAACCATAGCTTCTATACCCACTTATGCATCTCCTAACATGATGACCACTGTGCAACAGATTAGTAATGTGGTACCTTCCCTCAACATCCCTACTAGTGTTCCTATTTCCCTTGTGGAATCACATCCCTTAACTTCTTCCACCATACCTCCCATAAATATCCCTTCCACTTCTCCCTCCACTACATTCACACCTTCATCTCTCTCCCTTCCACCTCATAACACTTACACCGACCCTCTTATTACACAATTTTTTCACACTGTCACCTCCATGCAACAAAAAATATCCACTATCAACCAAAGCCAACACGGTTCCCCTACCCACTACATTCATAGTAATCCATCATCCTTTGACATCCTACTCACCCCCTTGCCATAGGGAATATAAATTCCTAGATTTGAGAAGTATGGAGGGAAGGGTGACCCTTCTAATCATGTCAATGCCTATACTAAATTATATAGTGACTTTTCTCTTGATGACAAGTTGCTAGCCAAGTTATTTCCTAGGACCCTCAAAGATGTCACCTTGGACTGGTTTTCCTCCCTTCCCAATAATTCCATTAGTTCATTCAATGAACTAGTGGATGCCTTCATTATTCACTTCCAAGTCCATATGACCCCTAAGAAAACCTTGGTTGACCTCATGAGATGCAATCAAAATACTAATGAGAAGATAACCGACTTTATCTCTCGTTACCAGGCCCTTTATTCCTTGATTAATGTCAAGATACCTGACACACATCTAAAAAATATGTTCACTAAAAACCTATTAACACCTCTCCACTACAAGCTTACCCTCATGAAGTTCCCCTCTTTTATGCACTTGTGCCAAGTGCTTTGTGACTATCATAACTCAACTCTAGTAGTCATGATTCACGGTCCACTTCTAGTAGAGTTGAGAAGTCCAAAACTTCTTCCCAATCCAACCCTCAACCATTCGTAAACCAAACAAAGGGTTCTTACAATTTAATCCTTCATCCCAAACCACACCACCTACTAATAACCAAGTGGCCATTGTTCAATCTACCGTGCCCTTCAATTATGGAGACCCTAAGTGCACCTTCATGCCCTTACCCGACACCCTTCATAACACCATGACCCAATTACACCAACAACAAATGATTTCCTTACCTCTTGTCCATACACTTGATCCCAATAAACCATTACCTTCATCCTATAATTCCATTGCTTATTGTTACTTTCATCGATAGATCGAACATGACACTGGACAATGCAAGTGTCTCAAGCACCTTGTGCAAGACCTAATCAATTCAGGTCATCTATCTATTGCTGGCATCTTGATGATAAAAGAAATAAGTATGTGGCACCTCCTAACCAAAATCTGCAAATATTCACCAATCTCATGCCCAAACATAATGTGTCATTCGTCAAAGCAAGCAAAACTTCACCACCTGATGTCATGAATGTTGACTGACAAGATACACATTCCACTTCTCTTCCCATGGTAACCCATGTCACACCTATTAATGAAATGGTAGGAGCAATTGACGATATCCATCGTAAGGGCTCAACAAAAGGACCTCTTGAGATCACCTTCTCACTACAAGATATACTAATAAATCTTCCTGATGGTCCTCTCTACATAGCTGGTAGAATTTATGATAAGCCCACTAATGGGATACTCATAGATCCCGCCTATGGCGAGAATGTGATCACATAAGAATTTCTAGTATTACATGATATTGCTCAAGATGTTTATAATCAACCTACTGCTTGGGTCAAAACACATAATGGTTTCGCATGCCTGACGATTGGATCGATTGCTCTCCCATTACATATAGGTCCAAAGACATTGGACGTTACCTTCTCCATCATACCACAATCAAACCAATTTTGTTTGTGACTTGGCCACCCATGGCTTTGTTCACTGAAAGCGATCCCATCTATCATCCACAAGTGTGTGAAGTTTCCCATTGAAAATGACATATTCATTGTCCACCATAGTGACTATAATCTTTTATCCTCCAAAGGTAACTTTTCTTTGGAAGCCTTTTGGCCTGTGCCCATGGAGCCCATCAGCCCTAGATGAGAATTCTTTCTCATTGCCTACCAGAAGTTAAAAGTCAAGAAAATATCTGAACTTTCTCTCCACAACATACCCCCTTCTACTTCAGAATCCCCTATCCTTGATGAAGCTATGTTGCAACCTGACTCTGACATGCCCAATCAAACCACACCTAAAACCTATTCCACATCATCCAAGAGGCCTAGGGATCATGATAGCAATTTCGTTCTCCCTCCCCACACTAAATAGGTTTATAGAGCTAAGGAAAAAGTGGATGAGCTACCCATAGTTCCTCTCATCCCTCCTCCCAGGGATGATAGAAAAACCTATGGTGGACCACCCTGCTCCTTCCCCCATGTACCTTGATAGAAAAGAAAAATTAATTAAGAGTCTAAGGAGCGTAGGCATCACTGTCGTGATCTTTCTCACCAATCTCATGAGGAATAAAACATTAAAAACCATAACCCACCTGTGCTAGAAGTTGTGCCTACTAATCCTCCTCCTTCACCCCTGCAACTTGATCCTACACCACCCTCACCACCAATCCTGCATTCCACTACTGAGATTGTCATTAGACCTACCATTGTCATCAGCCTAGATGATGATGATGATGATGAGAATGCTTGAATAGATGAATAGTTACACCAAACCTTGAATTCAAAATTCTCCTCTTTCATGAGCATTCCTGAAAATTCTCCTAAGAAAAGCATTGATCTTGATGCTAGTTCGGTGATTGTTGTTGTTCCTCTCGCTAGTCGCCCTCCCGAGTTTTATACCGATCGAGATAGGGAGGCAAATGGCTTTCTTGTAGAGTAATGCACATGATCCTTACTAGTCTCATATTTTTCCTTCTGCATTTATGTGTCATGTGTTCCCCGTGATTGAAATTTTTACTCTTTTTCACTCTTTGTGACATTCTTCTATATGTATCTCTATTCTTCTATATATCGTGCATTCCTTTTCATTTGGGGATGATACAAGGCATTGAGACCACAATTTATCCTTCATGTTGACCCAAATGAACCATTTTTCCTTTTCGTTTCATTTTTTTCCTTTCATTTGGGGATGATGCAAGGCATTGAGACCGCAATGTCTCCTTCATGTTGACCCAAATGAACCTATTTTCCTTTTCGTTTCCTTTTACCTTTCATTTGGGGATGATGCAAGGCATTGAGATCACAATATCTCCTTCATGTTGACCCAAATGACTCTCTTTTCCTTTTTGTTTCATTTTTTCCTTTCATTTGAGGATGATGCAAGGCATTGAGACCACAATGTCTCCTTCATGTTGACTAAAAAACAAAGGCTCTTTTTCATTTGCCTTTTTCTTTTTCTTTCGTTGTCATTTTGGGGATGATGCAAAGTGTACAGACATCCTATGTCTCCTCCATGTTGACCCAAATTCACTCTTTCTTTTCATTCTCTTTCACTTTCTTTGTGTCTTGTTCCAATTCTATGTATTTGGGGGAATGATGATAGTTCCACACTCTCTTAATAAACATTGCAACAATGAACATACTTACCCCAAATTCATAGATCCCTTATGTGTTTGTGGTTTTTCATTTTGGGGTAACCCCTCTTCCCTTTCTTTTATCTTCTTCCTTTGCATGATGCAATCTTTCTTGGACACATATCCCTTGACATAGGGATTTTCAAGTCAGCTCTCATGTCCTTTTTTGCATTTTTCCTTTCTCTGCTTTAAAGAAATTTCTCACAAAACGGTGTGTAGCAATCCCTTTAAAGTGGGGGCATACATTGGCATTAATTTATTTTACATTTACATTTGTTTTTCTTTGTTTGTGCTTCCTAGTGTAGCCTTGTCACTTCACATGATTCATTGTCTCACTTTGAGGATGACATTCAATGTAAATTCCTTCACAAGTGTGACTTTTCTTAGCATATTACATTCCTCTTGGTGGCCTGATGCAATACACTGCATCCCCTAAGTTGTAAATCTTCTATCCTTCGATAGGTTCTCTCTTGGAGACATTAGACACAATTTTCCCAAAGTCAAAGACCTCATATGAACTAAACAAGACTCCTTGGAACACTCTTTTTACATTTTACATTTTGCATTCTTGCATTGTGCATACATGGCCATCTTGCACTTGTTCATGAGTTCTAAGTGTCCAAGGCTTTTCTTGTCTCATGAATTGCACCCTTGTCTTTTGTGGCACCTTATCAAAGTTATCAAGAGGTATAACTTTGGTATGGTTGAGCGGGAAGCCCAACTAGTGGAATGACTTTCCCCATAGCCACCTTTTTGTGTGTGAGTGCATACCAACCATGTGTATGTATCTCACCACCTTTTGGCATTCTCACCCGACAGACAATTGAAAGTCTCGTCGGCCCAAAGTGAGTACACCCCTTTTCCTTTAGACAAACTTAGATTTGATCCACAACTAGCTGGACAAATGGTCGAAGCTTGATCCAAATTTTCTCTCTCTTCACTCTTTCACATCCTTCCTTGTGTTATCTTTTGTGCTTATGTTTGGTTTTCCATGGGATCTTGATTATGGAGGCTTGATCATCCCTCTTAATCATAGTCATCCCATCTTACTAGGATGATTACATTAGATCCCACTTGACACACATAATTCATCTACTTTAGTGTGAGTTTGAAGCAAGTTCATACTCTCACTAAAGTGGGGGCTAAATGTGTCACCAAAAAGTGTAGTCTTTGGTACTTTTTCACTCATGTTGGCCTTTTCCCTTGGATTTTGGTCTTGTTTTCCCCTTGATTCAGTCTTGAAAGCTTGCAATTCAATAATAATCTAACAGTGTTTTATTAAGGTGTTGTGAACTGTTGTAACACATCTTACCACTTTTCTAAAACCCTTTCAACACAATTCACCTAAACAACACCCTTTTACCTCTTCCCAAGCCTTGTGACAAAGTGTTGTAAGGCATTTTCACATTTTCCTAGGCTTATCATCCACTAATTAACCTTTTTCTTATGTTAATTTGTCCCCTTTATGTACTTTTAGTCCCGAATTAAGTGTGTTTCGAGAGGCAAGACTAATAAACATCATTAATCTTCATTTTATTCTCGACCACCACTTGAAATTGTCCGAGTGAACTAGGTTGCCACCTTGGGCGACCTAGTCCCTTTTGGCATAAATTTCAAATTTAAGAAAAAAACCTAACGGGAATTTTCCTCCAAAGCCCTAGTGTTGGCCTATCATGTTGCATTTTTTGGAAAATTAGGGTTTAACATGTATAAGTAAGGGTTTTCATCTTCATTTTGCCTCTCTTATTCTCCCAAGCTCATTTTTACATCTCTTCACAAGTACTCTTTTACTCAAGCTTCCCAAGGAAGCAATCAAGCACAAGGGCGTCACAAGCAACCTCCATTGGAGTTGTTCTTTCATGTTGTAGACTTCAATAATAAAAGGTTTGGTAAGTGTTTGTATTGAGTTCACCATTCAATCTTCCTTTCCTTCCATTGCTTCTCATTTGGGTTTAGTTACCATCAAAGGGGTTTGACTTAGGCAAACCCCTATTCCCTAACCCCAACATTATATTTGTCTTTGCATGTGCTTTGCAGGTTTGTACTCAGATTTAGCAAGATCCAAAGTGTTGGAGAAAGTACAAACATTCCACTCAAGTCACATCAAGGCATCAAAGCCTAGAAGGAGCAAATTAACAGGTTACAGGTCATTTTCGGGAGTTTCAGACACAAACTACTGTAGAAAAGGAAAGTACCAACCGAGACCCATAGAATCGGATCCTAAATATTCTGAAAGCACTAGAAGGACTAGGTCGCCACTACTGGTGACCTTGTCCCTATGCTAAGCTTGAAAAAAGGGTTTTTCCCTTTTGGGGTACCCTTTGCCTGAAACCCAGTCCGACATAATTTCCTAATAGGAGGACTAGGTCACCCAACTTGGTGTAAGTGTCCCTCTACTGATTTCAGATAAATTCCAGAACATTCTGAGGCTTCTCATCTGCAAAATTCCATTTATAGGTGCACAAGTTATGAACCTTCCAATTTCTTCTTTTGTATTGGATACATTTAGGTCATTTAGATTAGCTTACATTAGTTTATATTTACTTTGTTTACATTTCATAGATTAGATTAGTAATTATTTCATTTTTAGTTTTTAGCCACACCTCTCACACACATATCACAACCTAATCCAATCCTTCCTTTGAATGCAACCACCAAAAACCCTATAACCACCAAGCAGAAAGAGATCCATTCCTACACCAAGTGCTCCTAGGGTGAAAAATCCTAGGGACCTAGTAAAGGGAATCCTCTTTCCCTAGTTACTGTTATATATTTGATGGTTCACCTATATCTTTGTTCATAATTTGCATTCACTTTTTTTTACACATCCACATTGTACTAATTCCATATCATAATCATAGATAATACCATCACTCATGTCCCAACATCTATAGTCATGTAAACATATAATCCTCATACACATACATATCTTAGTTTTTTGTCACCATCCAAATTTTTGTGATCCTTTTTTCATACCAACCTTATAATCATCCTTATATATATCCATATTCTAGATTAGATCACCACATACATTCACATTCATAACCTCATTTCAGATCCTTCATATACATTCATATCCTAGATAGACCATCCCATACATCCATATCATAAAATCCATTATCATTTACATTGGCACAAACATCCATTCCGATAGGTTATGTAACCCTAAATGTAATGCAAAAAAAGATGATGCAAAACCTAGATATATGGTTTCAAAGATCTCCAAATTAGAAAATGTATGATGTACAATGTCAAGTTCACCAAAATGAAATGGTGAACAATACACCTTAACAACATTGGGTTCACCAAAATGAGATTTTTGTAAAAGGGTTTCCCTTAATGAATAAGGGGGCATTATAATCTTTATTTATTCCTTTCCTTAAGGTATTTCATTAGGAAAGAGATCACAAGGTGTAAGGATTGACTTTCAACCTTAATGGTATGCCAATTAGACTTTGATCTCAATCCTTTAGACAATAGGATAGATATGACACCAAATTGAAATAATATGCAATGCTAAAAAAAAATGCACAATAAGACCTAGAACATATAATGCAAATTCCTGACAGTATAGAAACTGAAACCATAGTTTGCAAGAAGATATGAGAAGGGTAAGGACACATGTACTAGTCACCAAAAGTTGATTTTGAGCTCTACTAAAGGACAAGTCTTCCCTAGGGTGAATGGGTCTTGTTTAGGGCTTCTGAATATTCTTTTGGTGGTCCTCTAAGGCAAGATCTTAACTTTTTTTTACATGGGTTCCATTATTAGAAAGCTGGAAATAAAACCTGAATCTGAGTTTTTTGTGGCTTGATAACAATGATGGAAACTTATGCAACAATGAAAAGTTTCTCTTCAAGATCTTCAATCCTTCTTCAGCCTATAATCTACACATACAAATAGATGGAATTTTTTTTTGTTTGAATGGGGGTTTGCCTTAGTCAAACCCCCATGTTTGGTAATTAAATCTTTGTAGAAAGATAATGACAATGGAGAAGGAAATGATGAATGAACACTTGCTTGCTACAACTCACCAAACCTTCAATGGCTTCCCTTAGAGAAGTGAAGACAAACATATCACTCCAATGAGCTTGATCTTTCTTTGCTTGATGGATTTGGACACATGAAAATGTTTGGGTGCTTTAGGATCAACAATACATGTTAGCCTTCACAAGTTGAGATGAACACACATAAGCTTGAACATGATGATAAAATCTTGATTATTGCAACAAATGATTGATAAATCTGCTCTTAAATGCTCTTGACAATAATATTTTCTCTTTCAAAATTTTCTTATTAAATGTTAGATTTGAATTGATAAAAAGACTATTTATTTATAGGTGTTTATATAATTTCTCAAAAAATCGATTCCAAAAGCCAACAATTGTGTATTGAGTTTAAATCATTAAAAGATCCCCAAAGTCGTATTTAAAAATGGGTCTACGACTTAAAGAGGACCCATTCACCCAGGAACCATTCACCCTTGGGTGAATGGGTCATGGCCTAAAAGTCTAGGATATTGACATTCCAAGGTGATTAAAATATTAATTACATTAATTAAATGTCAATTTCCCTTTTGAAAAATGGGAATAATAAGGCTTCGGAATGCATAATTTGGAAAATTAAAAGCTTGATTAAGTCCAATAAATTAAGGGCCCCAAACATATTGTGAAATTGTAAAGGGTATACAATTTTCTACACTACAGATAGTAGTGTTCTTATGTACATAGTATTCTATGTTTTTGAGCACCTCTCCATATGCTTTAACTTATGACACATTTACTATAAAAAGTACAAATAATATACTTATATCTTATATGTCTACAAATGACACATATTATGTTGAAATTATATTGCACAATTCTTATGATTTAACAAATTTCTCATCTCATACAAAACATACTAGTCCTATTTCCAATTTTCATGCCTTTGTTATAACACAAACTAGTCCTACACTTATGTATGCACAATTGAGGTGTGAGTTACAGGTTCATTGATTTCTCCAATAAAGTTAATTAGTCCTATGATGTCATCTTGGACTATGACCTAGATACTTCATCCATGTATGCATTTGATAAATTTCCATTTGCATCTATGTACCCTTCTTCATGGGCGGTCCCACAATAGTGGTTTACAATTTTTGGCCAAACTGGACACTGAAATATTTTTTTTTAACTAAATCTTCACTTTCGGGCACCTATAGCGGCTAAACCGTGAGGAATTTGAAGATGATGTAAACTAGATTTTTGTGAAATTTTGTCTGTAGATTCAAAAAATATCTTTTTCAAAAATTTTGGAATCAGATTGCACTTTTTTTCCATCTCCCTCGAAAACTAGTTTTTTTTTCAGAAAACAACATTTTTAAAAAGTGACGCTCACCGTATAACATATAACTTTTTTTCCATGAAGGATAAAATTATAATTCTTTCAAATTTAGATTTGTAACTCTGATAGCTAGTGCTTCCGCTTGGTTAGACAGATTTTTATTGAATACTTTCTCTTTAATCAAGTTTCAAAGTCAAACCGATTAGAACTTAGACATAGTGCGACCATATAATGCATAACTTTTTTTGTATGTATCAAAATTCAATTATCTTTTTTGTTGGATCAAGGACTTCAATATTTAGTGCACTCATATTTTTCAATTTTTTTTGATAATCTACTATTTTTACACATGTGCAGAACAAAGAGCTTCATTTTCGGTAAAAAACCTATGTTTAATAAAACTAAAAAAAAAATACATAATAAAACCAAAACATATTAAAATTATATTCATTGGATAGCTCGTTCTGAGGACTACCTGATTCTAGTTGGGTTTGTGAAGTCTCCTCCATTTTCATGTTCAAACCGAGCTCCCAAGTGCAAAATTTTAGGTTTTTTTTGTGAATTTTGTCAAACATGAGGGAAATGGGGGGTTCGCTCCAACTAGGGGGGTTTGAGCGAACCCATTGACCGAAGCCCCTTCCCAAAAGGGGTTTTCATTCAAATTTTCTTCGTACATGCAATTAATGGGCTCGCTCGAACCTTGGTTTGAGTGAACCGATTTTTGGTTTTTACGAACCATCTAGTTCGTTCGAACCCCCAACATGTAAATTTTTTCCATGGAGTCATTCTTTTTGAGGTTTTCCTTCCTCATTTGAATTGTAAACCAATTTTTTGGGTTTATTCTGATGCACTTCTTTAGATTCATCCATGCATACATAATGATTAATGTATCTTTAATTACATCTACCTAACACACCCATGGCATCAAGGCTTGATTAATCTATCTTTAAATGATTAATAAACTTGATAAATTGACCTATGATAGTCCTAAGAAACTTATGAAAAACCTAAGAAACTTATGAAAGTCCTAAGACACCTATAATAGTCCCATTTTCTTGATTTTTATAAAATTTTGTGCCCTAATGATGCCAAATATCTATGTTTTGGGTTTGGACTACCCTAGGAAACTAAAATTATTTAGTTTTGTAATCATTTAGTCATTTTAATGATTGGTTATTATGATTTTCTGATGTATTTTATAAGTGTTTAACATGTGGCAATCTAATTATAATTGTTTTCAATGATTTTCAAAAGGTGTCAAAAGTAGTTTCAAAGGTTATAATGAAAATTTTAAAGAATTAGTTTGAGATTTATGTATGACATTACTTTTCTATATTGTACCATGATGCAACTAATCTCTATTTCCTTTTTTATTAGGTAAAAGGAATAACACCTAACTAATCTCTATTTCTTATTAATGATACACAAAATTTTCCATCATGTTGAGGAAATGATGAAAGACTCTAACATCAAATGAGCATGAGGAAGAAAATGTGAAAAGAAGATAAAGAATGAGACTACTTCGTAAAAGTAGGAAATTGAACACCATAGAATAAGATATATAATTATTTAAAATTGAGGATGAACATGAAACATCCACTCAATAAAAGGGAGAAAAGGAGTTGGTGGCACAAAGGCAACAAATGCAAAACCTTCGTGCAATGAAGAAATTGAATCCCAAAGTTGGAGGCACTCAATATTTATCATCTCAAGTTGAAGGAATGCCATATTTCCAATGCCAAGTGGAAGGTACATCATCTTTCGCATATCAAGTTGGATGCACACAATCTTTCACATATCAAGTTGAAGGTACATCATATTTTCCATCTCAACTTGAAGGTACTTCTTCTTTTCCATCTCATGTTAAAGGTATGCCCTCTATCCCTTCTCAATTTAATATTGAATAAATTCCTAATGATGATGTAAATTTACCATTGAGAACACCTCCTATAATTTTTTATAGAAAGCCTAAGTTTTTTATTGATATTGAAGAGATTTTTTTGAAACCAATGATCGATAAGATTCCTAAGAATAATTTTTAAAGATGTAGCCTTGATAAGATATGGAGATTATCTTTTGAGAAGTTAAATTAAACTAGAAATATAAAATTTATTCCCACTATGAAGATTCTTAGCCTAAGAACATCAAATCCTTCAAGTGAAAATAAAATTGTAAGGAATATAATGAGTATATATGAGAGTGTGGGTTCCAATTCACACACAAAAGATGGTAATGTCACATGATGTGTCATTGCATCAACAATAGTAATCAATCAATCAAGAAATATTGCCTCATGAAAAATACAAGTCAAGCATTTTAAATAACTAGAAAAACTCTAAATAGAGTCATTAGAAGGCGTGAAAGACTGGAGGGCCAAAATAGCAATGAATTATGGGAATTCTTTGGTAGAATCCAATGAAAAAATAAACCAATCGTTGAAGCCTTGAGATCCATAATTAAATAATTGAAAAAATAACACAAGGTTATCTCCCTATCAAAGAGATATTGTAAGAAGGTGAATTGGTTGTTGAAACCATGATCCACATCCAAAGCAATTTTTGGATATGACTCAGATGCAATATTTCACAAAATTTATAGAGATGTATCTTCAAATTAAAATCAGTAAAAGGTATCTTGAAATGGAAAAGTCTTTTATTCCCAAATAAATCACACATGCACAACTTGTTCTTTATTAGGGGAAAATAGGTTTTGAAGGGACTTGAAACCCGAACCAAGAAAAGCATGTTGCTAAAAACATAAGATATAGACCATCAACAACCTGTCAGTAGTAGCATCAAACAAAGAAAATAGGACTACACCAGCTGGACAAAAGGTTTTGAAGGGACCTTGAACCCTTTACAACAAGGTTTTGCTCGAGACCTTAAACCCAAGAAAAGATAGGGACCTAAAACCTTATCAAGAAATAAGAATTGCTTGAACCAGCCAAGAAATCATCAGCTTGTAAGAGATAGACTACAACATAACACTTTGCAACAATAAAGACAACAATCCAGCCTCGCCACCTCAATAGGGAAGTTAAAAAATGAAACTAAACACTAAAGAGAATCATCCTTCTCACAATACCAACTAGCCTGAAACACCAACCCAACCTCCACCTCAATAGGAGAAAGATCCCCTCTATAGAAGAGGATGATATTAGAACCTTATCCAAAAAGCATAAATCTTCCCACCAAATCCACAACACCCCTCTCCACCTCAATAAGAGAGGGCTCCACCTCAAAAGGAGTAGTATCAACCTCCATAGAATACATCAACTATAGAACCCAATAGAAAGAAGCTACTCCCATAGAAAGGATATGCATATCATCCTTTGGCATAAGAATAAACTAGAGATTGAAGTAAGAAAAAGAATACTCCTCTGCCAACAGACTTGAGAGAAGATAGCTTTGAGACATTAACATAAACATTTGAAGAAAATTAGATGACTAGAAGAATGCACCCCCAACTTCCAAAATGAACTTTAAAGCCCAAAAGGGGGAAAAAATAAAGCTCAACATGCAAAACTAGGTCCAACAAAGAGACAACCCAGACACGAGAAGAACACCCAAAGGAGGATATCTTTAGCTTGAAATATTGACCCTTAATGGATATCTTTTCTCCATGATACATAGGATACAATTCATTCTTACTTATAAAATATTCAAATACTAAGATAAAATGTTATCAATACCTAGAAATGGGTATGTGCAGGATCATCATGGAAAAAACAGGCCCTTAAGTGGTAATAAAATTTCAAAAAATCAAAGTTAGACAACTTGACGTAAAAATTTGAATAAGTTATCCATATTATTTCAAAAATATGTAAGAATAGAATCTGTAGAAAATTGAATGTAGTTTTTAAACTACTAGGTTTAAATTTATTTTTTTTAAATCTATTTGGTGAAAATTTAAAATTCTAATGCAGTAGTACTTAAATTTTAGGGAAAAAATAAGAAGTAGGTGTTTGTCTGACCACCCCAACCACAATAAAATGATAATATTTTTTTATAATATTTTAGATATAAGTAGAGGACTCATGTCTTGATGTGATGCATATTTTTTTGTAATTTTTTTCCAAGTAAATAATTAATTATGAATTTTTTATTACAAATTTTAAAAAATATAAAAACTCGTATGTCTGACCACCTTAACTTGGTCAAAACTTCATGATTTTTTTTATTTTTTAAAAATCCTATAGCATCTGAAGCATAGAATGTGACACATGTTTCAAATTCAAAAAATGTGATACCGTTTGAAAACTATAGATGTTTTTCGATCGGCCTATTGATCAGGACTTTAGTCATAATTCAAATAGAAAATAAATAATAATAATTTATTAAATTCAAAGTAAAACATAATTTATATTGGTGGAAAGCTGAGAATATCCTTTAAAAACCCTTTTCATTTCATCAATTTTGGGTAAAAAAAACGTCCCCAGCCACACGGGCCATCATATCACTTACATATCACCACTTTTTGGCCCATCATGATCCTGCACATACCCAAATGCAAACTCATCCAAATTTTTTATTGTTGGGAAAGTATGCCTCAAGTTTCTAGTCTGTCCCCTTGAAGACTTAGCCGATTTCTTCATGTTTCTGGCCTTTACCACCATACTGTTGCATGCTTACCTTGGTGGCGCGGTTGTGCGGTTTACCACTTTACCACGAGCCACCTTGCTTGGTCTGGCAGTTGGGAGGTGATACAGCCCTACCGTGACTATCTTCTTCATGTATGGCGGTGGCACAGTAAGTGGCGACAGTCTGGAAGGCGGTTACCACCTTACCGCGCAGGGTGCTCCTTTTGGTGGGGTTGTAGTGTGGTGAGCGGCAGGTTGGCAGAGTGTTCGGTTACCTCCCTATCACAAGGGTCGCTTAGAGGTGGCGTGGTGGCAGCGATGATTTGGTTCTGGTGGTTACCACTCCACCACGGGTGGTGAGCTCCCTCACTATGGTGGTCGCGGTGAGACCGCTGGCGGTCTACTCGGGCGTTCACTGCTCTACTACGGTGAGACCTAGCGGTCTCCGTGGTAGTGCGGTGACACCTAGCGGTCTCCATGGTAGCATGGTGAGACCTGGCGGTCTCTGTGGTAGCGCAGTGAGAGTGCTGACGGTCAGGCTGGTGGTTACCACCACACCACGGTATGTCATGGTCAGGGTAGTGGTAGTGCAGGGCAGTCAGATTCAGAGAGCTTGGATGGGTATACTACCACACTGCGAGGAGTCTCAACGAGCTCGGTGGTAACATGGGGAAGTTTGGGTGAGCTCAGGTGGGCTCACCGCAGTACCATGGCTGGGTCACCTAAGCTCGGTGGTAGTGCAGTTGGAGGTCGAGGTCGAGTCGACACAGGCTTACCGCTATATTGCGGTAGGAACTTGAGCTCGGTGTGGTAGCGCGGTGGATGGTAGAGGTGAGCTCGGAGCTCGGCCGAATGAGCTTGACCATGTTTGACTAGAGGTCAGAGCAGAGAATGAACATAAAGGTGACATGTGGCTCAGTGTCAAGATTTTTATTGACTAGAAGTCAAAAAAGTGTATGACAGTTATTGCAGGCCGAGTTTTCAGCTGAAGACAGGACCTGATTGTGGCAAGCAATCGAATGCTTGGGCAACCCGATGCAAGGAGATCTATCAGTGAATATCTTGATGATAGTTGATTGTTTGGATAGGTAGAATAGGTTGGCGCATGGTAAGAGATTAAGTAATCTCGTGTGCACGTAAAAGAATGATGAGTGATTTGAGTGAGAGGCAGAGTTTGTTCGAGTGGTACTAACCATGAATACTTTGTCTCTCAGTTTAGCGAAGATGTGAACCTGTGGAGGCCGTGTGGCTGGGCTGGCCATGAGGCTAGTTGTGATAGTCAACTGAGGAGTTGAAGAGAATCTACATGGTATGTCTTTTGAAGACATTGTAATTGTGTGAAGGTTCTATATTTTGTGTTGCTTGCTTTCTCCAGATGGACAAGATGTAATCTCCTGAAGAGCATAGCTCTGTGTTTGTATTGTAACTAATTTTTTGTTACTGAATAATACAAGTGAGCTGAGTGTTTTGGAGGGTGGGGTTTTTTACCTGAAATTTTTTTTCCCACCTAAATATGTGTGTCCATATGTTTGTCTTTCATGTTGTCTATTCATGTTTTTGAATCTATGCTTGTGTTGAATCTGTTATCTTGTTAAGCATTTACTTTTCTCAGAAAGATAAATGGGGGATCCATTATGCCTACTTCCGCTTTATGGCATAGTTTGTGTCTTTGATGTGATTGGAAGAAATGAAAATCACCAAGGCACTTCTGTCTTAGACGTGTTCTATGATGACAGACCCATCCCATATCCCCAACAAGTGGTATCAGACCTGGTTAAGGGAGGTCAAGGCTTGATGATACCAACAAGTGGTGTCAAAGCCTTCTCTTGGTTACTAAAGTTTTGGGTATTTCTCCTATTAAGATTTCTTAGACTGGAAAGCTTGAGGAAATTTGGAGAAATCGATTGGTATTTGATCCTTCGATGAGTGAAAGTTCCTACTTCTTTGATTCAACATGCAACTTGAAAGACACTGGAGAGGACTAGAGTTGATCATATTGTGGAAATGTGGTTTGAGGCTCCTAGTTGGCAAAAAATGATCCTGATGCAAGGGGTGTGAGATATGCTTATGGTTGTGTTGCAGCAGTGCGTGGTTTCATACTAGGTGTCTATGTGAGAGACTCCCTGGTGGTATGGAGGTGCTTGTGTTACTGTTCAGCCATGGAGTATTGTGCTTGTGTTGGGTGTTCTAACTTAGCACTGAAGGAATTTTTCTCTGTTGCTCTGATTGCATGAAGGCTATGAAGTTGATCTGGGTGATTTGTAACTTCTGTATAGCCTAGCTCTCTCGTATGCTTGTGCATGGTTGTGGTTTTGGAACTGGTCTAGAATGGACCTGCTATTCCTGCTTACTTGTATCGTGCACTCACATGTTTCAGATTCATGTCTTTGGCTCTGAAGGGTTTTTTGTAGATATTCCTAAAAAGTCTATGATGCATATTCATGTTTTTCATTGTTCTGGTTAACCATGCTGGTTATGTGTAGACTCTTGGGTTGTCCAGATGAGAAGTGAATATAGAGGTGCAAGTGTGTTTTATAAACACTGTGGTTTTGCAGGTTTTATACGGTCAAGAAAAACTTGTGGTGTGTGGAGCTGTTGTTCAACTATTTTCTAGACCTTGGCTTCGGGGGTGTGACTGGATGAGATAGTTGTAGTTCGATATGGTTTGAGGAGGTGTGATGTCCTCTCTGCATGATAGTGTTGGTATGTGTTTTTCATTCAACATTCTTGTGGTGTTACCTACTGGTTTCCTAGACTATGGTGCTTGAGTTGTGGACGTGATTGGAAAATCAGATATGTTGTTGCTCTGGTGTTTGAATCAAGTTATCTACGTGGGTTGTTCCCTTTCATTATCTCAGTTTTGCAGTTTCTAGTGTGATGATAGATTTGCAGGGTTTTCATTGAAGTGAATCTACAAGTTGTGCATTTTTGTGGGTTGTCTTTACCTACATGTTTTCCATGAGTCAACTCGGAAGTGGACTGTCATTATCCACGAGGCTACTTATGTGGTGGTGCAGATTTATTGGCTGACCTTTTCTGTGGTCACTTGTGCATTGACATGGCTATTTTGAGATGAGAGGATGGACAAAATTTGAGTACCTAAATAGTCAGTGATGGGGACCTAAAGCATGTGAATCACGATGTCATGGAAATCTTGTTACACTTACTAGTGTAAGCTTTTGATAGTGATGGTGTGGTCGGTCATGATGCTTGGAGAGCTCGGTGTCACGGTTTGGCGGGAGATTTAGCAGTGACCGTGGATTCATCATTTGGTGATGAATGATCTTCTTTGGTGTTGCAAATGCTTCTTGGGGACTCTTAGATCCTGTTGCTGTAGAAGAGTTCTTGTGCATCTGCATGGTCACTATTTGAAGATGTGCAACATCTTGGAGCCATGAAGGACGTTGGTAGTCTTTGGTTGAGATGCTGGTGGTGCTTGATAGGTGATGTTGGTTTAGAGTTTTGGCATGTTTCTTTGCTCTTGAGACCATGGATAGTTCATTTGAAGCATGGTATCTGCTTAAGGGGGATGTGTAAGATCATGGTGTCATGATAAGCTCCTGTTCCTAGGTTTTGGATCTTTGACAGTGGTCTAGTGTTTCTTTATGTTTTGAGTACTTTGGTCATATGCTGGAGGACTTCATGTTAAGTGCAGTAATGCAGATTGGAGTTAGCATGAGATGATAGGTTGATGGTGCTCATGGATGCATGGAGAATAAGGTGAGGCTGGAATTCTTTTAAGAATGTTGTTGTTTACAGTTGAAAATCTGAGTAGCCTACACCTTGGTTGAATGTGAGTTCAATAGAGACCAATGAGGAGAATGCTCTTGGGTTAGTCATGGTGGCTTGTATATCTTGGAGGAGCATCTCTTTCCTCTTGGTTTGCTCGACAGTGATGTTTATTTGAAAGGTATTTGCCCATTATAGCTTTCAGATATGTGATATGCTTTATCTTTCATGGTTATGAATCTTGAGTTGTTTTAAGATTTTGGAGGATTTTTAATGAAAGGTGGACAACATAGTGGATCTCCTTGTGCTTTTGAGGACTGATAGGAGATGGTTATATGGGTTAGTCCAATCTTCTTTGAGGTGCATACATCCATGGAACTATTGGGTGTTGTTATGGCTTTTCCCTTTGGGATGTGAAGAAGATCATTCTTGACACAACTAGCATTTAGAAATGTATATAGGAGGATGCTACATGTTATGATTTGTTGTTTCTCTCTATTTTGGTCTTTTTCTTCATGTATGTTCATATGACTTTAGATGTATGTGGAGCCATGGTGTTTCCTTCTTCAGTCAAATATGGAACCTTGGAAGAATGTGGAAGATTGTTGAGAGAAATGTTTCTTGCAGTAGGTGGTTGCAGGTTGTGCCTATCGGTGTGGATGTTCCTTGGAACTACATGGTTACATTTTTCTATGAGCAGAGTTTGGTGGACTTCGTATGCCTGAATCACGTGTGATGGTGCTTTTTTTGTATTCATCTAGACAGTACCTTTGCAGTGGGAGTACCTTGATGTGTTTGATCATTTGACTGGTTGACACATGGTGCTTGTATTTGTTGTTGATGGGTTGGCTGTGTGGTGGCACAAGTTTACTGATGTGCATACTTTTTGAGGTATGGGTGGTTGGATGAACTAGCACGAGCTGTGGGTGCTAGTTTTTCAATCGCGTGGGTTTGATCAGTTGGATGGAGGTAGTCAATTCTTCTGGTTGTAGTTCTAGCTGATTGGTTTTTTTTCTTGTTCTGGAGATTGGTTTTATGTTTTGTGTTCGCGATGTGCTTTGTTACTGCTGTTGTGGTGCCTTTTTCGCCTGAAGGATTAGATGTTTGCATTCCTGAGACTGGTGCATTTTTTTCCTTGGTGTGTTCCTATGTTTGGAGTTGTTTCTTGAGATGGTGGACATTTTTGGATGTCATTGTAGGTGTCTTAGTTGGAGTGTGAAGGCTTGGTTTGGTCCTTGTTCAGGTTTTGGAGGAAGCTTGAAAGTCTTCATCAAGTGGGAGATTGTTGGGAAAGTATGCCTCAACTTTTTGGTCTTTCCCTTTGAAGACTTAGGCGATTTCTTCATGTTTCTGGCCTTTACTGCCATACCGCTGCATGCTTACCTTGGTGATGCGGTTGTGCGGTTTATCAATTTACCGTGGGCCACCTTGCTTGGTCTGGTATTTGGGCAGTGTTAACGACCTACCGTGAAGGCCTTCTTCATGTCTAGTGGTGGCGTAGTAAGTGGCGGCAGTCTGGAAGGCGATTACAGCCTTACCACAGGGTGCTCCTTTTGGTGGCACAGTAGAGTGGTGAGCGGCAGGTTGGTGGAGTGTTCAATTACCTCACTACTGCGAGGGTTGCTTGAAGGTGGTGCGGTGGCAGTGATAGTTTTGTTCTGGTGGTTACCGCTCCACCACGGGCGGTGAGCTCCCTCATTACGGTGGTCATGGTGAGATTGCTGGTGGTCTTCCTGGGCAGTCACCACTCTATCGCGGTGAATCTTGGCGGTCTCTGTGGTAGCGCAGTGAGACCGCTGACGATCAGGCTGGCAGTTATCGCCACACCACGGTATGTCATGGTTACGGCAGCGATTGTGCGGGGCAGTCAAAGTCAAAGAGCTTAGATGGGTATACTGCCACACCGTGAGGAGTCTTGACAAGCTCAACAGTAATGCGGGGAAGTCTGGGTGAGCTCAGGCGGGCTCACCGTATTACCGCGGCTGGGTCGCCTGAGCTAGGCGGTAGTGCGGTTGGAGGCCGAGGTCGGTTCGACATAGGCTTACCACCATACTGTGGTAGGAGCCTGAGCGCGGAGCGGTAGCAGGGTGGATGGTAGAGGTGAGCTCAGAGCTCAACCGAATGAGGTTGACTGAGTTTGACCAGAGGTCAAAGCAGTGAACGAACAAAAAGGTGACACATGGCTCAGTCTCAAGATGTTGATTGGCTAGAAGCCAAAATAGTGTATGACAGTTATTGTAGGTCAAGTTTTTAGTTGAAGATAGGACCTGATTGTGGCAAGGAACTGAATGCCTGGGCAGCCCAATGCAAGGAGATCTATCAATGAATCCTAATGACAGTTGATTGTTGGACAGGTAGAACAGGTTGGCGCATGGTAAGAGATTAAGTAATCTCATGTGCACGTAAAAGAATGATGAGCGATTTGAGTGAGAGGCAGAGTGTGTTCAAGCGAACCTGACCGTGAACACTTTGTCTCTCAGTTCAGCGAAGATGTGAACCTATGGAGGTCATGTGGCTGGGCTGGCCATGAGGCTGGCTGTGACAGTCAACTGAGGAGCTGAAGGGAATCTACATGGTATGTCTTTTGAAGACATTGTAACTGTGTGAAGGTTCTGTATTTTGTGTTGCTTTCTTTCTCCAGATGGACAAGATGTAATCTCCTGAAGAGCATAGCTCTATGTTTGTATTGTAACTGGTTTTTTGTTACTGAATAATACAAGTTAGCTGAGTGTTTTGGAGGGTGGGGTTTTTTACCTGAAAAGGTTTTCCCCACGTAAATGTGTGTGTCCATATGTTTGTCTTTCATGTTGTCTGATTCATGTTCTTGAATCTGTTACCTTATTAAGCATTTACTTTTCTCAGAAAGATCAATGGGGGATCCACTGTGCCTACTTATGCTTTATGGCATAGTTTGTGTCTTTGATGTGATTGGAAGAAATGAAAATCACTAAGGCACTACTATCTTAGATGTGTTCTATGATGACAGACCCATCTCCTATCCCCAACATTTATAAATTATTTCATATAAAAGATAATTATCTAAAATTGGAACCTTCACATTATTGGCCACATGGTTGTCATTGCACCAAAAGGTTAACCTGTTAATGCCCAATACAACCGCCAAAGTTAACATATCCACGGGAGGCAGTTAGTCCATGTCAAAAATCTGAAGGGGAGCGTTGACCATCTGCCAACAATCTTCCCCTCAACATTACCCGAGGGGATTCAAACCCGACACCTTTGGCTCGGATACCAATTGTTGGCCCCATAGTTGCATTTTTATCAAAAGGTTGACTTGTTAATGCCTGATACAACTGCCAGAGTTAACGGATCCACGAGAGGTGGTTAGTCCCTGTTGTGAATCCTGAGGGAAGCGTTGACCATCTACCAACACACATATGAAAAGTTACTTTATATGCTTGAAAAACAAAAAAATGTATGACATATCTTATTTTAGAGGATACGATTCTCTTTAACATAAAAAATATCCTCTCTAATTATTTAAGTGAAATATTACAAAGAAATGTTCCAAGTTTTTCTATGATGGTTTTAGATATTTAAAAATTAATTAAGAGCAAATATTTGAATGTATACTAATTTCATCAAGAATGTATACTTATTATATGTGAATCCAAAAATATAAAAAAAACTTGAGGCCTATATCCTCATCTTTCCTAAAATAAATTCATATAAACATAAGTCCAACTTAGATTGATATGCATCTACTCCAAAGTATGATATATATTTCCTTGTTATAGTTGGCTCATCTATATTTTGATGAACCTCTCACATTCTAAAATCATAATGACTTGTCATCCTTTTATACTTATATGTGATTCAAATTTGATCATTTTAGGTGAAAGATAGAATTACCCTCCATGTTTTTGTTGTATACATATATTTGGACATAATCATGGGAGAAAATGAACATCCATTTAACTCTAGCCTAGAATAGCACAAAAACACATGGATATGTATGATCTCCTAAAAATGATGATTACAGTGACAAGGCAAAATATGCATAGAAGGAGAAAAGAGTTAACTGTGATTATGCCTTTAACTTTTTTTTTTTTTTTTAGAAAGGTGCAATGCACCCATATTATTAGGGGTAAACGCTTTTGACCGGAGCTATGAACCAGGTACAAGAAACCACAAGAAACAACCAAACCCGCGAGCACATTGGCCGAGCGAAGGCACAAGGCCTGCGAGCACTTTGGCCTAGCGAGGGTTTGAACCCTGGTGGCCGTCACTACAACCGAGCGACTTGACCACCGAACCACGCCCTTATCGGCGATTATGCCTTTAACTTCAATCATGAACCAAAAAATAATAATAAATACTTCTAAAAAAAATTATATTGTACCAAATGGATAACTTCCATGTGTTTTTAACATGGGGATATTTCATGATATTTCCACTAACCTATATGTAATATATTTAAAATAAGAACATGTCATTTAAATGAGATCTTCACATTTAGTGAACTTATGCAAATAATGGAATCAAACAAGAGAGATCCTAAGGAGAACAACTATTCATATTATTTTATATGCCAAACTCCAACATAGTTCTATAATAGGTAAACCTTATCTAATTGGAATCAAAATAACATCACTAATGGGTGCATTTAATATTTGTGTGGGTTATTACAACACCTTAGTGTTCACATCAATTCAATTTTATAGCAATAATAACATTCTTGACTCTACACCAAAGGTGGTTTTTATCCCTTGGATTGGGCCATGTTGTGAGTGAGTTCACATATTTCAATTTTTATTTATATTTTTCACTCTCAAGGTTCACTTTCCTATAACGAGGCTATTGTCTTTTCAATCCACATACCAAAATTTTTGTCATGTGTCAAGGAGCATGAATTTAAGAACATCTTCCTAGCTCATTTACCGTCATTGATTATTATGAGAAAACATTTGCATTAGGAGGATCAAGGCTCAATGTCAATCTTAGTTCCTACTTTCATATTAGTCTTAGTTGCATAAATATTTGGATCTAAACTTGATATGTTTTTTATATCTTTGTAGATTGGCCAAAGGCTTGACTATTACTTAAAGAATCTAATGGTCCCTTTGATTTATATAGAAATTTCATCATGCATTTTAAAACAACTCATTCCTTTGCACAAATAGATATAATGTTCATTGTGATGCAAAGATATTTTTATAATTAGATTTAAAGATATGATAAAAACTTGATTAGAGATATGAATATTACTAATTCAAACCGATTGATATCTTTTCCATTAAATCGTTTTGATATATATATTAAGATATAATAATACATATGATATATTTTATATTCATTATATTTCATATTATTTATATTTTAACATACATCAACATTATACTTTATAATATAAATTAGATGATATATATGGTTCTAGGAAAATTCATCGCTAGCAATTCATCGTCAAGAGAAAATTCACTGTGAGCAATTCACCAATATTTTTTAATATATATTTCAAAAACTTGGTGAATTGCTGACATTGAATTTTACTTGGCAGTGAAATTTCCATCAGTGAATTTTCCATGACGATAAATTTTCCTTTGATGAATTACTAACAATGAATTTGTTGAATGCCGATATATATATACATAGCACTTAAGTTGAGGGTTCTCATTCATGCTTTCGGCAGCTGGCCTCACCCCCCAAATCTAGGTAAAGCTGGGATCTGTTATTATCGCCCTAAGTCAGAATAAAACACATGTAGATTGATAACAATAAGAGGTGTGTATACATAAACATCTCCTGAAACTTCTTGTCAGTCGTCACATCCCATTTAAGAAGATTATAAAAAATATCCTAGATGGTCAAACACGCTCACCTCCTTCTGGATTAGAATAAGAGTTCTATTTGATTTTTTCCATACACTACAGTTGTAAATGATAAGAAGATATTTAAGTAAAAAGATTTTCTCTACAGTTGTAAATGATAAGAAAATATTTTATTGTAAATGATATGGAGATATTTAAGTATAAAGATTTTCTCTGTCATTATTATAGATGGACGGGGCCAGTAAAAAAACAGATCACCGCTTAAATTAAAGGATAGACGATCCCTCCGAAAGGACACGTCTTTCAGATTTTGTACAGGATCAATAAGATTGATTAACATAATCTAAAACTATTTGATATATAATGGATTTAAGAAAGGTTATATTTATATTATTTTTGAGATGGTGTCACTCATTTTATGATAATATATTTATTCGATTTAGTCTCAGCATCAATCAAATGAAGGATATTTTGACAAGAGAAAGAGGTTATAGTATAGATTTTCATAAATTCAGTAGGAAAAATTAATTAGTATGCAAATCTAGTTAGATATCACATTATCAAATTGTGTATATGCACTTAAAATACTTTGGAATGAAATTTGGTCTAGTTGGAATGAATTGGTATAAATAATAGTATATAACTATCTAAGAAGGTGAAAATATGTATTCCAAGCTTTTTCAAATGAATTTGCACTTTCACAAATCTAAAAAAATATTGTTGTTAACTAAGTCCAAATGTAATGATATAAGTAATTTTAAAATTAAGTAAATAAGCTGAATTTACACGTAGCAAATGATTAGCACAACCTAATTGACTCTAATACCATGTTAGAAATTATGATCTCAGGATACTAATCATTATAAACAAAATATAAAATAGGTATTATTATATATGTTCTAATAGACTTCTCTTAAAAATAAAAAGATGTAGGGTTGTGTACCACTAGACTCATTACCTCATTTCATACTTTTTTGGGGCACTAAATGTCCACTAGAGTAGTAGCTCCATAGATGGTGCTAGATGTGTGAATATATATATATATAGATATATATATTTAATGTATTCTCATAACATTGATAGATTCATTGGACTCTTTGACGTGCTAGGTCTGTCATGCAAGGCATGGAGAGTAGTTTCAATAGCTAAAACAAGCATTCATACATTCTTGAATTTACTTGAAGGATTGCTAATTCCTATTATAAAGTGATTCCCTACAAATTACACAGATAGGGGGTCATACTATAACTACTATAGGATGTGGGTGGGATCTCAAATAGATAGATAATAGATAGTTGTATTACATATGTAACATGTGTGGAGACCATTTTATAGAATATGTCAACCCCTACAATTACTACTATTACTCCTCGACATTAGTGTTATAAAGGAAAATACAAGAAGATCCTTGAAACCAAAGGAATTATCTTCGTCGTCACCCACCCTACTCTTTCAAGGGTCAAGCGGTCCTACTTACAATCATAAATACTATTAAAATATAGCATCCCACCTAATAATATGATTATTCATAACCAAAAACTTCACATTATTTAAGTATGTTCTATCCATAAATGGGGCTTGAATATAGTTAAATCAAAATTCATTATTAAAATCTATCTTGGTTAGAGGTCTTAAAACTAAATATTAATTCAGAAATAAAACTCGGTTTGTAGGTATATGTCAACCTACTCCACTTTTTCAAGTATTTTTTTTACCATTTTGACATGTGCAATGATTTTATCTTTCAAAATCTCAATTTTGGAGACCTAGAGAGCTAATCAAGACTAGTAGTTGTCCATTTTTAAGGTTATATGTTTCATATTACAAGATGCCACTATAGTAGGAGTTATATTGTTACACCTCATTGTGTATTTACCTAGTTACTATTACCTAGCTAGATGAAATACTTGCATATGTGTGTGTGTTTGTAACTTAGATTGAAATAAATGTGATTGTACTTTTTTTGTGTGAATCATTGAAAATATAATGAATAAATGGTTGATTTAGATTGATGTTATATATATGTCTTAATTCTGACTATAGAGTATATCATGCAAATTATTGCTTTGTGATCAGTTGACTACCATTGCAAATGTGCCAAGTTGGTTGTAGGTACAAGTTCACACCTCTGAAAGGGAAGGGAAGTATCACTTAGGGGAAGAGTTTTGGTCTGGTAACCCTTAATGAGCCTAACTAAGCTCTCACACACTCACTTTTAGATTGGTCAAGTCAAGTCAATTATTTCGAGAAAAGGTAAGATACCTTGGTTTAGTTGCTTATGAACTAGGAGAGGTTTTGGTTTGATTGTGAAAACATGTTGGATTTAAGTGTTTGAGTTTATTTGTATTTATGAGTATTATCAATGAGATATATACATAGGAAGCATACATACATACATACATATATGCATGTTTACAATTAATTCATACACATGAGTAGAGACATACATAAGTATACATAGATAGGCATATCTACACATGCTTATGGAAAAATTACCCATATGCATGGGAACATCGAATAGAAAAAGTGACATGTGTATATATGTTTAATTTTTTGGAGGTAATGATATATATATATGTATATGTGTATATATATTGATATATGTGTATGTATTGACGTGATGGAAATGTCCATACAAGTATATTAATATATATATGTATATATACATGTGTGATATTAATTCAGAAATAAATGAATATAAGTTTAAAATGCATTAAATATCGAATGGTGTATATTTATAATCATATAAGTTGATATATATATATAATAACCTGTTAAGTTATTTATATATATAAATGCATATATGTATAATAGAAATATATATATATTATAGATATATTACAATGTTTGAATAAGCATTGATGTTGATGTTTTAATGCAAAGCACATACTATACATGATATAATGTATAGCACATGTCTTCAATAATGTAAAGCACAACTTTAGTGTGTAGTGCGCAATAAGGCAACACTATAAACATTTCATAAGTGTTACCATATTTTCTAAATTGTACGCAACACTTTAAGATGCACATGGGAATGGTTATAAGAAACAGTCAAAAGTATTGAAGAAATTTTGAAATTCATTTAAAATATTTGACTTGGTTTTTATCTGTAAACACCAAATAGCACGTGGAAGAAGTTTATGTGGCACAAAATTATGAATAACTGCATACCTTTAGAAGTTTGTTTAAAGAACTATGTCTAGCAATGGAATCCAAATTGAATGGGAGAATAAGTCAATTAGAAGCTAGCATAGAAAGAGTTGATCTATGTGAATATTTACCTTGCATTTCTCAGTAGTGTTCTTGTTGTCTATGAATGAAGCAACTTGTTGTGAATATTTTCTAAGTCTTAGGTTTGTAATTTGCTACATTTCATTTAGCATTTTGAGTTGAATCAATTGAACTAAGAAGTCTCAATTTTGTTACCCTATTTCTAGCCTATATATGTTGATTTTTGTGTATAAATAGAGGCATTCTTTACCCAAAGGGATGCACATCTACATTCTATTGTTATTTTCTATGAGTTGATTTGTTCTTTTGAGTTTTGTGAGAGAGTTACAGAGAGGTTTTGTGGGAAGCTAGGATTGGAAACCAACTAAATCAATTTGGAGCTTTGTACTTACAAGAATGTTTAATCTTACTCTCTTGTGCTTTGTTTGACTTTGGAAAGATTCTAGGAATCGCTTGTTTTGTTTGAAAAATGTAATAATTTTTTAGGGAAAGACTATTTTCTACCTATGTGAAATTGAAAGTCATTCATTGTTTATAGTTTGGAATCTCTATTTCTTGAGTGTTTGTATGTACTCCATATTGAGGAGTGGGTGTGTATATATAGTACTAAGTACTTCAATAGAGTGGACTCTATATAGCTAAAGCCAAATCTAAATTGGTAGGTTATGGAAGCACATGTTTTACCTATTAGATGAGTCATAGTGAAGTTAGTGTATATAGGTTATTCCTTGGATTAGGTTGAATCCGATGAAGGGGATAACTTATGCATAGAATATGAATGGTCTTAAAAAAATGAGCTAGAATGATGGATGAGTATGTGATGTCCATTCTAAATTAAGGGTAATGAATACTTTGGACAAAGTGGTGTAATTTTACACTAGCTACACTATCAGTTCATTGCGTTACCTTTGAGCATGCTAGTCCGAGATTGTCATACATGTAAAATGTAGACACTGTATGGTAAATTTCTAGTTATGTAGGACACAACAACAACTCAAGATTAGCAAGAATTTTGAGGTTTCTAGACCAAATCTCTTCGTCAAAGGGTAGGGCCATCTTACCATATGTGGTAGATATGCGGGGGAGCATAGTAAGTGCGTGGATGGTGGAAAATTAGTTGAGTGATGCTTCTCCTCTCATTTGGCAAGCCAAAATTTGAAGGGGGATTTCCTAGATCATTTGTATTTCAAGTGCCAATAAAGCTTAGATGAGCTATGCATGTTTCTTGTATTTATTTCTTGAAAGATGGAAAGTGTATTTTGTATCTAGAATATGGAATCATTTCTTTGTAAAGATTGTACATTTTGTTGAATGAAATGAGGAAGATAAATTATTGCTATATCAATTATGCACATTATCTTATTTTTGAAAATAAATTTTGTATTGCTTTGTGCTTGGAAATTAGATTAAATTCTTTTTTGGTAAAACATAGGAGTAATTTTTTAGTTGATCAATGGGAATGTTAAATATATCTTCATAAAGGGTATCTAAAAGTGTGTTTATATTCCTAAGAACCTCCATGATTTTTTTTTCCATCAATATTTTCCTAAAACAAGGATACTATGAAGGCTAAACATGGCTAAATAGGCCATATTTTGTGTTTTGTATATTGTGAGGAAAAATTGACAACACCAACACATTTGAGTAGATAGATAAATTCTAGGGAACGCCTCTTTTCATTTCCCAAAAACACCCAATCATTCTAGGCTACACTTTTTTGACACCTTCTATTAAGTGCCATAATTTCAAAAAACTATCAAACTATGATGGAATGTTTCTTGAAATCCATGGAACCTGAAAATGTTTTATATAAATACAAAAATTCATGTAGGATCCATCCAAAGTAACCTTTCTTATTTTTAAAAATATCCAGTCCATTGACTATGGCACTGACACTATTTCAAAAGTTGCAAAAGCATCATTTGCATTCAATAAAAAGTTGTTGACAACCATATTTTGTGTTCCATGTGTTGTGGGGTTGAACCAAATATGCTACCATTTCCAAGGGTTTTGGTTCATTTTAGGGAAGGCCTTTGTTTGTTCCCAAGGATAGTTGATCATTCTAGGCTACAGTATTTCAACATAATCTCTTAAGAGCCCCAATTAAAAAAAAAAATGTCAAACTATGATACAATATTTCTCAGAATCCATGGCACTTAAATTTTTTCTTTCTAAACTCAAAATTTCACATAGGTTCCCTCCATAACACCGTCTCTTAGTTTTACAAAACTCTAATCAATTTGACCATGGCGACAATGTTTTAGAAGTTTCAAAAAACATCATTTTTGTTCAGTAAAAAATTGTCGGTAGCCATATTTTGCATTTCATGAATTGTGAGGCTAAACCTACTATACCAATATGTCTCATTGTGGAGGTGAACACTAGGGATTACCTCTTTTCATTCCCTATGGTATCCAATCATTCTGAGCTACACTATTTCAACTCAGTCTCTTAAGAGCCTTAAGTGCAAAAAACTGCCAAAGTATTGCAAATTGTTCCTTGCAATCCATGGAATGCATTAACTTTTCTAAAATTACAAGTGTAAATAGTGTCCCTCCAAACTAATATCTCTTATTTTTTTAATCTCCAATCCTTTTGACCATGACAATAATATTTTAGAAGTAGCAAAAAATGTCATTTATATTAAGTGAAAAGTTGACGACATATATATTTTACGTTTCATGCATCACGGGGATAAAAAAACTATGCCAAAACATCCAATTAGGAAGGTGAGAACTAGGGAAGTAACTTTTTTATTCTCTAGGATGCATGATCATTCCAAGCTACACTATTACAATGCAATCTCTTAAGAGCCCTAAATGCAAAAAGTTACCACTATGATAGATTGTTTATCACAATCTGTGGCACCTATGAATGTTTATTATAAACATAGAGGTGCATGTAGGGTAAATTAACAATAAAATATCTCATTTTTTAAAATACCCAATCTATTTGATAGTTGAGGCAATATTTTATAAGTTACAAAAAGTGTCATTTGCATTTAAGTGAAAATTTGTTGACAACCATATTTTGTATTTTGTACATAATGGGGCTAAACTAACTATGCCAAAATGTTTGAGTGGGAAGATTCATTCTAGGAAACTCCATATTTTTTGCCCCAACTATCTCAATCATTCTAGGCTACCTTATTCCTATGCATTCTCTTAAGATCCCTAAGTGCAAAAAACTAAACTATGACAAACAATTTCTCAAAACATGTGGCACCTATGTCATGCCCATAATTTTGCATTAAGGGAAAAAACACAACTAACTAATTTTTTGAAAAGTAAAAAATTATATCTCTACATTATTAGACATATATGCTTTGGAAATATGATTATTGATATTATTAGGGAATCATATTTTGATGCATTTGAAGTTCAGTGAAATCCTTGAAGGGTTACAAAAGTTCAGGCTTCAGGCCTCAGGCTTACTTTATATCATTTTCCAAAGAGAGAAAGAGGTTGATGATTTGAGTTGTCTGAAATATTTGAGACTTTGGGCTTTGGTCATACCTTATACCAAATTCCTCAAAAGAAAATGAGATTAAAAAGGTGAAGCTCAAACTAGGCGGAATACATTGGGCTTCAATAATACCTTATACCGAATGCTAGAATGAAAATAAGAAAATAGAAAAGTTGAAGTCCGATAGTGTTGAACCTTAGGATTTGGAAATACCTTATACCAAATGCCACAACAAAAAAGAAGAAGATAAAAAATTTGAAGTCTAATAGTTTTAGACCTCGGGCTTTGGCAATACCTTATACCAAATGCCACAATGAAAAAGAAGAATATAGAAAAGGTTTAGTCCAATAGCGTTAGACATTGAGCTTCAATAATACCTTATACCAATACCTCAAATAAAAAGAAGATCAAAAAGGTTAGTTTTGATAGTGTCGAACATCGGGCTTCAGTAATACCTTATATCGAATGCCACAATGAAAAGAAAAAAATCAAAAAGGTTAAGTCAATAGTGTCAAACATTGGGATTTTATAATTCCTTATACCAAATGGCTCAAACAATAGGAAGAAGATAAAAAATGTTAATTCAGATAGCATCAGATATCAGGCTTCAATAATACCTTATTTCAAATGCCTTAAATGAAAAGAAGAAGATAAAAAAGGTTAGGTTTGATAGTGTCATAAATCAGGCTTTAGTAACACCTTATACCTAATGCCTCAAATGAATGGAAGAAGATCATAATGGTTATGTCTAGTAGAGTTAGACATCAGGCTTCGGTAATACCTTATATTGAATGCCTCAAAACAAAAGAAGAAGATCTAAAAGGTTAAGTCTGATAGCATCAAACATCGGGCTTCAATAATACCTTATATTGAATGCCTCAAATGAAAGGAATAATATCAAAAAGGTTAATTCCAATAGCATCAAACATCGGGCTTTGGTAATACCTTATATTGAATACCTCAAATGAAAGGAAGAAGATTAAAAAGGTTAAGTCTGATAGCAACAAACTTTAGGCTTCGGTAATACCTTATACCAAATTCCTTCAATGAAAGGAAGAAGATAAAAATGGTTAAGTTTGATAGCATCAGACATCAGGCTTCTGTGTTAAGGCTTATCCCTTAACATGATTTTGAACAAGACAACTGAGAGGGGGGTGAATCAGTTGTACCAAATTTAAACTTTTAAATAATTCACCGGAACTTAGATCAATCACAAATTCTTAACTCTACTAGAATGAAAACATTAAGTGCAAGTGCAAAAACTGAAAACCATCAAACAAACACAGTAACAAAAAATTTAGGTGGAAAACCCAATGAGGGAAAAACTGCAGTTATAATTAACTCACACTACAGAGAATATAAAACTGATTACAAAGGCTCATTTTTTGAGAAAGGATCACTGCAAAAACAAGGACTCATTGTTTGAATCAGGACTCACAATCCAATAGGGTTAACCACTTGGAGGGATCACTGCCACTGAGATATAATCAAGATAGTATATATATTTTACAAAGAGAATACAATCTCAATGAATTAGAGATTTCCATCACAATTTACTCAGCCACTTGTAGACATGCATGAATGATAGAGTACACCTTTGGTTGCACTACATCTAGAAAATCAACATTTAGAGTTTTCACTAATCTACCACACACACATCACACACACACATTAATTTTAATCTATTTTGCATCTATCTGCTCTATTTATTTGCACTTATCTCTTTCTTTCTTTCACCACTAACTCATCCTATATTTATACCATCTTCAACTTTGAAACATATCCAAAGTCAACCATCCATCATTAAATTCAAATTAGGTCGGCACCAAAACATCTTAGGGTGGAATTAAAATGAGGGCAACCCAAAAACATGCTTGATGAGGACCCAAATAGCTCCCAACATGCTTCATCAACTTTGAGAGTAGTGTTCACCGCAAGGTTGGCCAAACCAATGTAAAACACATAGAACAATTAAGCACACACAACCCTTAGCATGATCAAATCCTTCCAGACACCAAAATTATCTTCAACATGATTAAAACAACTTAACTCTAGAACCACATTTCATAAGACTCAACCGAAAGAAAATCCAGACCAACAACATTTCTCCTAGACCTCAACTAGATACACAAAAAACCACAGTTCACAACTAGTGAACATAACTCACACTATACAATGAATCAAAAACTAAGAATATAGCTATAGTAGCTTCGAATAACCATGATCAACATATCTGAACCACAAAAATATTAGATCAAATCCTGGAGCAAAACCTAGAGCAACCACTGAACACCTACAACCTTCCTTCATTACAATTTTCTCAATATCCTCGACATATACAACCAATATCTTTCATCCATGACATCAATGAAAAAACCTTCATTCTTGCAACAATCTCCCCCTTTTTTATTGATGGCAACACATGATGTGAAAAGCCATCAAAGACAACATACTAGCTCTGAACACACTTTTTCATGATTTTTCTTTCTATTTCTCCCCCTTAATAGATAATATTTTTCACATGATACTTTTCTCCATCTCGTCTTCTTCCTCTCCCCCTTTAACATCAAGGGAAAACAAAATGAATTTTTTAAATTGATTTTTTCTTTGACATTAAAAAAATCTCATACAATGACAACACATGACACTGCCTACTCCCCTGACTCATCTAGTTCAAGAAAGGAGGGGCAATGACCCCTAACTTCTTCGGAAGATACTCAAAAGTATCGTTAAGAAGAGCCTTCATAACTATGTCGGCAATCTAATCCTTCATAGGTATATACTCAAGCTTTACTTCATTTTCCACAACCTTCTCTCTCAAGAAGTGATACCTAATAGATATATGTTTTTTCTTCAAGTACATCACTGGATTCTTTGAAATGTTAATTAAATTTGTGTTATTAAAAAATATAGAAATAGGACCATCATACAAAAATATGATATCTTTCAATGCATGTTTCATCCATAAAACTTTTGTACAACAAGATACAAAAGCAATATACTTAGCTTCAACAGTAGATATGGAAACTAGATCTTTCTTTTTACTCAACCATGCCACCAATCTACAACCAATAAATAATGCACCACTACTTGTACTTTTTCTATCATCTACACATCCAGCCTAATTTGCATATGTATAGTCACTTAGTGTAAAGTTAGTATCCCTAGGATAGCATAAGCCATAATCCAAAGTGCCATTCAAATATCTGGATATTCTTTTAACAAAAACAACATGTGTTTCCTTAGGATCTTCTTCAAATCTAGCCACAAGATAGACAACATGCATGATATCTAGTCTAATAGCAGTCAAATGCAATAGTCCACCAATCATAGTTCTATACTTGCTCTGATCAGCTTTAGGTGAATCATCATCTTTACCTGATTTTCAACCAATCGCCATAGGAATGAATACCAATTTGGAACCATGCATCCCAAACTTCAACATCTCTTTCACATAATTTGATTGTGAAATAAAAATCCCTTTGTTTGTTTGATTAATTCATAGCCCAAGAAAGAAATTCATCTCTTCAAACATAAACATCTCAAATTCTTTTTACATTTCTTCTACAAACATCTTACACATAATTTCATTTCCTCCAAAAATAATGATCAACATATACAACCACAATCAAGATTTTGTCATTTGCAATTTTGAAATGCATATTACTAAATGTTATACCTTTCTTGAGACCTTGCTAAATCAAGTACTTGTCTAACCTTGCATACCAAGCTCTAGAAGCTTGCTTCAATCCATATAAAGTTTTCTTCAATCTGCAAACCATATTTGATCGATCTGATGAATGAAATCCTTTCAGATGTTCCATGTAGACCTCTTCCTCTAGTCCACCATTCAAAAATGTAAACTTAACATCCATTTGATAGATCTTGAAATATTTATGGGTAGCAAACAGGGTATGTGCAGGATCATCATGGAAAAAATAGGCCCTTTAGTGGCGATGAAAATTCAGAAAATCAGAGTTAGGCAACTTGACGTAAAAATTTGAATAAGTTATCTATATTATTTCAAAAATATGTAAGAATAGAATCTGTAGAAAATTGAATGTAGTTTCTAAACTACTAGGTTTATTTTAAAATAAATTTATTTGGTGAAAATTTGAAATTTCAATGTAGTAGTACTTAAATTTTAGGGAAAAAATAAGAAGTAGGTGTCTGCCTGACCACCCTAACCACAATAAAATGATAATATATTTGTTATAATATTTTAGATATAAGTAGAAGACTCATGTCCCGATGTGATGCATGGTTTTTTGTAATTTTTTTCGAAGTAAATAATTAATTATGATTTTTTTATTACTTTTAAAAAATAGAAAAAACTCGTATATTTGACCACCTTAACTTGGTCAAAACTTCATGAAATTCATTTTTTTTAATCCTATAGTATTCAAAGTATAGAATGTGACACATGTTTCAGATTCAAAAATATGATACCCTTTGAAAGCTATAAATGTTTTTCAATTAGCCTATCGATCAAGACTTTAGTTGTAATTCAAATAGAAAATGAATAATAATTATTTATTAAATTCAAATTAAAGCATAATTTATATTGGTGGATAATTGAGAATCTCCTTTAAAAACTCTTTTCATTTCATCAATTTTGGGTTTAAAAAATTCATCAGCCACATGGGCCATCATATCACTTACATATCGCCACTTTTTGGCCCATCGTGATCTTGCACATAACCAACACTAAAAATATCTTTATAGCTTCCATTCTTTCCACCGGAGAAAAACTCTCTTGAAATTCTATGCCTTCTACTTGTGATTAACCCTTACACATAAGCCTTGCTTTGTTTCCAATCGCTTCTCCATTCGAATTCAACTTATTTCTAAATACCCACTTTGATCGACTAATGTTTGAACCTGTCAGGATTGGGACAAGTTACCAAGTTTGATTCTTCTCAATCTATATAAGTTATTCTTTCATAGCTTTCATCCAATGCTCATATTTACATGCTTTACTTACAGTCTTCGGTTCAATCTTAGAAAGTAAACACATATTTATCTCACTAGTAGCAGATCTGGTTCTTTTCAATACTCCTTTTGTCTTTTCTCCAATGATCTAACTTTATGAATGATTTTTCTGCACATATCTAGGTTTCTTAGGGGACACCATCAAAGCTTCTTATTTTTTTCCTTCATTTCGCTTCTCTTTCTCATCTTTTTCTTATTCTTCCACAATTTCTTCAATCCTTACGTGATCATATTCATCAAAACATATCCATCAACATCAATTGAATTCTTCATTACTTCATCAACCTTGACATTTGCACTTTCTACAATCTTCCTCAGTTTTTTATTGAAACATCCATAAGTTTTTCTTTTAGTAGAGTATCCAAAAAAAATACATTCACTTCTTGCATCAAACTTCCCTAACTTTTCTTCATCCCATTTGATATAATATTTTCTTCCACAACATAGCTCATAAGGGGTCTTTGTACTATTTTCTCTTGCTTTAACTTGATTGAATACATAAACAAAAGTGTGAATAACTTCTCTCCATTAAACTTCCAATAGACCAGCCTCAATAATCATTGATCTATCAACCTCTTGAATTATTTTGTTCTTTCTTTCAACAGCTTCATTCTATTGAGGAGTTCTTGGAGCAGATAACTATTTTTTTTCATAAAACATATTAAACTCATGGGAGGTGAATTCTCCACCTCTATCAAACCTTAAGGTTTTTATCCTAAAATTTACTTTATTCTCAACCATAGCTTTGAATGTCTTGAATCTATCCAATGCATTAAATTTCTCTCTAAGAAATTTAACCCATGTATATCTAGAATAATCATCAATCAAAAGTATAAATTACCTTTCACCTTGCATACTTCTTACTCTTGTAGGACCACAAAGATCTATATGAATTAAATCTAGTAGTTCAATAATAGATTATTCCTTTGATTTGAATTTTTTTCTTGCTTGCTTCACAAACTGAAAATTACTGTAAATAGCATTAATAGGCTTTGTAATCCTAGGTAAATTTCTCACGGATTGTACTGCACTAATCCGCACCAAGTTATCAAAATTCATATGACACATTGACTAATGCCACAACCAATTTTCATTGATCTGAGTCATAAAGCATCATCCATTAACACCCTTAAGTTGATAGATATTTCCTTCAATTTTCTTCCCTACAACAATCACTATTCTAGAATCTTTCTTGATTTCACATATTTCATCCTTAAATACAAGATTAAATCCTTTACTGCACATTTTTCCAAAACTCAAGATATTATTCCTTAAACCCTTAACATAGTGGACATCATCAGTATTATTCTTGCCATCAAAACTTATTGAACCTATCCCACAAATATTAGCACCAGTATCATCCCCAAACATAACTAAGCCTCCATCATATTTTTCAATTTTAAAAAACTTACTCTTATCACCAACCATGTGATGTGAAAAACCATTGTCAACAACCCAATAGTTCTTTTTAGAATTAGTAGAAGTAGGTTCATCTTTTATAGCCAAGAACAAGAATTCATTGTCATATGTATCTCCATAATTATATTCCTCGTCAAATATACTAGCATCCTCATTCACATAATATTCTCTGTTGATCTTCTTACCTTTCTTTTCTTTCTCATATCTTTGCTTATTCCTCTTAGCTCTTTTCAAACACCTTGAAGCATAATGACCTATTCCTCCACAACTAGAGAATTTAAAGGGTAACTTAACTTCATAATTTTCAAATAATTTCTTCATCCTTCTCAAAAAGTTAGCTTCTACTTCATCAATATTTTCTTCATTTAGATCTTCAACTTTTGTAGCCTTAAAAGTAGTTTCTGATTTGGATCCTTTTCTCAAATTCTACTTTCTCATCTCATATGATGTCAGAGTTCCCAACAACTAATCTTTAGTGTAAGTCTTATAATATAGATGTTCTTCAATAGCACATACCTTTTATTTCTAATCATTAGGGAGAGTTCTAAGAATCTTCTTTACAATCTTGGATTTATCTATTGTATCACCAAGTCCTCACATTCCAACTACTACCTCATATAATCTTTTTTACATAAGCTTTAACATTCGCATCTTCAGACATATGTAGGAGCTCAAACTACATCTCAAAATTTTGCAACTTTACCTCTTTGAACCTTTCATCTCCTTCATGTGCCTTTTCCAAAACATCCCAAACTTTCTTAGCAGTCTTTAGATTTTGAACTTTAATCAACTTGAAATGTACAAGACTATTCTTCAAGATTCATTTCACCTTATTGTTCGCTTCATGTGCCTTGATCTCATCAGTCGTACTCAGACCATTAGAAGGAGGAGTGTAAGTATTCTTGTAAGATTTCTGCACATCATATCCATAATATTCTATATATTCTTCCATCAATATTTTCTAGATAACATAATTAGTTCTATCAAACCTCGGATAATCATGAGTAACTTTGCCAACCATCCTAGACCTCCCTTAAGTGGTTAAGCTCTTCTCCAAGGAACCAAGATCTGATACTAATTATTGAACAAGGAAATTGAGAGAGGGAGTGAATTAGTTGTACTAAATTAAAACTTTCATAGCATTCACCAGAACTTAGATCAGTCACAAATTCTTAACTCTGCTAAAATGATTAAACATTAAGTGCAAGTACAGAAACTGAAAACCATCAAACATAGTAACACCAAATTTACATGGAAAACCCAATGAGGGAAAAACCATGATGAGGATTAACTCACACTATAGAGAATATCAAAACCAATTACAAAGGCTCACTACCAAAAAAGGACTCACTATCCAATAGGGGCTATGTGCAGGATCATCATGGAAAAATAGGCCCTTAAGTGGCGATAAAAATTCTAAAAATCAGAGTTAGGAAACTTGACGTAAAAATTTGAATATGTTATCTATATTATTTCAAAAATATGTAAGAATAGAACCTATAGAAAATTGAATATAGTTTCTAAACTACTAGGTATATTTTAAAAAATAAAAATCTATTTGGTGAAAATTTGAAATTTCAAATGCAGTAGTACTTAAATTTCAGGGAAAAATAAGAAGCAGGTGTCTGTCTGACCACCCCAACCACAATAAAATGATAATATTTTTTTATAAGATTTTAGATATAAGTAGAGGACTCATGTGTCGATGTGATGCATATTTTTTTGTAATTTTTTTCCAAGTAAATAATTAATATGATTTTTATATTACAAATTTTAAAAAATATAAAAACTCGTATGTCTAACCACCTTAACTTGGTCAAAACTTCATGATTTTTTATTTTTTTAATCCTATAGTATACAAAGCATGGAATGTGATGCATGTTTCAGATTCAAAAAATGTGATACCTTTTTGAAAGCAGGTCTTTAGTCGTAATTCTAATAGAAAATGAATACTAATTATTTATTAAATTCAAAGTAAAGAATAATTTATATTGGTGAAAAGCTGAGAATATCCTTTAAAAACCATTTTCGTTTCATCAATTTTGGGTAAAAAAAAGTCATCAGCCACATGGGCCATCATATCACTTACATATTGCCACTTTTTGGCCCATCATGATCCTGCACATACTCTAGGGTTTTAAACAACTTGGAGGGATCACTACCATAGAGATACAAAGAAAATAGAAGATATATCTTATAGAGAGAATACAATCTCAATGCAATAGAGATTTCCACCACAATTTACTTAGCCACTTGCAGACATGCATGAATGATAGAGTACACCTTCTTCTCACTACATATGGAAACTTAGCATTTAGAATTTGCATTGATCTTCCACACTTGCTTCACACACACACACATTGATTCACATCTATTTCACATCTATCTGTTCTATTTCTTTTCACTTATCTCTTTCTTTCTTTGCTATGGAAACTGATTCTTATCTATTTGTTCTATTTCTTTGCACTTATCTCTTGCTTTCTTTCATGACTAACTCATCCTATATTTATATCATCTTCAACTTTGAAACATATCCAAAGTCATCCATCCATCACTAAATTCAAATTAGGTCAGCGCCAAAACATCCTAGGGTAGAATTAGAATGAGGGTGACCCAAACAAATGCTTGATGAGGACCCAAATAGGTCCCAACATGCTTCATCAACTTTGAGAGTAGTGTTCAACACAAGGTCATCCAAACCAATGTAAAACACATAGAACAATTAAACACATACAAACCTTAGCACAATAAAATCCTTCCAAACACCAAAATTATATTCAACATGATAAAAAAAACTTAACTCTAGAACCACAAGTCATAAGACAATCAAAAATAAATTCAGACCAACAACATTTCTCTCAGACCTCAGTCAGATACATAGAAAACCATAGTTCACAACTGGTGAACATAACTCACACTGTATAATGAATCAAAAGCCAAGAATTTGGATATAGAAACTTCCAACAACCATGATCAACATATCTAAACTACACAAATATTGGACAAAATCTTGAAGAAAAACTTGAAGCAATCACTGAACACCTGCAACCTCCCATCATTAAAATTTTCTCAATATCCTCGACATATATAGCCAATATCTTGTATCCATGACATCAATGACAATAATAACCAATTGATAACCAGTTGATCAGTTGAAATCAATGATAACACCTTCATTCTTGCAACAAATGAAACAAAGGAAGAGGTAGGGTGAAAACTTGAACCCATACACCCAAAATGGTTTCAGTGTTCATGGTTTTGGCCTTAAGGCCTATGGATTAACAATTTGATAAGTATGTAGCAGAATGAAAATATAAAGACCAAATCCCAAAAAAGGTTAAGTTTTTTAATGTTTTTGAAGAATTGACTCGAGCATCATGGATAAGTAAGTTGGCTTACACCTTAACTCCAAGGAATGTAAGCAACAATGTGGAAGGAAGAACCTCAATCTCTAACAACTTAAAGTAAAGTTGAAGTTTCACACTTGGGTGTTTTGGGGGTTAGTGTAATGGTTTGTGAAGGAGTAAGAAATGTAGATGGTAAAGGGTAAGTTTGATGGTCAAACCTCGATAGGTGATAAGGAGATTTATAATTAGGTGTTCAAAATTTTTTCTTTAAGTACTTCTAAGCTCTTCAAGTATGGGGTGAGAATTAGCAATCCCCAACCCCCAAAAAGTATGAAAGGTGGAAGAAATCCTCTATTCTACGAGGGCCTTGTATTAACTTTTGTTGACCAATGAAGATAAGTGAATCAACAACATATGGTAAACATCAATTACATTAACTAATTCACATCGTTGTTGTGAATAATTAAGGTTCGATGACCCGCATTAAAAAGTTGTGTTAGTTGAGAAATAAACATCTACTCAAGACATGATTTCAGAAATCTTTGGGCAAGGTTTAGAGTTATGTGTTGGTTGTTTTTATTGTAACCAAGTTTATCTCCTAATCTACCTATGGAATTGCCGATCCCAATTAGGGGTAGCTCGAAGGACTTGGACCAACTGATGAGGGTTTTAATAAACCTCCTACACTTTGGGCTCTGCAAAACCCAGGAGGGTGATCCCCTTAATGTGTTTATAGTCTCCGCACCAAACTTATAAACAACATCAATAATAATAGATCATCTCACTTAATAGCTCAACACAATAGGATAAGATTGAAATGAATTGGCTATTCATCAATAATACCAACCACTTGGAGCATGACATAGTACAACAATATTACACAACTTAAGATAGTTATTAATCTGCAATTTGTAGCAAGCTCTATGCCAAGAAAAATGATTACAACTTAGACCAGTGCCATATACCATTGGAGGAGTCAAATTCATAAGCATTTAAGGATCCATGACAGATTTCAAACACATAGCATATAAAATATTAGATAATATTTCCTTACAATACTATCAAATTGTATTCTAACTCAATACTACTTATCAAATCCTTACATGAACATATCCATCTATAACCTCACTTAAGCATTTTAATTAATTCCTTGAATTAAAGCTAAAATGAGAATCATACACACCACAATAGTGAGATGAACAAAATAACCCTTGATCATTTTATTCAAGATAGTGATATATTCATATAATGGAGAGACATGAGCTCAAAATGAGTAATTTCATTCAGATGCTACTACTGCCCTGAGAACATCAAACACTCATGAAACTAAAACCTTCAAAAGAATAAAACAAAACTTAAGAGTAGAATTTCCACTATAACATCAGGCTCTTTACAATTCGCTCTACAACCTTACTTAGACTCGACCTAAGGACATCTAACTTGCTAACCCATATTTCTAGCCTTGAAATCCTTCTTATAGAGAATGAAGGACCAAACAAGCATTAGGATAGAAAATACACATCTCACCGGTCAACTGGACCACTCTATGACACTTCACAAAAATGATTACAACCACCGAGTCCCTGGAGAATCTTCTTGTTACTCGCACTCATTAGAGAATAGCTACTGCATTGGCCTAACCTTAACACCTGCACCAAAAATGCCACCGAGACATAACCAAAAACTGTTATAACCATAACCGTTGAACTATTAACTATCGGTAATAGACTCTGTCCTATTCTTCTTTAGTTAAATATTTGTCCACCCATCTTTGGTATGCCTCATCTGTTGGCCAATCAAAATTTACCACCTCATTCACCTTAGCACTGTAAGGTGTATACTTTACTGCTGCCTAATTCGCCTCCTTCTCAAAAGACTCCAAAAATGTGCTGGTATTAATGATTTTATCCATGCTACTCACCAGCATGTCATAATCCGAGTCATCACAAATCAATTTGATTTGTGCATTGATGACTTCATCTACCCTATCCTGCCACTACTATAGTGATCTAACATTTCCTTGGGCATCTACAATATCTGGTAAAGATGTGTCACTCCAATCATCAAAATTCTTTACCAACTCCTTAATCTTCCTACTCAAATCATCTGGCAAGGCCTGAAAACCCTTCACTGATTTCACAAAACATTGAGTAGGCCTCAATGATTGGGGAATGTTATCTGCATCAAATCTAGAGGCCTTATACATAATATCCAAATCATTGGCCCTAGGGATCCACTTCTTAGCCAAGGGAAAAACTATTTCCCAATCCCTATTAATATTTCTTATTCCATCCAAGAATAAAGAATATAAAGAATGTACTGATGGTAATTTACCATCAACCTTCTCATTTAGGTGCCTCAAAACAGTATCAACAACCTCATTTTGTTTGGCAACTACTCCCTCCTCACTTGATTTTAAAGCAGCTTGTAACTCTGTGATTTTATTTAACATCTGCTTCTTAGTGGGATCCATAGAGTATTCAACCTCTTCTTCAACTGGCCCTAATGTAGGACTGAGAGCAGGCATCTGGATGGGGGATCCTAGAGTAGAAATAATTAGAGAATTAAGGGGTACTGATCCTGATGTAGAAGGTAATTCCATGATACTAGGAGCACTGGAGGATTCTCCCACCTGACTATATTTCAACCTATCTACCTCAAATTGCAGCTCAACATTTCTTTGCTACATCCTACTGTACTCTCCAATTATGATGTTATATTTCTCCATCACACTCTTCTTTTCAACTTCTTCTCTTTTAGCTATCTTCTGGGCCAATTTGGCCACATTTACAGTAAGGCTTGTAGCTTCTATAGTTGAAGTTTCAGAAGCTCTCTTGATTATTAACCCTCCCCTTAGGTTTGTGCTAATATCAGTCACATTTGGCTTTCTGACCTGGGGTACCAATGGCCAAATTACCAGAGTTTCATATTCCTCACTAAAGGTAGAGTCCTGCAGAGCTACCTTAACCTCTTCCTCATTGTTCTGTATGGGATGATTGGATTGTAAAATAGCATTGAATGCTACTGCATCAACTATGTCCCATTCAAGAGAAATTAGGACACCAACCTGAGTCACTAGTTTCCTTCCTTCCTCAGGAGTGATGTTTTTGAATTATTCCATCAGTTTGACCTTCACCTCATCATCATTTTCTTGATCAGACCTATTAGGCCTTGATTCTCTCCTCTTCTTGCATTTGTCTTGGTATTCTTCTAACTTCATCCTCCACACTAGTTGCAAGAATACTAGAGTCTTCACAAATGCATCATCATCCAAGAATGCCTTGCAGGCCTCCATTCTGGCATCTTGTACACATTGTCCTTTCACATCCATATCAGACAACACCAACTATGTTGATCTAGGAGGGGAAGGAATACCAACTTGCATGTCTTGATCTGTAATTGTTATCTCATCCGTCAGAGTCTCTTGTGCTTCCTCAACTCTCTACCTCTTAGGGCTTGGATGTGATGGTAGTAATGCAGAATCACTCTCCGGTGGTGAATCCAAATAAATAATTTTTATCCCTCCAAGTGCTCTGATCTTTGGACCTGGTTGTGATGATGTCTTCATTAACTATTTTCCTTTCGTATACCCCTCCTCCTCATCACTACTATCATTCCTCTTTCTCTTGTAAAGAGGCCGATTCACTGAGGGTTGATAATTTGGCCTTGTTTCTTTAGGCCTCACCTCTAGTCTTTGTATACCAAAATCTAATTCCAAATTGACCTTCTTGGTCATCAAGGTGCCCATGATCTCTTTGAAATTATCCATCAAGAAATCAATTCTCTTGTGGAATGGAGTGACCTCCATTAATGGATCATACTTTGGATCCATTTTATGTATCATAGCCAACAACTTCTCATATGCAATCCACTTTTCCTTATTCGATTCTTGTCTATTTAAATCAAATTCATTCATGATTAGGTCCTAAGGAAAATTGAACTCATGTAAAAACCTACCACCTTTAATTCATTGCCTAAACAAGGAAAAGAAATCCCCAAGGTCATGCTACCTCCTAGGACAACTCCTCAAATGAAATTCATCAAAATATCTTCCAAAGTGGACCCATCCTCCCTTGGAAAAAAAATCAGATACAACAGTGTAGTCAGGGAACAAAGTTCCTTTTCCCCTCCCTGTCAAGTTGTCCTCGTGAATACAACCTATTTGCCACATAACCTCAAAAAACCCAATTCTTGATGGTACATTAAATGGGAGGATATGTTGGGCTCCCTAGAAACCATATACTCTTAGAACAATACTTATAGGGTACAAGATGATTTCACCCCAATTGTGGAAAATTTTCAAATCAGGATTCCTCACCCTTGGTTAGAGGAAGTGATGTAGGTATTCATGGACTCTAGGCACATTCACTACCAACCGAGCCCTGAGTCTAGAGGAAAATCAATTGTCAAATTGCACAAAACTAGCACCTCCTCTATTGTATGATAAATCAGCACGCCAAACTTGTATTGGTAATCTTTCTCCATTTACATATTGCCTAAACTCCATCTTTTCTAAGAAGAAGTCGACATTCTTATAAAAGAGCATGTGCATTAACAAGGAATACCAAAAGAAAGGAGTGTTAATATCCCCCACCTGCAACTTCAACAATCCCTCATGTATCTTTTCTGCCAGAAAAGATGCAAAGTCATACACCACAGAGAAATTCGGATGTTGAATTAGGGCCCCCATGAACATGTATGCAATTGGCATTATAGTATTAGGGATGAATCCAAAAATCTAGCATAGTGAATAAAATTTAGCCAAAAAGTGATTGGCAAAGAAACTCAGCTTGAAAGGCTCCTAGTCACTTGGGCTGATATGAATTATTGAACCGCCTGCCCTACCCAGATGAGGAGGAAGCAACTTCAATCTGAAAAGAGGCTTCGATCTTGCATACTCTTGCTTCATCTCCTCAAGATCAACTAAAACCAAAAACAAGCTAGATTCACTCAAATCAAACACCTATTGAATTTCATCCACGCTTATACTCAGCAAAATCCCACCATCATTATCCCTGATTACTCTTGTAATAGGGTCATATCGTGCTGCCACTGCTCTGAGTAGATCCACATCAAGGAACACATTTGGCACTGCTAGCTTCCCCATGTCATATATCTAGCCATTAGAAAAGGGGTGAGGTAAGTTTTTCTATCCATACCACAACCTAAACATTTACAAACCAGTCATAGGAACCCTAGCATTTGTATTGTTATAACTTTTGCACACTACGCATTCGCCTAGGGTTCTTCCAGTCATCAAAACTAAACCCCTCTTCCTGTCATTTGTGGATAATGGGAGTTAAACTAGAAAATCGTCATACAAATTCCTCTATAAATAATTAATATGGCCGAAATGCTACTTTGGTGGTGCCATCTCAACTGAACTAGGGCTTCTTTATATAATTCAAATTCTTGAACAAACTAGGGCTACCCATAAAATGAAATTACAATAAAACCTTGCAATTTCCCACAATTCAACTGAACTAGTAACCCTACGACAATAATCAAAAAATCCCTTGACCATCATACTACAATCCTTTACAAAACCACACGTAGAATAACTAAAACAATACAAAGAACAACTCACGGGATTATGCTTTGCAGAAGACAAAACTCTCGCTATGATTGCTTGGAAACTCATCGCTGGCTCTGTAATTGCTTCAAAAATTTTGGAATTCTTTGTGGTGGAATAAGATGAAGGAAGAATGATTTATGTCACTTGAATTGAGCCAGTAAACATCTCATCCGCCATTAAAGCTCATTTTCATGCCATGCCCATGGCTCCAATCACATTTGATGTGAATTCAAATTCCAATCATCGATCTTTTACCTTCGTCAGATCGTCAAATGACCACCTTCAAAAGGGCTGATGTAATCTCCATCTCAGCATTGAGGTACCACCACAGTATGCAATGCCAAAGGAGTACACGTGGCACCTCCCCTTGATATCATAATCACTAAACATCCTGCATCTTTGGATCACGCGATGGCGGGTAACCGTTGATCACCACCATCAAAAATTGTTTCCATTCACAACAATCACCAATACTGAACATAACCGTCGAGCAAATTTTAATCAAGATTATAACACCACTGTCAATCTTGAGCACATGCATCTCACAGCTGTTTTAGTAACCCACTATATAATGTATTAAAACCCGACATAAAATTTGAAACACTTTGTTAATCGTTTTCGGTGTCGACAACTGAGACACATGGCGCTTGCCCATGATATTCCAATCGGTTGAAACTCAGTAGTGAGGCCACCATGAGAACATAGGGAACGGTCAGGATGAACTATTTGATGATCGACGGTCACCAAAAAATGTTCCATGCAAAATATAAAACAATTTTTAAAGGGACAAGGGGACATTGCCTAGGCCAACGATAAACAATGGCTTAATGTTATTCTTAAAAATGGGGCACGGGTCAAACTAAACTTAGGAAATAATAAAGTTAGGTGAAATATTTAACACTCTTTATAAAAAGGGGCCTGACCTAGACGAGTCAATGGGACATAGGTCATTTTAAAACCTCCTTCAAAAAGGTAACGAAGAAATAGATCCTACCCAAGGTATTAGATAGAACATTAGGATTTGTATGAAGGCAAAAATAAAACCCCCAACCTTAGGTTTCTTCCAAATAGTATGACAGAATAGTACAGAGGCAAGACAAATAATGGAACTCAAAGAACAAAATTTAAAACTCCATTAGTGGCTCCAGTTGGGGACATCCATTCCACTGGAATGAAGCAAGAATAACATAATCTCAGGTACAACAAACCAGTGGTAGAGACAACCAAACATGATTGTCTAGACAAAACAATCCAATCAAGAAGGAAACCTACAACTAACATATATACAAACCTAGGCTACTGCTCATGGAAAACAATACTTCAACTGAAGTATAACTTGAAGAATTGTCCATGAACTGGCAATTTAAGAATATCACTTGTCATTTCTTGGAGGAAATATGAATCTTCCCCCCACTTACTATTTACCAGGAATGGACCCAACCAGATTGTATCAAATTTACCATGTTTTCCTTTATCTTCCAACCTGGCATTCCACATCAAGACCATATCTCCATCTTGGAAGCTCCTTGCAGTTGTCTTTTTGTCATACAAATTTTTTACTTGTAACTGCAATTTGGAATTTTTCATTTGAGCTTCCCTCCTGGTCTCATCCAATTCTATGAGAGCTTCCACTCTCAACTGCATTTCATCTTCTATTTCATTATCATACATCTGGACAGACTTATACATCTCCATCAGGTTATTTTGGGGCAACCTTGCATTTATCCCATAAACTAAGTCAAATGGGGCACAACCTATTGCCTTCTTCATAGTCACCCTATCTGCCCAGACTGCTAATCTCAATTTAGAATCCCATGCCTTCTTATTTTGATGTAGGATTCTCTTAATGATCTTCATCAAGCTTTTATTGCTTGATTCTGCTTGTCCGTTTCCTTGTGGGTGGCAAGTTGATGAGTAACAGACTTGGATGCCATGCTTCTCACATAACTCCATATATTATTCAGACCTGAAACACATTGCATTGTCTGACACAATCCTTTCTGGACATCTAAATCTAGTCACTATGTTACTCATTAAGAAATCAATTACCACCTTACTAGTTTCCTTCTTTTTTGGAATTGCTTCCACCCACTTGGTAAAGTAATCAATGGCCACCAATATACATGAATGGCCTCCACTTGATTTACATGTTATCTCTCCTACAAAATCGATACCCCATTTATGGAATGGAGATTGCACTGCAACTCATTTTAAAGGTAAGTTACTAGAGAATTTCAACTTACTAGAGAAACGTTGACAAGCAACACATGTCTTCACTAATTGGTGTGCATCCTTAAAAATAGTAGGTCACCAAAATCCATCCCTCATCACTTTTTGTGTAGTTGTTTTGGCCATATAATGCCCTCCACAAACCCCACTATGCATTTCATTTAAGAGTTCTCGTGCTTGATCTTGGTCCACACATTTCAACATAACACCTTCTCCATTTCTCCACCAGAGCTTTCCTGCTATGATAACATATTTGATAGGATGTAACTTCAATGTCCTCTTTTCATTCTCATTTAAATTATTAGGACATTTCATCTTTTGTAAATAATAGATCACACCTTTGTACCAATCAGAATGTTCTATGTCACATATGTGTGATTTATTCTCTTCTTCAAGAAAATTTATCTTATTTTCTTCCAGATTACTTTGGGCCATAAGCTTGGCCAATCCTTGTCCTCTCACCATCTTGGTAATCTGGATTTCAATGTTGAATTCTTGGATCCTGTTGATGCATCTACATCTTCTTCCTGACACTTCCTTCTATGTAAAAATGTCCTTCATAGCAGCACTGGGTACATAGGAAGCTACGGTAGCTCCCATCAAATATGTCCTAAAATATTTTACTACCTTTACTAATGCATATGACTATTTTTCATTTATGTCATATTTGATTTCTGCAGCCTGCAAGGACTTGCTGAAAAAGGCTATACGCTATTCAAAACCCTTAGCATTCTTTTGTAACAACATAGATGCAATTATGTGGAATGAAGCAAATGAGAAAATTTGTAAGGGTTTGGAAAAATCAGGGGTTCTTAACACAGGAGCTTCCTTTATAGATTTCTTAATGGCCTGCAAATCCTGTATTGAATCTTCTTCCCATTCAACCTTGGCCCCTTTCTTAAGCATCTTAGAAATAGGGTGAACTATCTCAACAAAACTTGTTATGAATCTCCTTAGGAAATTAATCTGTCCAAAGAAAGATTGTATTCCCTTGACATTTTGGGGTTGTGGGACCTTATCTATTGCAATTACCCTTTTGGGATCAATTTTGACCCCATCCTTAGAAACAATATGTCCCAACAACTTTCCTTCCTTGACTCCAAAAGCACACTTCTTTGGATTTAAGGAAATACCATATTCCAATGCCCTAGACTGAATACTTTCTCTAGATGTTCACAATGGTCATCTTCTTTCTTGGAATATGCTGTTAGATCATCTTGATAAATCACCAAAAAAAAGTTAATGAAATATGAGAATTCCACATCCATGGCTCTCTGGAAAGTAGCCCCTGCATTTGTTAGACCAAAAGGCATTCTCACATATACATAAGTTCCCCAAGGTGTAGTGAAAGTTGTCTTAAACTATTCAGACTCCTTAACGATGACCTTGTTATAGCCAAAAAACCCATCCATCATAGACATTAATTCACATCATGTCACTCTCTGCAACATGGCTTCCATATTTGGTAATGGGTAGTTATCCTTCAATGAAGACACATTCAAATTTCTGAAATCCACACATAACCTAATGTCTCCATTTTCTTTCTCACATGCACCAAATTTGATACCCAAGATGAATGTCTAATTGGTTTGATGATCTCTGCATCTCTTAACTTCATTAGTTCTTCTTGCATTTTTGGGGCCAAAGTAGGATTAATAGGTCTTTGATTTTTCCTAAATGGCTTAGTATTATCACTCAAAGGAATTTCATGTTGAAATAAATCCTCCCTATAAGACTTAAGATCATCATAAGGCCAAGCAAACACATGTCTGAATTTTCTTAACAAATCAATTAACATCCTTCTCACCTTAGGTGATAATTTCTTTCCAATATACACCTTTTTCGGTGATGCCTCTATTCCAAGGTTTATTTCCTCCAAGTCATCAGGATGGGAATCAACACAATTAGCCTTCGTCCTATCCTGGTTGTCAAACAATCTTTTAAGAACAACTAAACCTTTAGGAATTGTATTGGTCTTTAACTGAATAACTTCATTCCCAAACACAGTATCCTTACCATCATTCTTTTCAACAAAAGCTCCAAGGTCAATTTCTTGACTTTCATATTCATCTACACAATTTAAGAACCTCAATATATCATCATCACTGTCAAAAACTTGCCAGTTTTTGATATTATCAGGAACAGATCGTTTGGTTTGCACTTCAACCTTTGAAATTCCAACATAAGTCATGTCATATGGTTTCAATGCAATATTTTCTAGCAAATCTGCCACCTTATTGTGGCCTCTCTCCATCCAATTTATACCAAAAGCATGAAAGTTCTCCAATTCATCCCAAACAACATTTCTATATTGTTTCAGCCTTTTATTCTTTGACACATATCTAGACCTGACTTGGGAAATTACAAGCTCAGAATCCCCAATCACTTTGAGCTTCTTGATCCCATGTATTTGAGCCAATCTCAGCCCCACTAACAAGGCTTCATATTTGGCCACATTGTTGGTGCATTCAAAAAACAAAGTGAAAGAGAACTTGAATGTCTTTCCACTCGGAGACCTTAACAACACACCTGCGCCAGATCCTTCCTTTGAACTCGCACCATCAAAATACATAGTCCACAAGTCATTAGACTCTGAAAAATGTTTTACTTTTGTATCAATCGGTGCAACAGTTTTATCACAATTACTAGGGGATTCCTCAGCCCTGAATTCATTTATGCCACTGTCAATAAAACATGTCAAATTCTCAATCAGATCATGCTCAATCATATGAGGCACCTTAAACTCTCTTTCAATCTTGACATCTTCCCCATCAATGTAGAAGATAGCAAATGATAAATCACATTGCATATTACCTCCCTTTGATGCACTCCACCTCCTTGACAAGAGTATCCCAAAATGAGGAGGGATGTCTGTGACTAAAACAGTCATGGCCAAAATCTTCTCAGGGTATTGGGTCAATTTGTAAGGTAATGCTTTAATAGTCCCAATAACTGACACTTCTCTCGAATCTAATGCATAGAATTTACCTTGAGTAGTGTCTACTGTTAAGACCATTGCTTCCATGATCTTGACTGGCATAACATATTTGATGTCCCTGAGTCTATCATACAATTTCTCAGAGTCTTCCCATTTATATCAACACTCAAGAAAAAAGGGGTTATATTCTCAAGGCACATATTGATAGAATTCCTTAGATACATAGGGGGAATTTTTGACACAATCCCCTCCACTTCTTTCTCTTTTATTTCTTCTTTTTCCTTTGCTTCTTTACGATTTCCTTGTTCAATTTTACTACTAGAAACTCATGTAATCAAGGCTATTTTTTTTTTTCTTATGCTTAGCTATTCTCATCATTTCTAGCAAAGGTACAATAACTTTAACCTGGGACAATGCTTGAAACATGTCTAAGGGTGTGTATTTAGGCAGGTCAGGAATCATACCTTCATTATTTTCTTTCTTCTCCAGTTACTGATTTCCTTCAAGTTTCTTTTGCTTCTCTTCTAGAGTGGATTCAATAGACTTGGTAATCACTTTGGTCTTTACCAATAAAGGAGTAAAATCTTCATGGGGCTTTGGGATCTCAGTCTTTTTCGCCCATATCTTGTCATTTTTGACCTCCTTGATTTTGACAGCATCATTTTTTCTATCTACTTTAACACCCTTATTTTTATCTTTATGTTCCTTAATAAAAAGGCCAGCAGGCTTACTCTTCTCGCCACCCACAGTTCTATTTCTTAGCTGCAGTGTACTTCTCATCTGAGCAGCCATCTTTTCAGTCACCTAAGAAATCTCATCTTCTGATGGTCTCCTTAGAGACACTGAATCTTCAGCCTGCTCCATATTGTAGGCATGATGGTCAAACTCACCCTCCTCATCAGAAAAGACTTGTTGATGATAAATCTCACTTCTCTGCCATTGATTATTCACATCAACTTCTTGCAATTCCTCATCAAAAGAACATTCAGCTTCATGAATATATGATTGGTCCATACAAACATTTACATCACTATGTTCATAATCAGGAGTTTTCTCATGAGCATCCTCTTCTTTTCCTTCAGCCACAAGCAACTGAGAAATGCCACAATACTTTTATCATGTGGGTGTTCACACACCTCACACCATGGTCTATCTTGTACCAAATTTATAGAATGCTTCAGCAAAGGATCTGGTGTCTGTTGATTAGTTTTAGGCTTCTGGGCCGGTAGTATTGGTTTTCCATCCTTCCAATTTGTATTGTAAGGATAATTTTGAAGTTTAGGAGGTCTGTCATTTTTATAATACTATTGTTTATCATTTCCAAGACCCTTCTCTTACTTAGAAACAATATACTTTATGTCCTTCAGAATGCTGAGGACCTTATCCAACTTTTCATCATCCTTAGCGTTTGTAGTAGAGACCTTCTCAGTCTTATTCCTAGGACTTTTTAAAAGAGTAGGTTCCTCCCTCCTGCCATATTTTCCATAAGCCTTCCTATTACTTTCAATATTAATGGCCACTTTGAAAGCATCCCTCATGGTTCGAGGGTCCTTATCTCTAAGGAAGTGTTGTTGAATTCATTTAGCATGAAACTAGCATTAGTCTTATCACCATATTGTTCTTTGAAGCATTTTTCAAACTCTTCCCATGAACCAATAAAAGCATTCGGTAGACCTCTATACCAATCCCTTGCATCTTTTGTCAAAGATTGTACAAATAATTTCATTACTACATCTTCATGCTCTACCTCATAGTCATTTAACATATCCATGAAGGCTTTCAAATGTTCCTCTGTTGAAAAAGCATTGTTTCCAGCAAACTTGTTCATATTTTCTCTTAGCTCATCAGGGATGGGATTTAGGTAACCCGGAATACCATCAAATAATAACTGCCTATACCTTTCCAATTATATAGGTCTCCTTTGAAATAGTACATTAGTCCTCTAAGAGTCATCACCAGACCATGTATTCTGAGACTTAGGACCATCTTGATGTAGATTTACAAATTTGGTTGTATGAACCTTTGGGTCAGAATTATTTGTGGTATTTTCCAAACTGGTTTTAGGATCATTCTTCAAAACATCTTGGTGACCTGATGAAGTTGTAGCTTTTGTAACCTCATCCACACTTGACATTCTTAGGAAACTTATTTTCCTTCTCTTTTATTAAAATTTGCAGCCTCAATTTCAATCCTCTCTAGCTCTTTTGTTAGAGCTTCCACCTCCCTCCTAACCTTTTCCATGGTAGTCTCTACTTGTGATGACACGTGTGGAAGGGGATATTGTTTAGGATGGTGAGAAGCCACCCTCTCATTTATCTTAATCCCTTCATCCTTCAGTTTTCCCTTGTCCAAAGCAGGTTTAGGATTTGGATTATTTGGTTGGGGCTTAACAGGGTTCAAGGGTTTTGGGTCTACAGGCTTTGGTTGGAAATCGGTCTGACCTACACAACTTGCTTTAGACACTGTTTTTACCCCCTTATCAAGAATTTCCCGTACAATGAGACCTTCCTCTTCTGGCTCAGGTCTACTTTGGTTCAGGAGTTTCATTGTTGCCAATTGTCAAATTAATCTAACCCTCTCAATTACAACATGCATCAGTTATGTTTCATTCTCCTTGTCCTTTTTCATCTTGTTCAACTTTCTTTTGGATCTCTCATCTTAAAGAATCAATATCTCCAAAAACATCATCAGGGTCAAGCAAGGTTATATCAAAAATTGATTTATCACTTAGGTCTATCAGGTTTACTTCTTCACACCTAGATAATAAAGGAGTTCCATCATCTTCAAAAGGAGGAGGAGGCACATCATTGGTGCATTCTATGTGATGGCTTTGACTTCTACTCCTACTTCTTCTTTTTTCAGCATATTGGACACTAACAGGCCCTTTATTATGACATACTACATCCTATTGAATAGTTGTATTAAATAATGCATCAAAAAATCCATAGTTATCTGACTCTGAATGTCTAGACACTTACTCAAAAGTCTCAGGGATAGGATGTAAAGGCTTACTTGTACCTTGGTGTATAGGATTTTTTCATGTGGGAGCAACACTACTGAATTCTAGTTTCTTCTTTATCTAGTCCTTCTCCATCTTAGGAAGTTCACCCTCCAGTCTTTGTTCCAGGTGATTTTTCACGAATGACCCGGTGTTCTTCATTATCCATGCTTGTACAAAGATCTTTTAATTGGTATTAAAATTTCAAATAAAATGCACACTAGGGTAGAGACTTCAGAGTCACCACCCAATTATCTTGGGAATACAAACTATTCAGAAACACTTGGTGGAATTTTAAAACACCTTTAGAACTTCTTGTACTGACAATGTACAAAGAATTTGAATGACCGATGAAATGGACAAACAAAACAAAAAATACTTATGATAACTTTATGCAAAATGGACAACCGACCACTAACAAGGAATAGTCAAATTAACATCCCTAGTAGAGTCGCCATTTTTTTTTTTGTTTTTACTATAACCAATTTTATCTCCTAATCTACCTAAAGAATTTCCAATCCCAATTAGGGGCAGCTCGAAGGACTTGAACCAACTGACAAGGGTTTTAATAAACCCGCTACACTTTGGGCTCTGCAAAACCTGGGAGGGTGATCTCGTTAATGTGTTTATAGTCTGTGCACCAAACTTATAAAAAACATCAATAATAATAGATCATCTCACTTAATAGCTCAACACAATAGGATAAGATTGAAATGAATTGGCTATTCATCAATAATACCAACCACTTGGAGCATGAGATACTACAACAATATTACACAACTTAAGATAGTTATTAATTTGTAATTTGTAGCAAGCTCTAAACCAAGACAAACAATTACAACTTAGACCAGTGCCTTATACCATTGGAGGAGTCAAATTCATAAGCATTTAAGGGTCCATGACAGATTTCAGACACCTAACATATAAAATCTCAGATAATATTTCCTTACAATACTATCAATCTGTATTCTAACTCAATATTACTTATCAAATCCTTACATGAACATATCCATCTATAACCTCACTTAAGCATTTTAATTAATTCCTTGAATTAAAGCTAAAATCAGAATCATGCACACCACAACAGTGAGATGAACAAAATAACCCTTGATCATTTTAATTCAAGATAATGATATATTCATACAATGGAGAGACATGAGCTCAAAATGAGTAATTTTCATTCAGATGCTAGTACTGCGCTGAGAACATTAAACACTCATGAAACTAAAACCTTCAAAAGAATAACACAAAACTTAAGAGTAGCATTTCCACTATAATATCATTCTCTTTACAATTCTCTCTACAACTTTCCAATTCTTAGCCAAGGGAAAAACTATTTCCTGATCCCTATTAATATTTCTTATTTCATCCAAGAATAAAGAATATAAAGAATATACTAATGGTAATCTACCATCAACCTTCTCATTTAGGTGCCTCAAAACTTTATCAACAACCGCATTCTATTTGGCAACTACTCCCTCCTCACTAACTTTTGAAGCAACATATAAATCTGTGATCTTATTTAACATCTATTTCTTAGTGGGATCTGCAAAGTATTCAACCTCTTCTTCAACTGGCCCTAATGTAGGATTGAGAGCAGGCATCTGGATGGGGGATCCTGGAGTAGAAATAATTGGAGAAGTAAGGGGTACTGATCTTGATGTAGAAGCTAATGACATGATACCAAGAGCACTAGAGGATTCTCCCACCTACCTATATTTCAACCTCTCTACCTCAGATTGCAGCTCAACATTCCTTTGCTACATCCTACTATACTCTCCAATTATGATGTTATATTTCTCAATCAAACTCTTCTTTTTAGCTTCTTATCTTTCAGCTATCTTCTGGGCCAATTTGGCCACATTTACAGTCAGGCTTGTAGCTTTTGTAGTTGAACTTTCAGAAGCTCTCTTGATTATTAACCCTCCCCTTAGTTTTGGGCTAATATTAGTCACCTTTGGATTTCTTCCTTGGGGTGCCAATTCCCAAATTACCAGAGTTTCATATTCCTCACTAAAGGAAGAGTCCCATAGAGCTACCTTAACCTCTTCCTCACCATTCTATATGGGATGCTTGGACTGTAAAATAGCATTGAATGCTACATCATCAGCTATGTCCCATTCAGGAAAAATTAGGACACCATCCTGAGTCACTAGTTTCCTTCCTTCCTCAGGAGTTATGCTTTTGAATTCTTCCATTAGTTTGGCCTTCAACTCATCATCATTCTCCTGATCAGACCTATCAGGCCTTGATTCTCTCCTCTTCTTGCATTTGTCTTGGTATTCTTCTAACTTCATCCTCCTCTCTAGTTGCAAGAATACTAGAGTCTTCACAAATGCATCATCATCCAAGAATGCCTTGCAGACCTCCATTCTCGCATCTTATACACATTGTCCTTTCACATCCATATCAGATAGCACCAACTATGTTGATCTACGAGGGGAAGGAATACCAACCTGCATGTCTTGATATGTAACAATTATCTCATCCATTAGAGTATCTTGTGCTTCCTCAACTCTCTTCCTCTTAGGGCTTGGCTCTGATGGTAATAATGCAGGATCACTCTCCGGTGGTGAATCTAAATCAATAATTTTTATCCCTCTAGGTGCTCTGGTCTATGGACCTGGCTATGGTGATGTCTTCATTATCTGTTTTCCTTTCTTACCCCCCTCCTCCTCATCACTACTGGCATTCCTCTTTCTCTTGTAAAGAGGCTGATTCAATGAGGGTTGATAAGTTGGCCTTGTTTCTTCAGGCCTCACCTCTAGTCTTTGTATACCAAAATCTAATTCCAAATTGACCTTCTTGGTCATCAAGGTGCCCATGATCTCTTTAAAATTATCCATCAAGAATTCAATTCTCTTATGGAATGGAGTGAACTCCATTAATGGATCATACTTTGGATCCATTTTATGTATCATAGCCAACAACTTCTCATATGCAATCCACTTTTCCTTATTCAATTCCTATCTATTCAAATCAAATTTGTTCCTGATTAGGTCCTCAGGAAAATTGAACTCATGTAAAAACCTGCCACCTTTAATTCATTGCCTAAAAAAGGAAAAGAAACCCTCAGGGTCATGCTGCCTCCTAGGACCACTCCTCAAATGAAAGTCATCAAAATATCTTCCAAAGTGGGACCCATCCTCCCTTGGAAAAAATAAAATCAGCTACAACAGTGTAGTCAGGGAACAAAGTTCCTTTTCCCCTCCCTATCAGGTTGTCCTTGTGAATACAACCTATTTGCCACATAACCTTGGAAAACCCCATTCTTGATGGTACAGTAAATGGGAGGATATGTGGGGTTCCCTAGAAACCATATACTCTTAGAACAGTACTTACAAGGTAAAAGATGATGTCACCCCAATTGTGGAAATTTTTTAAATGAGGCTTCCTCACCCTTGGTCTGAGGAAGTCATGTAGGTCTTTAGGGACTCTAGGAACATTCACTACC